>CM023483.1:9554563-9669708 GCA_013339685.2 Hyalomma asiaticum | reverse complement strand
CGGCAATGCAAAAGCAAAAAGCAGGAGAAGTGAGTGCGTCTGTCTCGGACGCCCTCCTTGCGGGCCGCTGTGCAGCGTGTTAGGCTTTCGCGGGTAGAAAAAATCCACGCATATCCAGGGAGTTAATGATGAGTGGGCGAAGCTCCGGAGGTTCATCGTAAATCGAAACCGAAACTGAGTGATGCCGGAGTAGACGAAGAGGAACCGGCGTGAACTTGTGACACAAGAGCGCGTGCCAGCGTTCGAGGTGGCGAAGAGGAACCGGCGTGAACTCGTGACACAAAGCGCGTGCCAGCGTTCGAGGCAGCTCAGCGTTCGATGAAGACGAAGTGGCTACGACGGACAGCTACGGCAGACAAGCCTACGCCCCTAAAAGACAGAACGTGTATATTTCAGTAGAACTCAGTTTTGGGTGGTTCAGTGAGTGTTCACGTTGAAATAGTAGCGCGCATAACAGACAAGGACGCAGACAAGCTAACAGACGGATGCTGAAGCGTGATTCAGTAGAGATATTAAAGAATCATACTTAAAACTGTATGGCAGCGCCCTTGTCCTACAACACACGAAATGAAATTACTTGGACGTCTTGGCAGTTCTCAACGATAGCACGGGAAATGGGTACATTTCAGCAGATATACCTCTCTTCGGTTCACGTTTTGTGGCTTGCTGTGGACTGCAAAACCAAAAAAGAATAAAAGTATGGTACATGCTTCATTTCAGAAATATGCCAGTCGCATCGCAAGCTAAATTTTGTTCAGCTCAAATACGTAGCAGTGAGTTCCACAGTTAAAGGCTGCGTGCTTTTATAGTCCCTGACATAGTGCGATGCACCGAGGCACATCCGGACTTGCGAAAACAGCTGTCTTCTCAGTAAAAGCAAGAGAAGAATATCATAGAGAATGCTTTGTTTACGACAGCTGGAGCATGAAAATTTTCCACGCTCGCTCCCAGCTGTCTTGGCAGGTGCGTCGCTATGTCCCGTGGGCACTTGTTCGACTCTCAGAGAGAATTCGCTTTAAATTATTTGCTGTACTACTGCGGTCTAAAAAAAAAAAAAAAAAACACGATACATTCATGAGGTACGCCGGAGTCTATATACGGCATACTTCAGGTTAATTTTGACCTCCTAGATTTTTCTAAGATGCACTTAAATTCAAACACGCGGATGCTCTTTCTTGTTTTGTCTTTTTCTGTTAGCACCATAGAAATTCGGTCACCATGGCCAAGTCCGCGAGAATCGCAGCGCATGAAACACCTTACTTTCTAAGCCGCCAAGGTGCACGGGTTAGAGCTAAAAACTTCAGCAGGCGAAGCGGTACGGACGCCGGCTGTCTGACCCTGACTTAGCCTTAGCTCAGCCTAAGCTCACCTAACGCATTATAGCAATATGCGTCAGCCCTGCATTGGCGGCTTCAGACACAACCGCACTGCCATCCCCTATTGAGTAATACTCAGAATTGCGCCCTCACAGGCTACTAGAGAGACATAAATATACGTGGGCTCCACCAGCAAAATTAGGAGTGCAATCACCTTCTGGTGAGATCGCCGCACATAATTTGATTCGTTTAGCAATCAATAGAGAACGGAAGTGGCACGTGATCCGCATGACCGCAAGAAGGTCTAAAGCAGAGCTGCCGAACTCGGAAACTCTTGTGCGTGCTTTATGAATGAATTAAGCTTCCCATTGAACAATTATACAATGGAGGAGGGTGATAAAAAAAAAAGTACAGGTGTGTAAATAATGCAATGTTTCGAGTATTCGTCGAATATTGATTTTTTGTTGTTCGTATTCTGGTTCGAAAATCATGTATTCGAAGTTTCCCAATATTCGGGGTGATTATTCGGAAAGATTGATACGTTCCCAGCTGTCTTGGCAGGTGCGTCGCTATGTCCCGTGGGATACGCGGTTTATAGTTATCATGGCGAAAATGACTGACCTTCGACGTTTACACGACCGCCGGCGCACCACTACGTACGACTTCTAGTCGCCAACTTGTGCTGTCACAATGAGCATGCTCAACTACATGCTTGGCAGCGCTGATGGTGCTCACGTAACCATGCAGGGGCCCGCGCACTGCGCGTTGTCAGTGCACGACCCAAAGAGGTCAAAATTTCTGCAGGCCTCGACTACGGCGTTCCACGTGATCATACGTTTTTGGCACGTAAAATTCTATCAATTATTAGTCATTATTTTGTAATCATGCTGTTGTATTGCACGCTTTTAACAGGCAACCAAAGCGTGCTGTCCGCCATTCGCAGTCGCCCCCTTGTGCAGGGTTTCTTCGGCACGCATTGCAGCGGTCTGACAATCTGGAGCAACTAATATTCCTTCATTTTTTTTAGCAGGCGATTTCTGCGGTGATGTCTTATCGATACAGCTGCGATCTGACAAGGTAGTATAGAAAGTATGTTCGTGATAGCAATTCATTGGCTTTGATAGTTTGCGCACTTTCGTAACATAATTGTGTGTTAAAGGGGCACTAAAGTGCAAAGGTGAAGTGGCTAACTTGATTGATTTGTGGGGTTTAACGTCCCAAAACCAGCTCTGATTATGAGAGACGCCGTAGTGGAGATCTCCGGAAATTTCGACCACCTGGGGTTCTTTAACGTGCACTGACATCGCACAGCACACGGGCCTCAACATTTCGCCTCCATCGAAATGCAGCCGCCGCAGCCGGGATTCGATCCCGAAGTGGCTAACTTCACCTCTGCATGTATGATAACATATATTTGGAGAACACGAATGTCGTTAATTCATTTAGCTTTTTATTCACTTAGCTCTTTATTTCAGACAACAATGCTTCGAATGCAAGGGCAAAAGGCAGCACCCGAATGTACATACTCAAAGCATTTATAAATAGAAACAGCATTATGCAATTATTAATACATTTCAACATCTTACGTTCAGTCTAAAAAAAGAAAATGGTTTAAAGTTTTAGTTTCGAAATTCGCGGTGGAACTTTGGATCCTAATGACGTCAGAAGGCCGGTTTCTTTTTTTCGTATACTCGCCAAATTCGATCCATCGAATGTTCTAAAACTGTCTGTGTTAAGTCTCTGACTTCCTTGGAACACAATGTATGTCTTTACCGATAAATAGTTATGTATAGGCCTTATCAGACGCCATCAAATATCTATGACGTCACGAGATTTAGTGCTGGAACTTCAAAGCGGCATTGCCACCCGTATTTTTTTTTTTTTGCGCGTTTCCTAGCTTAATGAGGGTCTTCTCCTCGCAAGATTGGTGCTATCGGTATTGTGAAAAGCTAACCCACTCATACGAGAATTTTTTTTTCACCTAATGTTCCTTTAAATAAAATATTATTACTGAAGGCGCATTTGTGTTTTCATACATGGCATTCGATATCGGATTCGATTTTCAAAGCTGGATATTTGCATTCGATTTGTATTCGAAAAAATTCGATGTTCGCACGCCCCCAGAAAAAAAGAGCCGTAGAGAGGCGAATTGCTAACCTCAGCACCGGACTCTTTCCTGGCTCACTGTCTTACGTTATACGCGCGCGTTTATCGGGTACTTGCATAAAAGCAAATTAAAGACGCGATATATCAGCATTTATTCGAAGTTAATGTCCAATAAACGATTACAGCAAGCGTACGTACTGCGTTCAGAGCAAATCTCGCTGAGCCATGAGTACAGTCGCGGGTGCTCGAGGTACAAAAATTGCCGACGGGTACTTTTCCGTCCCTGCAGCGATATTCAAACAACGTGTCGGCGTGTGGTAGTATTTCAACAAAGCGGGCAACGACGAAGAAATCTCGCCGGATGGGCGTCTCCCGTCTTAAGTGCAGGTATATACAAGGAAAAAAAAATGACAGTACGCAGATAAAACCGCCGGTTGGATCAATATTCGGAAAGGCGTCGCGTATGAAGCACTTATGAGAGTGTATTTATATTTTTGCCCTGCAGTGGGCGTAGACAAGCTGGTGATGATGATGATGATCTATATAGTCAGCCATGCATTGGGCAAACATAAGCGAACGTACGGGACGTCACGCAGCGATATGTCTTGTCAGTTCGAGTATTGGCGATCATTTGTTTGTGTTTGCTGTTAACGTTCGCCCACGCTTTTCACAGATAAGATTAAGGGCCTATGCAAAGACACTTGCACGCGTTATGTGTCGGTGTTCGCATCCAGCAGCAGCAACGGAGACGGGAAAAATCAGGCGCCGACGCGAACTTTGCCAGCTGGATCACGAAACGCATATATCAAATATCATAGGAGCGCATACGAAAAAATAAGAATAAGGTAAACAAGTGGAATAAATGTTGTGTGTACGGGTAAAGTGCAACGAACAGGCAGGCCAACGTTTCGGTACATGGGGGCCTATTATCGTCAAGAACGGCCTTCTCCTCCTTGGCGTGGAGTTGACGTTCAGCAGCATATAGTAGAGAAGCCGCTACAAATAGGTTACCCGACTTCGCACTCGGGTTGATAACCGATTTCAGAGAATATGAACGTATCATTTTACTGGATGAAAAGGTCAAACCGGCTAGGTTTGTTTCCATCATATCGAGAAATGTTTTATGACAGATTCGACACCGTAACCCTCGCACACGACCTGGACAGTAACAAGTCCGAACAAGAGACTGAATTCCTAGGTTCCTACGTCCGAAAACCACGGCATGATTATGAGAGACGCTGTAGTGGAGGGCTCCGGAAATTTCGACTGACATTGCACAGCACACGGGCCTCTAGCATTTCTCCGTGGAAACGTGGCCGCGGCGGCAGGGATTTGATCCCGCGACGGATCAGCAGCCTATTGCCACAGTCACTAGACCACCGTGACAGCCGGGAAGAGACTGAGTTCAAAGCTTTTCTTTGGTAAATTACCATTAGTCATTACGCTACACAATGCATGCATCAGTACCGGCTGAAATTTTACAGAAGATTTCAAGGCAGCGTGTGTGATTGATTGATTTGTGGGGTTTTACGTCCCAAAACCACGATTTGATTATGGGAGACGCCGTAGTGGAGGGCTCCGGAAATTTCGACCACCTGGGGTTCTTTAACGTGCACTGCCATCGCACAGCACATGGGCCTCAACATTTCGCCTCCATAGAAATGCAGCCGCCGCGGCCGGGATTCGATCCCGCGACCCTCGGATCAGCAGCCGAGTACCATAGTCACTAGACCACCGTGGCGGGGCAAGGCGGCGTGTGTGTGTGCGTGTGTGTGTGTGAGCAATGCGGATTCGTTATTCTGGTTGAGTTCCCCCGTCTTCTCCATTTCTTGTCTCTTCCTCTCTGCTTAACGTTGTCTTTGAGAAAATTGCGGCAGCACTCGGCCAGAAAATGTCCTTTGTGGGACATCCTGTAACACGCATCCGTTACAGGTGACAGTGGGACCACCACTTGGTTGCGACATTCTCCTTCTGACGTCAAAAAATGAGGCCGCGACGCTCCCATTGAAATGTGCACGAGCTGAACCACCCCCCCCCCCCCCCCCCCCACCCGCTGGCTTTTCCGTGACGTCACTATAGCTCAAACTTAAACTGTCTCTGGCCATTTTAGAGATGATGGCCGCGTACTGAGAGCCGACCCGACCTTCGTGCGACGGACGAGCACTTGGAAACGCGACGAACGTTAACCTTCCGCATTGGCCACCACCAGGGAGACAGTCGGGGTCCCACCCACCGAGCGCGCCCCACTTTTGAAATCGCAGCCTTCCGTGATCGCGTAACAAAGTGCCGGTGCAATTACACGTGCTACGTACGTGCGCGTCTACCTCCGCCGCATGGTCGAGTCGCACGACTTCTCGAGATTACGCCCGGACGGCTCAACGATACAGAGGCCAATTTTATCTCGTCAGCAGAAAGAAACGACCGCGCAGCGGCGACGGAGACGACGCCCCGACACGATGCGTGCATGCAAGTACGTGCGCGCGGTTGCCGCGCGGGACGCTGACGTCGCGAGCGCGACGCCCCTGCACTAAGCAGCAGCCCCGGAGGCGAATAAGAAGCTAGCGCAACGCTCAGGTCCATTGTCCCGGGCAAGTAGGCCTTGGCAGAACGCGTTTATGCAGTCCCCGCGACGGGGCAAAATAAAAACGAAACAGGCTCAGTGTGCCACCCAGCAGTAGCACGCTGCCGCCTCCATTTCTGACCCGTTCGCAGTCTCCGAGTGTGTTTCTCTCTCTCTCCAGCTCCCGTGATCGCCAGCCGAGTACGGTGGCTGTCGGCGACGTAATTGCGCTATTCCCCGCTGGTATCCGAAGAAGTGGTGTGCGTCCGCTAAGGGAACGCACAGCGTGATACGTGATGCAGCCAGCAGCCGCGCTACCTTGGAAGCGGCCTTGCCGCGGGCGGCGTCGCGCATGGGCGCGGCCTTCGAGTGCAGGAACGTGTGTTACGTATATTTCCAGGAGTGCCTGAAAAAGTGCTTTGCCATGCAGCGGCTGCTTCGGGACGGTGCAGGCCCGCATTATATCATTAGCACTTGCTAGCACGCTCGTGACCCCAACAGCATGAGAGTTCCACAGCGCAAGCACAGACTCGCGTTATCTAATCAGCGTTGAAATTCACACAAATGAAGAAAAGATGTCTTGCCGCTCCTGGCGCATACATTTTCTTCTTCATGTTACTTTTCTTGTTTCAATAAACAACTTACATGGTGTATCCGACTATACCGTCGTTCCAAAAAGCACGGTACCGATACGTGGCATCGAACTATGAACCTGTTCATCCCTGGTTCTCTTTAACCAGGAAATATCAGCGCTGGGGCCCCCAACAACATGACCGTTTCATCGTAGCATGCACTGTATAAGGACAGCCACGCAATCTTGCAAAACCTACCAACTCTTGTGTCAAGAAACAACTATACACAGGTAAACGTTACTGGATGTAAAGAGGAGTGGGATCTATAAACGCCCTAGACTTAGAGTTTGAGGCCCCCAGCCAGCGGAGGACGATGTTCGCGTGAAATCGAGTTCTCTTACAGGTCAATGAACCCTTCGTGTTACAGTTCTGCTTGTATTTCCTGGCCATCGCAACCAAGGGAAGCAAAAATGATTGGTAGGTAGCTTAGAGGCCCCCAATTGAGCCACCGCCGCTTCTTTAATGTTTACTTAGTCATGTGCACTTCGTTCACCCGACAATCGTAGGTTAGCATGGGCTCTCAGGGTAGCCATCAGGGATCATTTGTGAGTCGTCGTCAAGGCTTTTGTTTTTTTGTTTTTGTAACGCAGGCAGAGTGTCAAGGGCACAGCACATGTCACGTGAGACAACACACAGTGCTATAAAACCAAAATATTTTCGTTTCCTCTTCGGGTGCTGGCGAGTCTTTCCAACTAAGCTATCTGCTGAGCTCCAGTCAGTTCTTCTATAAGGTATCGTGCATGGCTAGCTGCATTTACATCTCTGTACTGGTGCTGGTTATATTCGTACAATGAGATGGCGGGGCCATCCCCATTGTTGAATAAATATGGGCCCTGGGTCTCAACATTGAATCGACAAGAAGTCGCGGCGAAACTCTTAAATAGCTAGTGACCAGGTCAGGAGAATGTCGAACAAGTACCAGTGAGTGAAGGAGGCTAGTATACATTTAGACTGATTCCCTTTTGTTATAAGCCGCATCATTTATGTATGGATGTGTACCTTAACTGGTACATGGGCAGAAGGGAGAAGAACGTGTCTGTTCCTTTTATTGCTATTTTTTTTTTTGACAACGAGCAAGATAGGCCGCTTACAAAAACTTTTCTTTGTTGTCGTTGTTGTTCCTGTGCGGCTGCAAAAACCAGAAATGATCCTTTTTTTTTTTTTTTCGGTAGATCGAGTTGCGTGTTATCTAGTGCACTCGTTGTGTCTGTGTAGATATATTTCGCTATTCGAGCCTTACACACGCTGTAACACGGTGTAATACGGTGCTTACGCGCTATCTTTCCTGCAACAGTAAGGCAGTGAGCCAAATCAAGCGACAGGTTTCTGTATGTTAAAGTATGCGCGCACTCACCGGAAGCGCTGTTTGATTGGGGGAGGAGTAATTACGATGTGGCGCGACCCGCCTCCATCGGTCAGAAAGAACTTGGCATGACCGTCAACATCACTCGACGTATCCGAGAGAAAGAGGAATTGCAATGCAAATGCTACGTGTTGTGTGTGTAGATGCATTTCACTCTTGGCACACGCCCGTTCTGAGGGATTGGCCGAGGGTGCTACAATGAAGACTTGTGGTTGTTTTTCGACGGGGGATCGACTTTTAATTATTACTGCAACACGTCGCATTAACAAGACATCTGCACGTACTTTCAGCGGGGAGAAAAAAAACAGGGGGGGGGGGGGGGCAGTACGTGGTTCAAATAACTAACAAAAGCATGAAAGGATAGGGCGGCCCCGAAAGGCATTAGTTCCGGGTTCAAACCCCGGACCATGACCAATTCTTCGTGAACCGAGAATAATATTTCTTGCGCTAGGAAAGGTGCATGACTATACTTCGTTTCTTTCAATGTTCCTCAGCGTTGATGGCTTTCGCGGCGCTGGTGTGCCACACACACACAAACACACACACACACACACACACAAAAGCAATACCATACGGTCGACTAATTAGTCTGATGTAACCTTTTATACACGCGTCACCTGTGTGTGGTGTGACAGCGACGGCTCCAACAGCGTTCACTCGAAGTGAAAGTAAATACGCACACACCAAGGCACATCAAGGACACCTAATTAGCGACGACCATCGATAGCGGGAACGCGAAAGGCAACGCCCAGAACTGGGCACTTCGCTGCCTCTTTGAACCTACGCAGACAGAGAGGAAGAGAAAGATTGGTTTACTGAGACCACAAGGAGACGACTGCATCGAAGCAAGAGCGCCACATATCTACAAGCGCAATGAACGGCAATGCCGGATTTTGCTCTTATCACCACGGACACCTCACAGCGTACGTCTCACAAGAGGGAGTGTTGCTATGGGCGGCGCCACCCTAAAGCTTTTTTAAACAAGGGGGCTGCGCATTTCTACGTATTACGACTACGCAAAGTCCACTATAGGCCTCCCACGCCTGTGTTTGTCCGATGCCAACGAAATTTTTTTTCCTCTCGAGAGGCTCGCGGGGGCCCGGATTCTGAAGCCGGACGCTGTGTCGTCCCTGCGTAGCGGTTTGCAGCAGCTGTGGGCGGAAGGAGGGGCTCGGCCGCCGTACGCGCTCTCGAGGCGGCGACAGCGGTACAACGCAACCTTGGTGGCGTGCCGCGGTCGCAGTTGCGTGCAAACAATTTGGCTTTCCCTCGTCGTCCGTTCGTACCAGCAACGCCGCGCGGTTGCCCGGGACAGCCGAGCCATTACGCTGGCATCGGCGCCGTCGGTGCGTCCAAGATGCGCGCCAGCTCTCGTTATCCCTCTGTACACCGACAACACGCCACGGCACGTTGTGCACGCCTCACATGCGGACGAGAGCCCGAAGGGCGCCCCGCGCACCAGGACAGATTGATTCAGCGGTGGGTCTTGCTTGGCCGAGCCCAATCTCGCACGCGGGAAGTGCGTTACGCGACGCTGCCGCCGCCGTCATCGCAGGCCCTGTTGTAGATATATGCACGCGTCTGTGCGTGTGGTTGTGTACTTCCGGGGTCCACACACACGCACAAAGGACGCAACCGTTTTTTTTTTTTTTTTCCGTCGGGGAAAGTGTATTGCCCGCGGCCCGCTCAGCGCAGGGAATGACCGCTGGCCTTATGAATATAACGTGCACGCATGTGCGGGTGCCGGCATACTCGCGTATATATGCGTTGCGCGAGGGATGTTACGACAGCACACGCTGTGCGTGGCAAACGCAAAAAACCGGCGGTGCGTATACAACGCCGGTCTGCTGGCGAGTATCCAAGAAAGACGTTAATAATAAGGTGGACATTATTTTGAGCGCGGGCATGAGACTTTGGCGACGACGGTCAGTAATGTTGTATTACTGTATACGCCAGTAATAAAACATTCGTTATTTTTTAACAGACATCTTCAGAGCGCGAAAACACAGGACACACAAGGCAAGAGTGGACGCATACTGCAGTGGTTTATAACTTATAACTGCGTCTATTCTTGCCTTATGTGTGTGTCCAGTCTCTGTTGAGCTCTAAATATATCTATTAATGAAGCATCAACTAGGCCCCCAGCGCGCGCGTCTAAGCTATTATTTCTTACTCCGCAATGTTATGTTGCAATAATTTTGTTTTTACTGTTTATTCCGTGTTTCATACTGAGGGCGCCCCTATATGCAGCACGTCATTGCTGTCGAGTACGGTTAGCAGGCACGCGCTCCAACGCTTTCTGATGCGAACGTAACCTGCTAACGCTGTCGCGTTCCACTCTTAAAGGCGAAGCTTATAAGCGTCCTCCTGTGCTTGCTGCTTATATAAATGGATGGGCTGGCATCGAAAACTTCAAGAAAGACCATTCACGTCATAACTGCGGTGCACTGTAGAAACTCAGAAACCCGGTACGTGAATCATGCACTGCAGTCATCAGAAATGGCAGTTAGTCTTATCAGACGCAGTTGCGCGAGACTATCGACAAGTGCCAGTTATCTGCCGCGCCTCAAGCCGACCGAACAATAATATCGAAGAATAACATAGAAGATTCTATAATTGGCGTTTATTTGCTATTTCAACTACAATGCGAGGTCAGGGCGTTCTCTCATGTTTTGCTTTGGGCTGAGAACGAGCCAAACGTAGTATATAGTGCGAAAGCACATTCTAGAGTTTCGGAGTCCAGCTGAAGCCTTGTATTTTTCCTGATATACGCGAAATCTCGATGGGTATGGCGCTTCCGCATAAAAAGAACAATAATTAAAGATGCATCGTATGCGAGCACAACGGCATAAGGAATAAGTTTGCACTTCATCGAAGTGCATGCAAGCCCATTTCCTATACCTCTAGATATCGCCTAGAACAGAATGATCCGTTTGCTTGTCATCAAAAGGTTTACGTACCTTTAGAGCTTACTAGATACGATTCCCTCTATGCCGGTGCATATATATATATATATATCTATATATATATATTATATATATATATATATTATATATATATATATATATGTGTGTGTGTGATCAGAAAGATCCTCTGAAAAAGGCTGGTCTCCAGCCGCAACGTCAGAATAAATCCTAAATAATATGTTTGTCACTGTGACTTTCCGATCGTATATATATATATATATATATATATATAATATAATATATATAATATATATATATATAATATAATATATATATATAATATATATATATATATATATATGAGCGAATGAAAATCGATGGATCCGGTGAAATATGTGTTTGAGGAAGAGGGTGACAAACGTTCGAAACACAAATTCTTTACTAATGTTTCGGCAGGTGGGCCTGCCTTCGTCAGAGTAACACTCTGACAGGAGGTGGCCCACTGTACAGAAGTGCAGTGCACGAAGGTGTGACAGCATATACTATATATTGAAGCGTCGCAACCTCAGAGTTACTCTGACGAAGGCAGGCCCACCTGCCGAAACGTTAGTAAAGAATTTGTGTTTCGAACGTTTGTCACCCTTTTCCTCAAACACACACACACAACACACACACACACACCACACACACACACACACACACACACACACACACACATATATATATATATATATATATATATATATATATATATATATATATATATATATATATATAAAGCCTCATCTCTGCAACAAGCCTTTCCACTGCCTCTTTATGAGAATATACCGAAATCTGAACCCAGACAAGCAAGACACCCTCGGCACGGATCACTGTATGATGAGTGAGGTTGCGACGCTTTCAATATATAGTATATGCTGTCACACCTTCGTGCACTGCACTTCTGTACATTGGGCCACCTCCTGTCAAGTTTTCATGCATGACATTTCATTTTATGTTTGAGTTGGACGCAGCGTATGACACTTACGAGGCTACTTATATTGTCGTCTCTCATAGCAGGACATAAAATTAAATGAATAAGTTGAAAAAAAAAAAGACTATTTCTTCCCAGGGTTGGACGCGACTGCCAGTGCATTAGCTGCTGTAAATGCTTCAGCGTTCCGTGCAGTTAAAAGTGACACAAAGTCAATTGCAAGGACACACAGATAACCTATATATATCTGTGGCGCCGCACATATTACTCCCTGTGCTTCCTCCTCAATGCAGGGTCAACAGTTGGACACATATGAACGATACAACCTGTGATACGTCGGTTTTCGAAAAGCTGCGGCGCTATATGAAACTCGTAAAAAAGCACTGCCAATTTTGTTGCGCTTCGTGGAAAGATGGCGGTGTTATGACTAGGTGAACGACCCCTATATTAAAGTCGACGCTGGCTACACGCGACGACATAGTTGTTTTCACAAGTAACATCGTGTGCAATATGGCATGTTCAAGCTTGCTTTCGACAATTTGGTGCACAGACACGAACGGTAATAAAACGTTCTGCAGCAGAGAGGTTACTGTCGACTTATGCCCCACCTTCTCATCATCGTCATCACCCTGTCTACGCCCACTGCAGGGCAAAGGACCACTTTATCCCCGCAAACTTCTTGATCTCATCTGTCCATCTAACTTTCTGCCGCACCCATGACACGCTTGCCTTCTGTACGGATCCACTCTGTTACCCTTAATGACCAGTTGTTATCTTGCCTTAGCATCCCACGGCCTGCCCACGCCCATTCTTCTTAATTTTTACTAAGATGTCGATAACACGCGTTTGTTCCCTGACCCACTCCGCTCTCTTCTTGTTAACGTTGCACCTATCATTTTCATTTACGTCGCTCGCTGTGTCGTCCTCAATTTGCCCTTTTAGTGAGCCAAGTTTCTGCCCCGTAGGCAAGTACTGGTAGGATGCAGTTTTTATCCATGTTTCCTCTTGAGGGACAATGGCAAGCTGCAATTCATCGTCTGAGAATGCCTGCCGAATGCCCTCAGCCGCATTGTTATCATTCCAATTATCTCAGCCTGGTGGTTCGGATCAGGGGTGTACCAGGACAAAGCAGATGTATTCGGTTACCACTTCCAGTGCCTCGCCACCTGCCCCAAACAGCTGTGCTCACCCAAGGATACGGAACATTACATTAGTTTTCTGCATATCCGTTCTACTTTGCGTGCCTAGTTCAGAGATCATATATGCTTTGAGATTCGCAGCCCGTTGCTTAGCAAGGCAATGTCATCAGTAAATAGGAGGTTATTGAGGTATTCACCACTAACCTTCACATCCATCTGTCCCTAATCCAATGTTAAAAATACACCTTGTACACATACTGCGAATATCATTCGAGAGGTCGTGTCCCCTTGTCTTACGCTCTTCCTTATAGGTATTTTACAGTTCTCCTTATGGGGGACTACGGTGGCTGTGGAGCCATTGTAGATATCTTCTATATGTCTAGCGTTCTACGCAATGCTTGTCTACGCCCTGATTCCACGATGCCTGCTCATCATCGCTGGGGTTTCGACTCGTGGTTTCGATTGAATCAAATGCTCTCTCGTAGTCTATGACAGCTATATAGGGCTTGGTTATACTCCGTGCATTTCTCTATCACGTGATTGATAGCGTGAATGCGGTCTATTGTTGGATAGCCTTTACGAAACCGTGTGCCCATCTGTGCCCGTTAAATCAGGGTGTTGCGCTTTCCCCATTTGGTCCAGTATCTACATGTCTTTCTCCAAACAATTTCTCGTCTATTTCTCCCAGTAGCTGTACGGTGGCTTTCTCTACGCGGCACGGGGATAAACGAAGCCGTCGAGGCCGCGAGTGGACTGAACCAGATCCACAAAGGCAGAGAGATGTATTGTATATATTCAGCGCGTCGAAGTAGCGCATCTTCTGACAGACTTCAAGAAGCAGTTGAGGACGAGAACAAACAGCGAAAACCAGGAGACAGCCGCGGACCGCGAAGGGGGAGGTACGCTCCCATCACGGACAAAGACGGCGCGAAGAGCCATGCATGCAGTGTCGAACTCTTATCCCACGACGGGCGGTTCCCGCACAAAGGGGCGCTTGTCTCAGTCGCGACCCAGATTGGCACAAAAGGGCCCACTGGGCACCGTGCACTGCGCGGCCAGCCGCACTCGGCGTGGTCGCCTTGACCTAGAGCACTTTGCCTGCCATGCCTGCCTCCGAGGGCGGCAACAGCGGCAGGCAGCACATCAGAGACAAAAGGTGCTCGTTCAGGCCACAAATGGCTCCATTCGACCAGACGCGTCACCCGTCTTGGGTCTCTATCGCTGTCGTGGGTCTTCTCGCTCATCCCAGATGACGCAGGTGAATGACAGGGGGGATGCGACGGTGATCGCTGGTAGCACACGTCAACTACACATCAAACGTGGTATAACACGGCACCGTACATGGGCTGCAGCTCATGGTTTCACTGGATTCATAACGTTCAAGGTAACTAATTATATTCGTCCGTCTTACTCATATCGCAGAACATGCACTGCTCCCGCAGCCACTTGCCACAGAAAACCGCAGCGGCCGCGGGCGTGACTGCCGCGTTTCTTTTTTTTTTTTATTATTTAGCGTTTACACTTGCGCGCGATACATCATTCATTTTGGCCGAGACGATGTTGTTCCGTGTCTATATATATATATATATATATATATATATATATATATATATATATATATATATATAACGAAAGGGAAGGGGTCAAGGGCTCGTTCTTTATTTGTTAGAAACAACTTAATGAGCAACATACAATGAAGCCTAGGAAAGCATAGGGGAAGTTACTTGTGGTATTGTAATTGTGGAGAAAGCAGAAAGGAATTAAAGTGGACGAAAAGAAAAACCTGCCTTCGGTGGGAACCGAACCCACGACCTTCGGATGTCGCGTCCGATGCTCTACCAACTGAGCTACGAAGGCGGTCGTCCCCTATATATATATATATATATATATATATATATATATATCTATATATATATATATATATATATATAAACTAAGGGCGTGGGGAAGCGATACTTCCTTGCCTGGTGATCATCCACACATCAACGCGATAGATAACGAGCCCCTCACATACATACATACATACATACATACTACATACATACATACATACATACATACATACTACATACATACATACATACATACAAATAAGCTGGGGTTACACTGAAGCTTGGTTTTTTTGTTCAGTCGCTTCAGGGAAGTTGACAGTACTGAATCACCAAACAGTTTGTCTTACACGCACTTGCACCGCTCCGGCATAAAATTCCGCTATCTAACTCGCGGTAGGATGACTTTCCATCGCCAATCGCATTCTTTTATAAATTACCCGATCTCATTCAGCTACGATGGCGAACTAATTCTTTCCTTTGTGTATTCGTCTTTGTTTGGTCGCCACCACATTTTGTCCTCAAGGCTAAGTACAATGACAAAATTTGTTCCACGTCCCTCAGTGCCGCACGTTTTCTCGCCATAGGAAAGTCATCATCGCCATCTGGCGTCGCACTATATGTGGCCTTCGAAAGTAACGACGCGTCGAATAAATCCTATCGTCGACTGTCTATGCACCTGCACGGTTTCTGGATACGTAAGGGCGCGACGATTTCCTCGCTGTTGAGTAACAGTGTGAGAAGTACGTACTACATCCACGCATCGCTTGGGTTTCGATGCGGATTGCACAACAGCCTCTGTAACAGTCTTCAGACTCATTGTAACTCTTTCAACAATGTCATGCATTTCCAGCGCTAACAAAGGAAAGAAAATGGAAGAGAAGACGGCAGGACAGCAGATAGGCAGGACGCTGGCCTTTCAACTGACTTGTATTGAAGAACGGTACAGATGTCATGCATGCGCCAGACTTTGATCTTTGCGCACGTACAAATGATTATACTACATTTGTACGTACGCAAACGCCTAAGATCAAGCAGTGTGGCGCATGCATGATACCACCCATAACCAAATCACAGAGGCAAGATAATCTATTTCTTTGGCTGACAGTGCAATAGAAGGTGTACTAATGCCTTTGTGTACATGTCTACAATCCAACTAGCCCAGCTAACCGCTTTTAGTACTTCCAACAATTATTGTTGTTCGTAATAAATCGTGATGATGTATCTCGACTTGCTGCCGCAGCACACGGACTACGAAAATGTATGTATGTATGTATGTATGTATGTATGTATGTATGTATGTATGTATGTATGTATGTATGTATGTATGTATGTATGTATGTATGCGTGTGTGTGCGTGTGTTTATTCTCTGCGCTGCTCTAATTCGTGCATGCATTTGCGTTTTAGCATTCCGGCTCCATCAGTGCACGACAGGAAGTCGAAGCCAAAACATTATGCTCGTTACACAATGTCCTATTGTCGCATATTGGAACTACGTTTGCTCGCACAGAAAAGTGAAAGGGGGACTTATAGTTTGTACGTGGCAACGAAACATTACCTATTATCCGTTTGCTCAGCGCTGGACGAGGGAATATAGAAAAGTCGGTCGAGCGACCGCCGGAGAGCCGGAAGACGAGAAAATCGAAACTGTACCACTTAAGCCTGCGATACACCGTTACCCGCCCCCAGGCCCCTATTTTCGAGACCACCGCGACCGGTTCGATTTCCCAAAGTGAAAGCAGCACCTGTCCACCAGCGCCGTTATCCATGCAACTCTCGTATTGTGACGTCACAAACGTGCGAGGAGAAAATGGTCCGAGAGCAGAGAGAGCACTCTGGCACTCGCTTCCATTCCCTTTCTCCAACAGCCATTACCGCTCCCCTTCCTTGCCGCTCTCTCTGCTTCGCTGCTTCTCTCGTTGAATGCGTTTGTTTTGGCTCGCACGTCGAGCAGGCTGGCCGTGCGACGAGCCAGCCGCAGTGGAGTGTGCGAAGCGTAACCGAACGGATTTGCGCAGCGCTCGTGACACTGTGCCAGGCCACTGTCGACAACCGTTTCTTTCCCTTCTCCAGAACGCGCGCCCGACGACAACGCGGTGTCCGTGGAGAGCGCCGCCGTCGGAGACAACGGGGCCGAGCATCGAGAAGCGCGTGTTGTGTGCACGTAGTACGCTTGGATCGTTCACCGAAGTATCGGAAAACGTCCCATTCGCTTGCCGCCGTCTCATGGGGCCAAATCAGTGCGCGCAGCATTAGCGAGCCACCGCGATGTCAGTGCTTCCAGGAGCAGGTAGCGGTACGGGGTTCCGGTGACAACCGGTGACAGCGCTCCGATATCCACGCTCCGGTGTGCGCGCGTGTGTGTGTTGCGTTTCTTCGTCTATCAGTGGAACACACGACAACAACGGCGCGACCTGCAGTCGCCGAGCCGGGAAGGAATTAGCGGTTTATACGTCGGTAAAGGTAGGTTTCGTATCCTTCGGTGCTCAGCGCTTTCGCTTAGGGCGCAGATTCGCGGCCCTGCCGTGCAGCGCGAGGCTCCGCCTATGTGTACCCTGCTTTCGTGCGCGCGAATTGATCTCCGTCGGTGGACGGATGGGGCACGACGTTTCGTGGGTGTCCACGCGAGTCAATTGTTCGGTCTGGTCTCTTATATTTTTGTCGATAGAATAAAAAGGGAGAGTAGCCGAAAGAACGAAACAAAGGGAAGCCACCGGGCGCGACGCGCGAGAACACCTGCGGGATCCGCTCTCGCCGCGCTGATGCGTAAAAGTGAGGGACACGCGCGCAGACCTTGAACGGATCTTATGCCATGGGTCACAACTGTGCCGAAAGTCGTGTGCGTACGTGTCGTTCTCTTTCAAAAAACGGAAGTGCACGAGAACATATCTTGTCAGTTGGTCTTCTAGAATACACCCTCCGTAGACGTGACGAAGGTATTTACGTACCTGTGCCCAAGTCCAGTGTCATTAAACTATTTTATCGTTTCACTGAGGTGCCCACGCACTGCGCCGCTGTCCTCCTTTGCGAGCACTCCCATTTGCTTGCAGAACACCTGGAGGGTGGAAAGAGGGTGTTAAGAGCCCTTCAGTATTCCGCTGTTACTAAGGCGCCAAAGGTACTCCAGGGAGAGATTTACGATAAGACAAACCGAAACTTCGATACCTGCAGCAGTTACTGCTGCTTTCCCATCTATGAAAGTAGCTATTGATCCTCGTTGACCGTGCAGTCTAAGCATAGCACATCCGTAATGTCTGGAAAGAAGAGCACAGATTATGTTACTTTCTTTGTAAACCTTATAAAGAAACAAACGAGGGATCAAACACTGAAAAATATGTCTGAATAAGACATACTAATGACAGTTATTTCCTGAGTGAAACATCATGATCACTGCCACACCATTAGCATCACATATGTCACAATCGATCACTGTACACTATGGAAATTCAATACATGCAACTCAATCGAGAATGTTAATTGAGTGAGCTTTGTCCAAACCCCAGAAACGGCCTTTATTTCTGCCTAAGTTCTCAGGCGACGAACACACTAATTAAGCACATTCACAAAAAAAGATTTAAATTGGTATATATTTTCTGTAGTGTCTGAGGTGTATACAGTGATGTAACTGAAACTACACAGATGAGGACTCATGTATATGGCAATATTATGTGCAAAAGAAACATTATACAAAGTATTCTGTGGTCTATTACATATGTTACGGCAAGTGTTTGTCTCAGTAACTTCCTTAGTAGTAGTGTGCTTTTCTCTTTTTTTTTCTTTTTTTTCTTCCAAGTGTGTATGCTACTGAGCCCACTGTGGTTACATGGTCCTCTTTCTCTATGTTTACAGTGAGCCCAATGCCAGCATATGCGACAGTAAACGGGCAGGTTACTGCAGAATCACGGCTACTAGCAGATGCTGTGGAAGCATGTTACAGTAGCACAGTTTCCGCGCTTTGCCATATACTGCATGTTAACGTTGAGCCAATTTATACAGTGCTGCGCTTTGATGGATGCTGTGCTCTGTATGCATTGCAGTTGTTCAAGGCAGCATGAAATATGGATACAATAAAATAAAAGCCAAAAATGCATGGGGGGCTTCTGGTAGCTGTAACAGCTGCAAAATGTAATAAGCTCATAAATGGCTGTCTTGAAAGAAGCGCATGAAAGCAGCTAAGTTATAGATTGCCCCCCCCTTGCCAATTTGTTCTGTAGAGTTGATATAACCTTTGCTACTGTTCATCTTTAAAGCTGTCAGATACTCCCTTTGAAACATTCTGATAAAACTAGCATCTTGTTGATCATAGAATTTAGCACAGCACATTCACTTATCTCCTTGACTGCCATCACAGCTGTACTAAGACATCCCTATGAGAATCAATTTGTAAAACATGATTAACTAAAAGGAACCTATGGGTACCACCCCATCTGTCACTAATGCTGTAAGAGCTGAAGAAAAGATTTATTTTCAGTCCCTTTTCCAGTGATTCCGGGTATTTTAGTTATACAGAAAGAAGCCAGAAAGGTTGGCAAAATGCTGCATTGGCCAGCTCTGAATTTGCTACATTCACCCTATGTTCATACCTTACCGTGCATGTGAAACATACACACAAGCTTTCATTTCTTTCATTTTGTATTCCCGTCACATTTGATCATACAATAAGGGCCAGGATTACCAACACTCAAACCCTGTACATCCTTCCAAAAATTAATCTTGCAACTTTGTATGTGGTAGGAGAGTGCAATTGGCATTATGCCAACATGCTATAAGTAGGACACAACCTAAAAATACTGCGGTTGGCAACAAGGGCCAACAGACCACACATGTCGCTGTTACTCTGCCAGCCAATCAGAAGCAAACGAAATCGCCATCATACGACCTTTTCAAAATGGCGCTATGTTTATGCCTTCGGCACCTGCGAAGCATCTGCTGTTCTTGAGCCGTTTCATCGGTGCAAGCCATGATGTGCTCGAGAAGCATGGACAAAAATGTGTGGAGTCTCCGCGTTTCCATCTGGGAAAGGCCGTGGTACAGTTTGCTTCTGAGCGTGTTGTACACGTGAAACTTCACTGAACTCAGCTTAAAAACTCTGGTGGCAGTGTTCGTGGCGAGCCACGTTTCTGAGCACTTGATTTCAACTCAATAAGGAATTGTCCTTTCCATGTTCCACCCTAATAAGCGAATGAGGACATAAAGGTTTATCCACTTATCCATTATTTTTGCCATGTTCGCTTATTTTGGCAACGTGGAAAGTTCAAAAGAAGGAACTATTTGAAGTTTCGCGGAGGTACAGTAGCTGGCGGTTATAAGGGCATGGGAGGTGCTTCACTGCCGACTTGACTTGTATCCGACCATAGGCATACAAAAAGAATTTCTACTTAAAATTACATTTGTGAGTGAAATAAGTCACACAAATAAATTTTAACTACTTGAGCACTAAATCTGGATAACCCACATTTCTCGACTAAAGGATTGGTAATGTACGCTGTGTACCTGTTCAAGGTCTGCATGAATAAACTTGGTTCTTCATTTTCTGGTGAGACTTCTGTATGCCCCGTTTAACACTAAACCATTAAAAAAATATGGAATCACCATAATATATCCAAGAGCTTCCAACAAAATGTCTTAATGTGCTTCTAAGCTCTTTTAAGAATTGGAGCCATTTAATTTATTTTAAGAAATTGTACAAATGAAACAACTGTGGAAAGTGAGAAAAATGCTGATTTCTCTTAACTTCAGATAATGATGCAATAAAAATTAGTTTTCCTTTGTTTATGCTGCACTTTCTCTTTCTCCACAATTTGATTTTGAACTTTCTTTTTGCAAATGGCAATGCTTCTCATAAGAATTTAACGTGGCCATTAGTCACTGCTGCCTTGTGTTTGCACGTCTGCACGCTTCTGTGCCTTGCACTGCCAGCATCAAAAGATGATAAGACAAAACGACGTAGACCCGAAAGCAATGTATGCCGTGAGTTTTATGTAACCAGAGTAGATGGAGAGTAAACCATAAAGTGTATGTAGATTCATGCATATATTAGAATTGGTTATGAGCAAAGTGTCCTTTCATATTTATTGAGATGCCTTCCTGTCATTTCTGCTGCTTCCATCTAGCTTTAACGCTTATCGTTCATTCGGCACATGCTGTGGTTCAGTTTTGTTCACTCAAGGTTGTCTGTTCAATTTAAGGATGTTAATGTACCCATTGTAGCATGTCCAATTATGTATACCCATTGGCCACAGCTCATACCTAGTGGTACAGACTAGAGTGGGCGGGGGGGGGGGGGTCTGATCCTGCAACTTGTGAAATAGTGAACCATATTAACTAGGAAATAGTCTGACTAAGCACTGAAGGCAAACCTAAACAATGGGAAAAGAATGAGTGATATATAATTGTGTTACGCTTTTGATGATGCATATTTATTACAGTGACAACACCTAGGCTGCTGTGCAATTCCATCAGCACATCGCTGCACCTAAGCTGTGCTGAGACTCTTCCTTATTTTTTTTTTCTTTCACTGATTGCTCTTAATTCAAATTTGAAAATCCGGTACATTTGTTTTTCTTTCAGCTGGGCATGGCTTCTGTTTTTACATCCTGACCAACATGTGGAAAGTTCATGATGTTACTGACGTAACTGAAAATGGACATCTCAACAGGTAGGAAATAGAAGTACTCTCATTAACACTGAGACAATCTCATTTAATGAATTCTTTCTTAGACCTGTATGTATAATTCACATTTTAAGACAGTCCAAAGCTTCTGTTGCCTTGATTCGTCACTGAAAACTGACCATCTCAACAGGTAGGAAATAGAAGTCCTCTCATTAGCACTGAGACAAACTCATTTAATAAATTCTTTCTTAGACCTGTGTATATAAGTGGCATTTTAAGACATTCCAAAGCTTCCATTGCCTTGATTTTACCACTTCAATCAGTGAATGTGTTACATCTGACGACAGACTACAAATCTGAATGTTTGTGCATTTATTTTACGATGTCACAATATAAATGTTCTGAAATAAAGGGATAGTTCATTCTCTTAATATTGGCATATGCAATTTCATATTAGTGGTTTATTTCACATAACATTACACTTTCTGTTTATGCAGCACATATAGAAATGTTATTTAATGCAACAATAACATCGTCCCACACATTCTTGATAAGCCCACACAGAAAGGGTCCTGCGTGGGAAAGCTCAAGAATTTTTATATGTGTGAGTTCTGTTTTATCACTTGTGTCTTCACATTCTTCATTTAATGCATTAAGCCTTCTAGATATGCTGTGTAATTGCAGCTTCCACAGGAGGTTGTCAGCTAGAATGGACAACTATAAAATGGCATAGTATGTCAGTTATGGTAATTTATGCTATGTCCCTAACATATGCAAGGAAAGAAAAACGTATTGTAGTAGGATAAGAAGTCCCTCGATACACTAAACTTGGCATCATGACTGAAAAGTGAAAGCGTATGTACCTCCAATTGTGCTGTTTCTTAAAGATATAGCTCTTCTCTCATTATGCATGTTAACTTTAAAAGCTTGTAGTTTCTATATTAGATGTAGTAGGTGACTAAGAAAGCACTTTTCTTGTGTTTTACGATAGTGCAGAGTGTTTTCTATAATTCACACTTACTGAAAAAGTTCAAGGGCTGCTGCATCTGGGGAAAACATTGAATTTCTGAGCATTCAATGACTGCAGCAGGTAGAACCACATAACAATATGTTGCTTATACATAACACATACTATTAATTCTAACACAAACCCATATTCTGAGACTATATTTTGAGGCTGTACTTCGTGAGCATTTGCAGCTCACTGTACAGTGTGGCCCTTTATGAAAAGAAACACGGAAGCGCGTGGCCAGTGCTCTGCAGTGGCTGCTTGCAGATCCAGAGAATGGCCTTCAAAAGGAAATGTTGCTGCTTTTAGCATCACCTATCAGTTGGCAGAATAACAGGGTTTGACCACTACTCAGCATAATTCTCTCCGTCGATATGTGATTGTTCTAGCAGGTAGCATGGGATGCCAAAAGCCGACATCATTTCTTTTCCTTCACTGGCTGTTGCTGTGTGCAGTCTCCACAGAGCAGGGGCCACATGCTCATGTGTTCTCTGTCATAGAGAACCACACTGTACATAGGTACACTAAACTAGTATTTCCTTGCTTTCCCACACCTTCTGTAAGTTCTGATGAGGTGGCACTTTGCTTGCGCTCTTTTGCACAGTGCTTGCAGCGTTGTGGGGTGTCCTCATGCTCCTGCAAGAACCCTGTCAAGGTGTGCTCCAGGGGGGCACTGCCCCATCCCCTGTGGTGTTTGTGCCTGGTGGCTCTTTGCCTCCTTGGGGGGAAGGCACTGGCAGCCCCCAGGCGCCCACATACGAGGCCCCGCAAACGTCCCCCATCTTTGTACGCGCTGAGCCCATACCCTTAAGTGAGCCCCAGGGCACAGGCTGGCGGCCCATGCACAACCCTGCCAGCTGGCTGTCCCAGCCCCACCCAGACAACCCACCCATCAACACTGTGAGTACTGTTGAGTAGAAAGAATATGGCAATATGCAGATATGTCACTAAAAGGCAGTGTTGGTTGTAAGGGGTGTTTTGGTCATTGACATGTTACTGGACAGTTATCCTTGAATGTTCACTGTTCAGGCAACTATCACTTTGACGGTGTTTTGTGTGACTGGTACCAGATATTTAAGAGGCAGTATTTCTAGCACAGTAACACAAGAAATGCTGTCATTCAAAGAGCTTCATAAATGAACTGTAAACGTATATCAAGTGCCAGGACATAAACAGTCTTTTCATGTAGAGTGTATCCAGTAAATATTAAGTGTTATCAAGGTATCAACCCTTTGACTAGCCTTTGTGTGCAGGTACAACAAGTGCTTACACTGTCTTGCAATATGGAAACAAAGAAAAAAATTCTTTGAAAAGACTTTCATGACCTTTTATAGCTTTTGATTATTGTTGTCACAAACAACAATATCCCACTCACTGCTTGACAAAGGTGCTAGTTATGTTCATCTTCCAATGCTCTCTACTGAGAAACGTCACACTTTGTAACCATTTATTATTAGTACTTGATACTTGGAATGGGTACTTCTTATTGGTACATGAAATAATTGTATTAACATGTATGGTTATATAGCATACCACTCAATTTTGACATAGAAAATACGGACATCCAGAAAGTGTGCCTCCGATCACCAGCTAACCAACACCAGATAACCAACATTTGCGCACACATCTTTCTGTTAGCCAGTCTTGAATGTTGTATGATGTCAGCAATGCATCTGTGATTTATCACCTTTAGAAAGGCTTGGTGATCTGTGTGCGTATTACATTTCACAGAGTTTCGAGATGCAGAAAATGACATGAGCAGTTGCATTAAAGGGGAACTATGAAAGCTTTTCCACCATATTCTGATATCGCTGTTTTCCAATAGTACTAATAGCCCTGAATCAGCCAGGGTCATTCAGTTTGCTCAGAAACTCACCAATAATTTAAAATAGCCAAATGAACTGCGTGCTCAAACCGAAACCGTTACGGGTAGACACTTCATATACAATGACGCCACAGCCTCCCCACCATCAGAAATGTCGAGCTGCTGCCAGAAAAATGAAAGTGGCGGTGTCATGCAACAATATATTAAGCTCTTCTGAACTTGACAGCGACAATTTGAGCATTGAGGTATCACCGTTTTGCTTTAGACGGCCCGCCTGCTTAACTAGGCAGCGTTGCAGGTCATGAAATCAAAAACACAGGGTGGCTCGCTTGGGAATTTCCTAAAAAAATCTTAAAATTCATTTTCAGGAAAGCTAAATGACTTGTAACCGCCTCACTTGGCATAAATTATTGTAGTACCGAGGAGAACATATTGAAAATTTCATTGAGATCAGTGGACAACGAAAAATCGACAGAGTTGCCCTTTAAAACGGCGCTGCAACACTTTTTCAGCATACACAGAAAATGCAGCTGATCTGTGGTCAAGGTTTCTGTGCCTTCTGAGGCAAATACTGTACTTAATGAAGCAGAGAATCTACAGTTTTGTGTCAGACAGCCAAAGGTCACTTGCTCTCCTTTTGGCAAACTGGACATGGGCTGATTTCGCGGTAGTGAAAAGATTAAGTTTATTTGTGTCAAGCTCATGAAAAGTATTTCGTCTTTGCATTTTTGGTCTTTGATCAGCACTCATTTGCTTGATGTTTAATTCTCTCCTCATTCATGGCGCCCAGCATACCACATGTCCGCTCTTTCAAACAGTATGTGCCCGAGTTGGTAACTTGTCTTGTACTGAAACTGCTACAATAGTGCCTTGCAATGCATATCATCATCTTCAATGCCACAAGTACACTTGACAGTGCACGCTAGCTAGTCTGGGCAGACATCACTTGGTGCTTAGCTGATTGAAAACGCTTCAATATGTGCAATCTCAATTTGGCTACTACTATATGCCAACCAAGCTGACACAGGACAGAGCCTTTGCATGCTGGATACTCAAGTAGCTGTGCAACACTTAAGCATGATATTTGCACATAGCTTCTGCCGCATAGTGTATCATCACATTATAGTCGGGCAGATACCACATCTGCCATTGCGTGCTGCCACGTGCCTGTGCTGTGGTTATCTGAATCAGAAGTAGCGGCGAGTATGTTCAAAAGAAGAGGAAATGCTCAAGGCCATGATGTGTGGTGACTTCTGGGATCTTACAAGTTTCCTCTCTATGGCCACCGGTGCCCTCGTCGGTATGAGTGCTTGAACTACCTGTACGTCTGCTTATACTTTACAAATGCCTTGCAGGAGGAGATTTGTAAGCTAACAAAATCCACTAGGAAGATCAATCTATGATTACTTTTAAAGGTGTTGCAGGGCCCCTTTAACAGCTCTTTCTTAATATTTTTTTGCTCTGAGAGGACACAAAGCTACTTACTGTAGTAATCAGCTGTAGAATCCTACTTAGCTGCTGGTGTATTAGCAGCAACATAATTGCTGGCATGTGGCATATTTTGTTTTCCTTGAACAAAAAGACACCACAAAACAGTTGGAAAAAGTATTGCAAGGTGTCGTTACCGGAATTGTTAATGCCATCATCTTATCCAGTCACCTGCTAGCATTTGGTGGGCTCATATACTACATATGTAATGTTTGTGTGTCCAGAAACACGGTATTTTATCAACTTGTATCAACCAAAACATCTGTGCTCCAATGCAGGACCCATCATCATATGCCTTTCCTGGAAGCAGGCCACCACCTCCCCCCATCACTGCCCCTCCATCATTTCCACAAGTGCCACAGGGCCCCACTGCACATCCAGGCTGGGGGAGCTCCATACCACCCACACCAAGGTACACTGTTCCACCACAGACAAATACATTACCCCAGCTCCCCAACGACATTCCACCTGTGAGGACAAGTTCACCAACAGCACCCAGTGAGAATACCGTGCCGCAGCCAGTTTCTGCAACAGACCCAACAACTGAAGGGCTCCCGGACACTACCCAGGCTACGGCTGCCACAGATGCAACAGTGTCTTTCTCGGTGAACACAGTGCCTGAGAGGCACGAAAACGTGCATCAGCAGAACAGTGTTACACCCAGTTCTACATCGAGTGGCTCCAGCCCTCTTCGTGTTCCTGGCGGTGTGTTAGACCATAAAAATGTGCACCAGGGAAGTGTCCCTGCGGATGCTACAGTGGGTGGTAGTGTGACTGTCACTCCAAACGAGACATCGACACCAGCCACAGTTGACAGGGACTCACCGAACATTGAGTCTCCAGATTACCCTTTAGCTGGGGGTGCAGTGGCTGGAATAGTCATTGGTTCCATTGCATCAGTGGCACTCCTTGCAGGCAAGTACTGTTGTGATGTTAAGAGTAGCTCAGATTGCTGACTACACATCTTTAAACAAGGAAACAGTGGCTCAGTTGCGCTCTCATATACTTGAACTTCTATGAACAAAAAACAGCTGTCCTTGCTGCACTTGTCGTCTACATCGAACACCTTCTCTATTTTGCTTATGCTAAGTACTTGCAGTACTGCTCTAATTCTTCACTGTGTACAATATGTAACAGCTTAAAGTTGCACAGATCTTTGCTAAGCATGCCACTTTTTTTCTGTAATCATGGGCTTTGGCAGGATTTTGTCTTGAGGGGTTCGGGATGAAAGGGTGAGGTGAAATAATAACAGCAAGACTCCACAGCCTTCAAAGGACTAGAAACTAAAGGAGCACACATGGAGCAGGGGGACATTTAGGACTTCTTCGGGAGGGTGGAGAAGCAAGTAAGTGGTGGTGTGTCCTGGGAAGGAAAAATGGGCCCGGTAGGGGAGCTAAGTACTCCTTTGGAACCCTCCCTGCCAACACCCATGACTTTTATTATTTTATCATTTAATATGTGGCCAGTTGCATGCAGTGAGCCCAGTTGATGGCTGGCACTTGATCATCCTGCGCATTCCGTGACCTCGTAACTTTACTATGTATTGCTTAGTGGTGCAACATTTCTGCAAATTACTTTTGAAGAGTTATGTGAAACCTACCAGTGCCAGTGCTGCAACAGACAATCTCCACTGCCCACACTGTACCTTATGGTGTCACAGCCTTTTGGCATCAGTTTGTCTCATGACACTCCTTAAACCAGGTGTGCGGTGTTCTTGTTGACATAGAGATACAAGCAACTTTCTGCTGTCATACATGTTTCAGAACCAACGTAAAATGAGAGTGCTGCAAAACAATTCCTTCATATTTTGTGCTAACTTCGTGCAAATTTTTTTGTAATGTTTCGAACTGAGCATAATGTCTTTGCACAGCTTTGTCTCTTCAGTTTTGTTCTTGGGTTCTAGCTTATAAGGGGGCCTTGCAACATTCCTTTGACTGCTTTCTGTAGCACTGGGGGTGTGTAATATAGAATACTGAAATAAACTATAAAGAATAAGTTAACAAAATTGGTGCACAGGAACTTAAGTTACTTAACTTTAAAATTTGAAACTGAAGCGGACGATGAAATAGAACTATTCTTTCGACATTTCACTCCCCAAGGGACGTTGCTGGTTGCTTCTAATCACCATGTTCTCTTACAGAAATATACCAGAAGTGTCGTCTGTTGGTGGCCTTTATGTAACATCTTGCCAGCACTCTTTCTGGCGGAATCGTTACCATAGTTATGACAAACCACTCGTATCAGTTAGCGAACACTCCTAAGCTTTGTTGTTTAGTACAAAGCCAAAACAATGAGACCGAATGACCTCACTGATTTTGAATACAAGCTTTATTGCTCCATCTACCTGTTCACTGCATCCTCTAGGTGTTTTCTTCGGTGCAGCTCTGTCATCGTAAGTGAATGAGCATACGTGGCGGGTAGGTGGACATTGTTCACTTAGACGCTGTCTGTCATGGTTCTTTGGTAACATGTAGTTTTGTCTCTGCTTGCGGAGACATCAAGTGCATATCACTAGTGCACCATGGGCCAAGCATACGAACAACACAGCAATTACAGCAGACCACACTGCAGAGAGAGGCAATATAATAGATCACACGCAATGCACAATTACCGCCAACAGTCATAAAATGCATGTAATGTTAAGCATGTAAATGCGACTGCCTGTGACCATGGAGCAAATGTATGACGAAAAGGCTTGCAGATCATTGTACAGTGCACCTAATCTTGTACTGCAATTGTGTTGAAGATATATTCAAAAGCTGAAATCAGTTTGTTTGTGATAACGCATAAAGAATGTTTTATATTTTTTAGCACATAACAGTGTGGCTTATCTGGGGCCATGTGAAGGTTACATGCATACTTGCATGTCAAGTAGTGATGCAAGAATATCGGTAAATTGACTATCGATAGTATCAGTAGTTTTTCTGAAACTATCGATAGTGTAGAAAGACTACCGATAGTATTACTATCGATAAGATATCGATGGTACAATCAATAGTTATACTATCGGGAGAGCACTCGGTGGTACTATAGATTGTTTTGTGAATAAGCATGGTGTTGATGGCCAGCGACATCGCTAAAATATTTGTGATAGCATATTGTCTATAAACTCAGTTCATTTAATTTACAGCTAGTTTTAGGCACGTGGAATAAATTATTTCTGCATTAAAAGTTCTGGGGCATATCCACCAATAAATTCATACTCAAAAGTAACCGGTTACACCTTACCAACAAATTTAGTTCTTGAAATTTTTATTCTTAAATCACAAAATGCAATATAAATTTGAAGCCCCTCCGTTTTACGCATGTAACAATTCCTTTCCATTAATGGTGAACTTTTCAACTTTGCACTGCCGATATTGCTTTCTCTGTTTGTTTTGTACATCATTGGGTGCATTCAGTTTCATTCGCGAATTCACAGACAGATCTACTATTTGGTTTGCGATTTCTACCTTCATTCACTTGCTTTTATAGATCCGTAGGTAGATCGAGTCGGTCCGGAACTTCAGAATGAGGCGGTGGTTTTAAACTATAGACAGTATATTGACACGACCAATAATACTATCGATGGTGTCATCGATAGTTTTTACACCATCGATAGTTCGGTAGTGACTAAACTATAAATAGTATCGATAAACAGATTGCAAAATACGATTTAGAACAGGGAATGTTGCAGGAGCCAACGTTTCGACAAGTGGACTTATCTTCGTCAGGGCGGCGACTGACGAAGACAAGTCCACTTGTCGAAATGTTGGCTCCTGCGACATTTCCTGTTCTAAATTGTATTTTGCAATCTGTTCATCGATTCAAGCATCCATATTCCCCTGAGCTTCTCTAATAGTATCAATAGTATTTTTACACTATCTATAGTTCAATAGCGATTCAACTATCGATAGTATCGATAGTGCTATGGATAGTTCTGCATCACTAATGTCAAGCCATAGAAACTAGAGTTATTGTTACATGTACAATATGTCACTTCCATTGCTGACAATTGCAATTTTACGTTGCTGTGGTACGAGCAGAAGGTAGTTTCTCCAGTGGATTAAAATGATGGTAATTTCTTTTTTCTATTGGTCTTATGTTTCCTCCGCAGCCCAAAGTGCCAGAGGATGACGTGAAAATGAGAACTTAATTTATGCCACAGGGCTGCATAGAAACTGCTTTTGCATTTGTTTTGACCAACCAGCCCAGCCTCATATGACCATGTAGTAGTAATGGTCAGAAAAACCCATGGCATCTTTGTGCAGTTAAACCCCTTTACAAGGGAAATGGATGCCACACCAGATATGCTAGTTCCTTAGATATTTGAGCATAACCAGCATACACGAGTAGAACGGCATGTGTACAGTGACATTTTCGTGTTGTCGATTTGCACTGCTGTCATGCACAGTGTTGTTGCAACAATGTTTGGAAAGCTCAAGTTACTCTCATCAATGCACTGTTGATAGCTTGTATGTTGTGCGTGTCACCATGTCCTTTCTTTTTCTGTGTCTTACACGCAACACTACACGTCTTCATGCAGGACCGGCAAGCCCCAGTGGAAACCTTATTGAAGTCCAGCCATAAATTAGACACCTGACATGATCCAAAATTCTAATGATTCAAAGTTTTGTGCAGCCAACAGTAGCCAGCATTAATGGACCTTGACCATAATGTGCTGCCTTTTAAAACCTGATACTGCAGAATGTGCTTGCATCTACTTTAGGAGGGTCTCAAAATCCAAGCAATTGAAACATTGAGCATTGTATTTAAGAATACAAAAAGCATTCCTTTAGGTTACAAAATGGTAACTGTGAGCTTTTTTTTTTTTTCTGCTTAGGACTGATAACCTATATTGTCTTACGGAGGCCTTTCCTGAAGCTGCTGAACGGCCAGGACAAGTCGTCTACTGACAACGTTGCCTACATCGATGATTCGGTGCGCAGTAGCTACATGAACACCCATATTGAGCTTCCCAAGGTACCTCCCCTTGTGTTAGCACACACCTTTTCTGTTCAGTTCCATTAGAACTATGCCCCCTTTGGTGCCTTAGTTATTCCCTGGCTTGGTTGTTCCCACCGTTATGTTACTAACAGGTGGGAGCTAAACCCACATCTTCATTACCATTGAGCTACTGTGGCAGCCACCTTCTCATCAACTTTCTTCGGTAGTATTTTTGTACGCGTACTATATCTAGCTGTGACAGTGAGTGGCGCTGGCCAACACTCGGGGCTGAATGTAGTACACATACGCAAATGCCCAAATATCCACACAAGACAGCGGTTGCTGTGGTGGCTCAGTGGTAATGCATTGCATGCGTTATGCTGAAGCACGCGTTTAGCCTTTCCTCTGCAGTAAACGTTCTTTTCATCCCCTTTCATTCCCCCGTACTTTTTAATTATTTGTACATTTTGGTTAATTTTTGCCCTGCGCTTTCCTTGTGTTTATTTTTGAGAGCTGTGCAAATATCAAAATTTCGGGCATGAAGAGAATTGGAATAATAAGGTTTGAGTGCACTGATTTGAATATCTTTTGAATAAGTTCATGTTAAATTACACAGAAAGTGTACTGTTATACATGGGCCAAAGTACTTACTGTACAACCTGTGTACTTCCACAATTAACCTAGAAAAAAAAGAGATAACTGTGCAGGTGGATGAGTTAACTTTGCCGCAGTACACAAGTGTAAACAACACTGCAAAGCACAGTTGTTAACTTCACCGCAGTACACATCTTTGCTGCAGTATGCAAGTGTCAGCCTAAGTGCAGTACACAAGTTTTATGTTGCGAAACGTACTACACGTGGGAATGAGCTGTATACAAGTGTTAGCTTCACCACAATGTGCTAGTGTGAACTTCGCCGCGGTAAACAACTGTTATGCGGCGAAGCGTACTACATGCGGCAATGAGCAGTACAGAAGTTTTATGTGGCAAAGCGAACCACATGCAGGAGCGGGCCACTTGTCACGGGACATAGCGCATTTGGGCCCTTAATTATAAACTCTGGGTAGTTCACATAGTGAGTTAGGTGCAAATTGAATTGAATGGCAAACTCTATTCAAAAGCTATTAGAAAACTTGAATATTTGCGCATCCCTACTATTTGACTATGCGATGTAACTACCTAACTTATATTGAGGGAAACAAGTTGTGCCGATCACACTTTTCTGCATGGCTAAGCCACTTGGCACAGCGTAAATGTAGAGAGATGTAAGATATTTAGCAGCTTAACATTACTCTTAACCTTACCTCCTCACCTAGCCAAACTACTAACAGAAGCAAAGAACAGTGCAGATGTATTTTCATGGGTCTATTTGAGCTTTATAGGTAGCATGAAGTTGACTTTTTTTCTAAGACTTAAATTTCTTGAGTATACTAATTCAGCATTGTAACCTTGTCCTGAACCATAGATGTGTATTTGAAGGGACACCAAAGCGAGACACTAAATCTGTTTGCACTAATAAATTATGCTTGGTTAACTCTATTGCCATTAATTTTCCAATCACAGCTTTATATTTAGAAGACAAAATGAAGGTCAAAGTTTTATTTTCGTATTTTGTGCTGAAACCTTAGCACCTTAATGTCAGTGTGACATCATGGATTTCAGCGTCTTTTTTTTCCTACTGGGCCCTGTCAGCTGAACTAAAGTTCTTGAAACTTGCCATGTTAAGTCTCTGGCACCCTTAGAACAGAGTGTAATTCATTTTTACCACCAAATAATTATGTAGGCTGTAGCAAACACCGTGAAAATTTGTGACATCAGCACGAGCCAGTGCAGAAACACCAAGGTGGCAGTGCCATCTGTGTTTCTCCATTTTACAAATTTTGTGGCTCACCATGCATTTTCTCACAAAAAGTGTTGCTTTAAAATTCCTTTTCTCTTCAGTGTCTCTTGAAATAAAACTTGCATAGAGGCCTTCGTCGTGTAGGTGTTACACTAGTGCCTTAGCATTGTCTGCGAGTCAGTGGCCATAACTGTCTGTCTGACTTAATTCGCATGATGCTTGTGATCTAGCTTGCCTGTATCAAGAGATTTTTCAGCCCTTTTCACTGTGTGCAACCTTCTTTCACAGGAAAGCTCAGAAGAAATGACTTCTCTGGACAACGATTCATTTCTTAACAGCCTGGAGGCGGTGACCATACAAAACTACTGGGCCGACACCAGCAAGAACACTAATGTCTGAAGGACCAAGCGAGCTGACAAAGAGCCCCACCTACAATGCTGTGCATATCTTAACTGTGAATACTAGGTAGATGACTTAAGTAGCAGAGTTGCATTGTTTTATCTGTTGTTGAAAGACACAATAGTGGGAGTACGTGCTGGCAACCTTCCATATTTATTTTTTTCATTATGCTCATGACTTGTTTGACTTTTCAAACACTCTCATTGAGAATTTGTCTAAGCAGTTATGAGCAGTGATGTGTAAAGCCTTTCTTGCCCAGTTTCATTCCGCTATTGTTGTGTACAGGTTGAAAAGCTGCTTTATATAATTTTTCAAAAGTGTTTCAAGTGTGGGATGCTGCTGTATGCGAAAGTGCTGTTGGACCTAAATAGAATAGGCATTAATATAAATATACTGGATTATCACATATAACAAAGTAATACTGAAATGTTGAAAGTATTATTTTGTTGGGTGCAACTTTGTTAAAGATGGTAGCCCACTGGATGCAGGATTTTGCAAGCAGGCTTCTTCATTTAAGTGCTATCAGTATGGTTTTGTACGTTACATGTTAAAGAAGAGAGGAAAATTGGGGCTCATGCAGTGAGCGAGTGAGAATTGGAGATTAGGACATGCCAATGTATTTATTCCCTGTATTGTACATACACTTCAATCCTGCACGTCAACTATTTTAATGGTAGCATTCTCGTGTAAAGTTGTCTTTTTGCAAAGTGTTTCACAATTTCCTCTATCAGAAATTATATTGCAACATTTCTTTTTTGGCCTATAGTCTTAACTTTGCAGCACGTTGTCAAATGTGTCAAGTAGACTACTATGTTGGCTCTTACAGATTAGCACAAGTTACTTGTGTAGCCTGTGATTTGGTGAGTTTTGTGTTACACTTCTGCGCTCCTGTTCATCCCACTAAACATGAAACTACTGTTACACATATTTCTGCGGTACCTTCAGGCTCCATTCAACAAGTTTTTATATATTATATAGCATCTGGAAGTTTGCACAAATTTTTTATGAGCTGTGTAAGGAGGAAAAAGATAAATAAGTACCATGCAACAGCAGCTTTTACAACGCAGTTTGTCTTCGCCTCACAGTACTGCTAAGCACACACACTTTCACTTTGTGACTGAGGCACTTGAAAGCTCCAACCATTGCACAAGAGTATAAGTTGTGGGTTTCTTGTAAGAACTGTGAGCACACCTAATTATACGAAAGTTTGTCAGCCTTCGTATACAAACAAAAAGGTGCTAGTCACCAAATAAGCAACTGAAAATGCCATATAAGCTGCTTTGCTAGCCACGGTGAAGTTGCATTGAGCCAGGGAAAGTAACCTGCTCTTTTAGCAGTCCCGATGCACGTGCCCAATCATACAAATTGGGTGACCCGTAACATCAAACACCTTTCTTTGCTTCATGTCTCGACTTCTCCATGATAGCGCAGACAAGAGAATGCAGCCACTCATTGCAATAAGACAGTCGATGCAGTTTGTTGCAAATGGCGCCATTAATGCCACTTCTTGATGTTTTTGTATTGTTTGTAGGCACAATTGCACCTGGTTTCAATAGGCAAGTCCGAAACTAGGTGCAACACATGTTGCACTCAGGGCATCACAACAGTGACTGCTGCTACAATTAGGTACGAGGACCTGCATGCTAGTCTACTGAGCATTTCTTATCTGTAACTTTAGTCCTTGCTGAAGTATAGAATTTAATTCACTCGAATGCTTTTTTTTTTTTTCCTCCAAGGGCTACACTCACTGTAAATATACAATAGAAGCCTGTCTTTCAGCCACAAATCCCGTTGCACACACTGAAAGTAGTTGGAGGTTTGCTACCACTGACCTGCGATGCCAGTTGGTTCACAGTAGAAGAGGGTCGTGGAAATTGGACAAGAACCGAAGTGGTTGCAGAGTGAAACTATGCACAAACATTCGTTTTGTTCTAGATATGCCTGTATTTAAATAGCTCCGTAAGACACTTACTTTTAGCTTAAGACTTGCCCTTATACCGAAAGCCTCATTCATACGTTTTTGTATGATCTCTGTGATTGTCATGAACATCAAAACTCCACAAGTTTTCTAGCATATGAGGAAACGTAGAGAACACTGGCCTAACTGAGCTGTTTCTAAGGTCATCGAAGAACTTTATTTTTTGACATTTATTCCACATGATGCACACAGTAAGACTCCTTGGGCTTTGTACTTTATGCTTGCCAATTTTACATTTTTAACAAAAAGATATATTTCTGATGTTAATACAGTCGAACATGAATATATCAAACACCAAGTGCATCTCAGTGACGTAGTTCGATGTGTTAACAACCTGGTATTAAATATCATCTAGCTGGAAAGCTTTTCACTGCACTGCAATTAATACTTCATGCAATTAGTATGCTTCACTGTGTTATACTGGTGTCACACGGGCGTTTCGAAGGCCTTCGAACCGATAGTCAATCGATTCAAAGGTCAAGTTTGAGCTGCTACACGGGCGGTTTCGATGGCCGTCGAGTCAATAGTCTATCGAGTCAACTGAGCAGCCAACAACTCCTTTGAGATTTCAAAGGCCATTGAACGACGGAAGCGGAAGCGGCGCGAACTCCAAGACTTGGCGCACCGTCAGCTCCCGCGCGCGTTAGTTTCTGAGGCCATGGCCCTATTTATGTCGTTGTATCAATAGTAGAATGCCACGCATGTGAAAAATACTGGAAACGTGCCGACAGGCCAACGCTCTCGCTTTATTGCATTAGTTCTAGAACGAATACGCCGTCACTGGTATAAGAAACAAATGCCATGCAGCTGGTGGGAAACACTGCCTGTTGCGCCATCTGGTGCCTATGAATCAAACTACTTTTGAGGCTCACGCTAGGGACATAGGCTTAGCAGCGTCAAAATCTGCATGTTTTCTGAATAACGGCTGCAAAACGTCGCACATACTTTGTCCCTTTTGGTACATGGGACTCAGAAAAAGCTCAATTTAAAGTTTGTTTCTTGCCGTCGGTGCGAATAGCAAGCAACTAGTGCAAATCAGAATTGAAGCGGGTGCTTTGGTTGCCGCCATGTTGTTGTGAAATCACTCGGCGACTCAACGGCCGTTGAAAACTGCCGTGTGGCAGCGCCCGAATGTACTTTAAGTCGATAGGGTTGTGGGCTTTTCGAAGGTCATCGACTCGAAGGCCTTCCAATGTGCCCGTGTGACACAGGTATTACAAACCTGCATTGCAGTGAAGCTTACCACGGGCACTTTGTTATGGGCTGCAAATGAGCCTCTTGCTTCACAAGCCCCACATGCAGAGGAATGCACCTTGCTCGGTCCTCCGTGGCATGTACTTGAGAAGTGTCCACACTACCACTGTTACGAAAAGTAAACTTGCAGGGGTATGCCACAATGCTATGTATCAAAGATGGTCGTGAAAATTCTCAATGCAAACAAATCGAGCACTATACACTTTCATTAAATTTCTAAGACAATGTTACAACTGTTTGATATATTCGGGTTCGACTGTATACTTTTATACACAGTACATATGCACTGTTTGACAAAACAATGGCAGAGAGCCTCGAAGTGACTGTTCACGTGCACTTTTATTAGTTCTAGTCGTGGCCTCAGATATTACAGATTATTTATTTTTCCCCTGGCTGCACTACACTTTCACCTTGCAGCAGGTTGTTCCGTGTGGATGATGAAATACTTAATAAAAGGAAAATATCACTGGTGTCAAAAAATAAATCTATAAATTTATTTAACAAGAACCGCTACACTTGCGTTGAAGATTTGTGTAGCGACATAAGGCACATAATTTCCTTGAAGTGTCGTGCTTGTATGCATGTTGCCGGCTCACGCAGCACAGTCGCAAGCTTGACTAAGGTTCTCGAGATACTGGTGGCGTGCTGGATGGTCATCGGCCGGACGGTTGATCGGCGTCCAGACAGGCTCTCCCACAAACAGTCGCATGGCTTTGATGTAGTTCTGCAATTGTCATTAAGTGGTTGGACATCTGCTAAAATTTTGTAATTAGCATGCAGCTAATTGCAGTTTCAAGGGAGCACTCACACATATTTTATAAGTTTTATACAGGATCATAACTAACCAAGAGCTTCTCACAAATAAAGTAACCGCTCTTGCTAGTAGTGCATTATGTTTCTGAACATTAAAGCCTTAATTATGTATAAACACTGGTTGCTATATCGGGAACCTGGCACCATCAACACAGACAAATTTGCTGACCGTGTTTAAAGACTGGGTACAATACATCCGCAAAAAATATGAAGGAGTTCTTGTGCATCACCTTAGGCTAAACTTTCATGCAGCAGCTGCCGGAAATGCAGGAATGAAGCCAGCCAACATATTATTATGCATACAATGCCTGGGTGCAGAAAGATAACATGAGAAAGTTCACTGAAACAAACATATTAGTTAATTATTTAGGTTGCCCATTTCTTGTTATTACTACATTAAAGTAAAGGAAAATGTGACAGTTAAAGTGGCAGTGGTTTGTGTTTGAATTGTCACAGAAAAAGAAGTTTTAAACAAAGGTTGCATTCCAGCTACCTCTCAACGACTGAGACACTTGGTGGTGCTCGCTCTCCTATGCCCTCATCTAGACGCTATTTTCTTTCCAAGGTTCTATCGATCACAAAATCAAAGCCATAGTAGAAATTTGATGGCGCTGTGTGTGTTTTGCGTCTCTGGAATAGCTGTACATTGTGCAAGGTGACTGCTATCAATTGTGAATGTGCAGTGAGCACGTAAACATGCCTCAAATAATAGTTTCACTCTAGTGTCATTTGATATCTGCTTGCTGAGTGGTACAAGACATGCCAAAATTCTTCAATGAATGATTCATGTGTTCTCTACATGATTGGCAGCGAAGTGCAGCAATAATGCAGCAGCTTGAAACGACATATAGCCAATGATCCACGGACAGCAAGCAGAATTGACTGAAAGCATAGGAGGCTGTGTTCTATGACAAAATAGTTAGTATACCATGCTAAGACAAATGTCACGATTGGAGCAGCAACTATGTAGAGAGATAACTGGAAAGTGTGTCTAAATGCTACAAATTAAGTAAATTTTGAATTTCTCTTTCATTTTTATTTCACAACTAATTGGACCTTGAAAAAGATAGCCCTCACACAATTGGACTAGCTAAACTTCACAGCTCACTGAAGTTTCCGAACCTCACCAACAAACAAGCAGTTTGTGTTTTTCCATACCACGTAGTTCTGCTGCCTGGTTAGTACAAACAAGTTATCGTTCTAAATACACAAGTGAAGAAAGTGATTGAAGAAGACTTTGCTTAGTGAGAAACCCCAAACAACACAACACTCTGCATGCACCTCCGGTTTTTTCCACTGTTATCGAGAATACTAGAGCATATGTGTGATCAAACAATGTTATCTGCTACTCTGCTGACAACCGAGACCAGAAGACTCGTCCAAGCACACTTGCAGCAGAAATAATCTCTTTGAGCGGGACAAGCTCGAAGGAGAGTAACACTATGGTTGCTGACTGGCTTGCAGCTATTGATGAGCTTGGTCACAGACTTGACAACCAAGTTGGCCAAGATTACTGCAGTTTAAGTAGTAATTTCTAAAGCAATAATGACAAAAGGCTAATCTGTGAGCTAAGAAATAAAAATAATTCATGAAACAGCTGCCATAATTATTTGTTTCAGAAGATATTCCAATAATGAATAAGTACAGGATTGTAATGGACCATATTGAGGTGGGCTAGGTGCTTTACATTATGGGGGGCCACACAGCGAGCTCTCCCTGCAATCCATTCTTGTCGGACACTTTAAGACGCACAGTTTGCATACACAGTTAGATGTATAGACGAAATCATGACAACTACAGTCTCGAGAAGTCCGAGATTCCATTAACAATTTTTAGTTATTTATCTTGGCTGATTTTCCAAATGTAGCCACTAAGGTTTTAGTCATGTTCAGCTGTAGCTAGAAGCTACAGTTCTGAAGACATCAAAACATGACAGTGTTGCCAGAACACGTTCCACTAAGCTTACTGCCACATTGAGTGCTCTGGTGGACAGAATACAGTGAGTGCAACGCATTTCTGAATGTGTTGATAAAATGTTTGCCGTCTGCCAACAATGCTACTGCAAATAAGCACGCATATGCACATTGAGAAGGAGAATATTCAATAAAGGAGCCACGAGCACAGCAGGGCATCGATGGCATCCCAAATGCAAAGGAACATTCAGGTGAGGAAAATGTGCAGTATCTATATTTTCATTTTTGTCAGGTGTTCTGCAAAATTTACTTGGATGTATGTTGACTGACAGGCACTACAGTTCTTATGTCCAAAGGAAAGATGTAAGGGCTCATTGAGCTTGTGCGAAATTGAAAAAAGCCGAGCTGTGATGCGGACACAGCAGTGTCATCTACCACAATCACAGTTTTGCAAAAATACGCAGCTGTTCTATAGTATCCTGCTGTGCCTTGATGTGACCTCGAAGCTTGTTCGCGAGTTAGGGAGCTTCTACAATAAAAGGCACATGCATTTTCCAATTGAGAGTTTCTTTGCCGCTGCAAGTTTTGCATGCCAAGCCCCTTGGCAGTATACTGCAAGGCATAAAAGCATGGATAGCAGTAAGCAACGCTTGTTATTCAGTTCACATACCTGCTTGTCAAGAGTGAATCTGTGGTAGATGCCAGCCGGCAAAACGAGGAGGTCTCCTTTGATCACCTCGATCCTTATCCACTTGTCAAAGCAATCTCGAACGTCAAAGTAGCCACTCCCAGCCAAGACGAAGCGAATCTCCTCATCAGAGTGAAGATGCTCTTGGAAAAATGTCTTTATCTGATAAAGGATTTAATGCAGTTGAACATACACTAGTACAATCTGCATAGCATGGAACAGTTGGGCATGGCTCAGCAGCCAAGAAGATTGCTTTCTAAAGCTGCCTTACAGTGAAACAGAACAAACAGATTATCACCCAACAGATTGGTTGTGAGTTTTTCAGTTATTTGTACATGTGATTTACTGTCATGCATTCTTTCCTAAACATACAGAAAAATACAGAACAGGAACAAACAAGACTAACACTGCTTCACAATTATATCACGAGACAGCATTACTCCTGTTTTTGCAAGTGCTGCATTATTTCCACCATGAAGGTATACTGTGCAGATTGTGATGAAAATTCTAGCAGAATATAATCCATCACACACCACGAGTGTCCTACCTGGCAAGAAAATTAGCTTAAAAAAGCCAAAATGACAGACCTACATAGAGGTGTTCCGTACTGTCAATGATGAGAAAAATGCTTTCAGCGATTCGTTTGTTGCACTGGGAACCATAGGCATGCTCACAGAAACACAGCCAGTCGCTCTGATCACATAAGGGGGGCACCAAATCTTCCTCTGATACCTTTATGTTGCACTTCATTTTGACTGAAATGGCCTCAGTGGGAGGAGTTGGGATGAGCAAGGGGCACTGAGTAACCCCCGCCCTCCATGTGGCAGCCTGCTAACCACATTAAACGTAAATGCTGTCAGGTAGAAATGACTTTAAACCATTTACTGTGACAGGAGCATAACACTTGACATCGTTAAACCAATGCTAGCAAGTGCTAACATGTGTCGATAAGCAACTAAATACGGAGGTGAAATGCAGTCACTGTGCCTTCTTACGAAGTAATGCCACTGAAACTTATCAGCAGTCCATAAGAATTTGTTACTAAAAAGGTTCCTTTTTTTTAACCACTTATTTTGCTCTCCGTGCTTTAGATTTTACAGGAATCCCCAGGGTCACTCCCGCTGTGGTACATTTAATAGGTAGCTTCTGACAAGCAATAGCAAGGCCAAGGATTCCGACAACACAAGACTCAGCCAACAAGACACCATAGCTGATGCAGTCAATAGAACTCTTTCAAAAGATCCGCAGGAATGTACCCAACTAGTTATCTGTTCAGACGCAATCATCATTTGGCTAGTTGACAAATATATGTAGTTTCCTTGAGCGGACTCCAAAGGAAGCTTCTAAATAAAATTTTAGTGAGCATCTGCCTTGTCTCTTCCTGAAGTGCTGCCCGCTCAATGTAACTATATATCTACCTTCTTTGTTGTTGTTACATGGCGTTAGAGGAGCCACGCATTAATCCTTGAAAGGGATACCAAGATACCTTTTCCTCATAGTTCGGTAGCTTGTCCTTGGATATCTCGATGATGTCTGTGTACGAGTATCCTCGCTCCTTTCTGATCTTGTCGAGCTGGCCATCCTCCTCATACGTGTCAGCATTCAGCTGGAAATTGTACACTGGAATAAGCATAACATAACGCTTGCGGTTTAACAACGCGACAACTTGACAGAACGGAATGCTCGTGGAGCCCACCGCCATGGCATCGCTTTGTCGCCTCTTGTGTTGTAAAACTAAGTGTCACATGTACAGTGTCTAGACAGCCCTGGCCACTGTAGTCACAAGGTCGCATTAGATCGCGGTCGGCGCCGATCTGTGTCAAATTTATTAATCGTCATTGGTTCACTTACGTAGGCACGGTCGTGAAATTCCACTCCGACCGGGCTGGATCGCGATCAAAAGTGTAAAGTGGTGCCTGTGTAACACACTTCATCATTTCTCTTCTAGCATCACAGTCTTCGTTTGCTGCCGATATCACGTAAAGCTGTGAGCAACAACGCTACTTGCCCGTAAGTACATACCTTCCAGTAGAGGACTCCGCTCTTATCACGAACTTCGTCCAAGGACACCGGCAGAGGTGGGTCCTGTTGGTGTTCCTCTCGTTGGTCAGTCGACAAGTCGTCGTCCATGTACCAGGCTCGCACCATTTCGTTCTTGTTGTTTCTGCCTCACCGTCAAAATTCGGTATTCCTCGAGAACGCGTCAGTGCGGCGAGCGCACGCCTCGCACTCTCTAAACAGCTGCTAAACAGCAACAAACCAAACTCCGTCACTTCCTCTCTTGTAGATTCTGGTTTGATGATGATGATAATTTACACTAAACAGATCTCGAAGGCCATGTTTCTCGTGCACTTGTACTGCGGAAAGCATCGTTGGCATAGTTGACAACTTTCTACGGCTACGCTGGCTACGCCGCCAAAGCTACGGAGCCGGAGTGCTTGCATGGATGCGCTGCTGCATATAGTTCTAAACTGCATTTTTAATCAGAAGACCAGTAGCGTACCCAGGATCTCTGCCAGGGGGGGTTAAATTTTTCACGAAGGGCCGGGATTGCGATTACACAGTTGTTGCGTGTAAAAAAAAAAGTAAATAGATGCCAAATAATAGTAACATCAATAATAATGATTATTTTTATTAATTTTTCGGCGTTTTGCAGACACATTAGCTCCACATTCTTCTAGGACATAGGAGCAGTTACGGAGTGGGATGGGGGTTAGGTCGGCCTCAGGGGGGGGGGGGGGGTTACAACACCCGAAACCCGCCCCCCCCCCCCCGTCGGTGCGCCACTGCAGAAGACAGATGTATATTAAATGCGAAGTATTTCTTAGCGAACTTCGGCGAGCGTATCTATCTATCTATCTATCTATCTATCTATCTATCTATCTATCTATCTATCTATCTATCTATCTATCTATCTAGCCGCCTACGATTTTGTGCTCTCCTGGCCGTTTCGCTAATGGGATGTATGCGAAAATTGGTATGGCACAACATGACTACCTGACGAACATAAATGGCCGTTCATAACATGAAAAGCATGACATGCATGTCATGAGCGACATGATTTACATGCCACGCGTTTCGTTAATGGGACGTATACGGAAATTGGCATGCGATATGACTAAATGACAGGTCATAACACGAAAATCATGACATGCATGTCATGAGTGACATGATTTACATGCGATGGTCTTGGTGCTCTCCTGGCCGTTTCGTTCATGGGATGTATACGAAAATTGGTATGCCACAACATGACTGCATGACGAACATAAATGACTAGGTCATAACATCAAAGGCATAACATGCATGTCATGGGCGGCATGATTTACATGCCAGGCGTTTCGGTAATGGGATGTATACCAAAATTGCTGTGGCACAACACGACTACCTGACGAACAGAAATGGCAGGTCATAACATTAGAATCATGACACGCGTGTCATGACCGGCATGATTTACATGCCATGGTCCCGGCGCTATACTGCCGTTTCGTTAACTTCATATGTACCAAACTCGGTATAGCGAGACAACAACGCAAACGCATTTTACGTTCCTTATGCGTGCTTCGCATTTCCTTGATTCCCACTGCACGTGGGAGCTGCCAATTTTTTCAGAAGTGACTGACCACCTCAAAACTTTTTGACGTAGCCATAGTGAACGGTTCCGAGATTGAGCACAGTCGGCACCTCGTGGCAAACCGACGAAAGCTTTGGAGGGCGGACGTGGCCTCCAAGATTTGCGTGTCTGTATGTGTGTGTGATGCTTCCTTGTTTGTGTTGTCCGCTCCACTGATGTCGATATGCGCGCGTACGTCACGGATATTTTACAGGATGTTTGTTCCTTTGCAATGCAATGGTAAATGATTATATGTATTCCTGCCGTCGAGAGAGCAAGCTGGTTTTAGGAAAGGTTACTCGACAATGGACCACAGCCACGCTATCAACCTAGTAATTGAGAAGTACGCGGTATATAACAAACCTCTTTATATGGCGTTTATCGACTACGAGAAAGCATTTGACTCCATAGAAATACAAGCAGTTCTAGAAGCTCTACGTCGACAAGGGGTACCTGGCGTATACGTGAAAACCATAAACAACATATACAAAGATTGCACAGCCACACTACTCCTGCATGAGAGAAGCAGAGAAATCCCGATCAGGAGAGGTGTGAGACAGGGAGATACAATATCCCCGATGCTATTCACTGCATGTTTAGAGGAAGTCTTTAAACGTCTAGACGAAGAAAAGGGCATTCGGATATACGGAGAATATCTAAACAATTTAAGATTTGCAGACGACATTGTGCTCTTTAGCAATGATGGTGACGAATTACAAAACATGATTGATGACCTAAACAGGGAAAGCATTAAAATTGGATTAAAAATGAATAGGCAAAAGACCACAGTTATGCTCAATAGCTTAGCTAAGGAACAGGAATTTAAAATCAACAATGAACCCTTACAATGTGTAAACGAATATGTATATCTGGGACAGTTAATATCAGGAACTCCTACCCAGGAAAACGAAATTCTCCGTAGAATAAGGCTGGGCTGGAGCGCATTCGGGAGGCATTACGAAATCATGACCGGAAACTTACCGCTCTCATTAAAGCGAAAAGTATTCAATCACTGCATTCTCCCAGTACTAATTAATGTACGGTGCAGAAACATGGAGAATAACGAAAAAACTAGAGATGGAACTAAGGAGCACGCAACGTGCAATGGAAAGAAAAATGATAGGGGTAACGCTAAGAGATAAAAAACGAGCGGAATGGATCAGAGAACAGACAGGAGTAGCCGATATTATCTTATCAATTAAAAGAAAGAAGTGGACCTGGGCAGGACATGTCATGAGGAGGAAGGATAATAGGTGGACAGTAAGAGCGACGGAATGGATACCACGAGAGGGAAAACGCAACAGAGGTAGGCAAAAGGTTAGATGGAGCGATGAAATTAAAGGGCATAAAGTGGAACCAACTCGCTCAGGGTAGGGTGGATTGGAAATCGTTGGGAGAGGCCTTCGTCCTGCAGTGGACCTAAACAGGCTGATGATGATGATGATGATGATGATTCCTGCCTAAGGTGTATACACAAGCATTTCTCATTGCAGTGCTGTATTTGTGCTGTCTTGAGATCACGAGTGATAGCTCGGCAAAGGTGTTCTCTAGCTCGGCCCCCGCAGCCTTCCCTTCATGGTCACCATAGCCATGGTAGAGTGCCTGGAACAGCTGTAGCCACAGAAAGTTTCTTGAAGCGTCGTCCTTGATGGTGAATGCGCGAAAGGGTTGCTGCACACTTCTCCGCAGTTCAAGTGGTGATATTCACTGCATGGTTACGGCCGGGCCGTAACCAGTAATTCACCACTGAAACCATGAATCGTAATAAGTGATTTGGTAAAGGCAGCGTCTCGTAGACGCTGGTGAAGGAAAGAACGCTGTTTTTTGCAGTACCGGCTTTTAAAGGGGGGAAGGGGGTGGGGGGTGGCGGAGGGTATAGGCGTGCGCAAGGTCACGCGTAGAAGCCCCCCTCCCCTCATCTCATCCGGCCCTTTGTGAAAATTACTTCTGGATTGCGCAAAGAAACGTAATGGATGATGGCTGCTATAATTGTTGAATTTAAGAAGTCGTAATTATAGTTGTGCGGTTGCGCTTTCCGTTAAAAATGGGGCGCATGGAAGGTGTTGAACAATTTACACAAAGCATCCGAAGTATCGCAGAGACATTTGTGTAGAGAGTGGGATTCTGAGACAGGCAGGTAGTGTTGAATAGTGCCCCACCCAGTGGGCTGTAAGTGATACAATTAAAGTTATTTTTCAATTTTTTAAAATGTAATATCACGTATTTTGCGCCCTTACCCAGTATAGTCAAGGCAGGAGGCCATGGATCACTTAAAGGGCCCATGACAGCTATTTTGTTGTTGGATACTGTTATGTTCTAATGAGTAGAACAGCGTCTTGTAATCACGGCATGGAGTGGCAAATTCTCCAGCGTGAAGTCTAATTAGTCACAGCATCGTTAATTTTGTTCAGTTTTAATGAAGCTTCGAAACGCGCGCCAAAAACTGCAAGAAACTAGCGCCGCGGGGCTAGCGCGGCGGCTGTCGGAAGTGAGCGCATGCACTGATCACTTGAGCTCAAGATTCGGTGACGTTGCGGAGAGCGCGAGCGCCAGACCAGCTCGCCACACTCGCTTTGCATCATAGCGTGTGTACAATGTACGCTTGAGCGACCAACACGGAGAGGAAGCAGAAAAATACGGCTTTTGGCGTGGCCTCCGCGATCGGCTGCGAGAGCCGATCTTGGAGGCCACGCTCAGAGGTCATAGCGCGGCGCGCACGTGTCTCTCTGTGACGTCACGATATCAACTTACAAAAGTGAAACGTCACAGATGGCCCACTAACTGCGTCACACTAGTGGCGATGTCGCGAGGTGCTGCAAGCTCGGATGAGCATTCCCGATTACTTTAAAACCATATTAAAATTACTTAGAGGCGACGTTCGCCGCTAATACTTGGTCAAGATTGCCTTCGTATGCAGGAAAACCAATTAACGCAAGCATCTCACGTTTGAAATTTTGGTGTCATGGGACCTTTAAATTGCCACCCCCGTGTGCTTGCCTATTATCCCTGGAGAGTAGTAGTAGGATGGTAGTTGTTGTAGCAAGGGAACGCTGATTTCTGCGTGCCCTTAGGAAGATATAGTTTCTTGATGGGAGCACGTCCCAGCGCTATGAGGCAGGGCCCGTAAACGGAGAGTAGAGATAGAGATTCTTAGGAAGTAAATTCTAGTGCACGGTTGACATAGAGTTACTGTATATGGCTCCCATAGGGAGATAGCCATATACGCGTAACTCTATAGCTAGGTTGACACCTCAACTTACCTCAACCGAAACAGGGAAAAGGGAGTGGAAAGGGCTACTTTCTCGAGACGGCCCACGGAGGAAAGAGACTATGAGGCCGCGTCATGTGATTCCGCTAGTCTCGGCAAACAGACTTCCTCTGACGACTTGAGCCTCTCGGGTGGGATTAGGCCAGAGGTTATTTGGACGTGATATCATATAGTGGCGCTTGAATGTACAATCTAACGCTTGCCTATCACTTTACCGGATCCCATTTCCCATGATTTTCTCCTTTAAATTTTGTGACTATAGGCTTCAAGGCTGTCGCGTGACGCTCTCTCCTAGCTCTTTTAATTCCTTCCTCCGTGAGACTACCCATACATCCGAGCGCCAGGTCAGTTAGCTTTCTCCCCATCACCGGTAGGTGACCGGCGGCATAAGTCGGGCATTAGTCGGGCCTTTGAAGTATTATCCATCAGTGCATGGTCCAAGGTTAATGATTGATTGATTTCTGGGGCTTTTACGTCCCAAAAGCAGCTGCGATTCTGAGAGATGCCATAGTGGAGGGCGCCAGAAGTTTCGACCACATGGGTTTCTTTAACGTGTACTGGCATCGTACAGTACACGGGCCTCAACATTTAGCCTCCATCGAAGTGCAGCCTCCGCGGCCGAGATTCGGCCCCGCGACCGTCGGATCGACAGCCGAGTACCAGATCACCGTGGCGGGGCTGCATTAATTGTCCAGAGTATTCTGCGGTAAGAAGTGGCACGAGTAGAGTGGGCTCCTACAATATACGATACAACTTAAAAAGTAGCGCGCAACAAAGGCAGACGGACTACGCGGGTCTATGTTACTGGGCCATCGATTCGCCTAAGCAGGAGTTTACGCTGAATTTCGATTTTAGAAATGAGGGCTGGGGGAGGGGTTGTTGCCCATGGTGTTATCAGAACGTGGGGGTATGTTGGTACGAAGTTATTGGTTAGCTGAATTATTATTATTGGGGGGGGGGGGGTGAGCAAAGAAAACTGACGCCATCCAACCTTTTCAAAACAGAGCCGGGCTTATACCTTTGACATTTTCATCATTAGAAGCGACGAGGTCTGCGCTAGGCATGGAGAAAAATATATTTAGTCCGTTTTGTTCTTCACGACGCCTCGATAGAGTTCGGTTCAGAGCCCTTAAACATGAAGCTTCTAGTCGAATGACGAATTTTCACTTTTGTGTAAACCTGAAGGCGTCTTTAAAGGCGGTGTGGGGGGGGGGGGGGGGGTGATTTTTACAATATTTTATTGCAATGACTTTACGTATGCCGACCAATAAGCAGCACTTTCCTATTTTGAGGTATCACGTACAATGTCATTACGCAGTACGTTGTAGTTGGTACTGGACAGGGGCGGATCCAGGGTAGCCTAATTAAAGGGTGTGGGCCGCCCAGCACTGACACGCCACCAGACAAAAAAAAAAGAAGAGAGAGAGAGAGAAAGAAGAAGGAAAACGCGCACTTTTCTGTAAGGTAGAATTTCGCCTCCCTCGAAAGGCTCCCGCATGATGCGCCAAGTATGCATGCTTTTTCACCTTAGAGAACATAAGAAATAAAATAAACATAAAGAAACAAAACAAGACAATTCACAACCACTTTTTTGAAAGGTTGCGGAATTTGTGGACATAGAGGAAAAAAAAATCACAGTTTCGCCAGAAGTCCGAGCCGATATTCTATCCTTACAGAGACTATCGGATATAACGAATCAATTTACGTTGCCGGTGCCACATCGCTATAGCGAGGTTCCGTTGTATGACACGTGATAAGAAAATATCAATGGGAAAGTCCGGAAATGCCCCGTGGAGCTGCGTACTGTACGTAGTGCATGGGTGACGGTGCTCTGGTACGCTAAAAAATGGCGACGTAACAAAACCAAGTTACGCAGACATCAACTCAAACATGGGATGGGTTTCAGTCAGAGATGGATGGATGGAAAAAAAACTGGCAAAATTACTTCTATCGGCAGCATCGGCGCTGACAAAAAAGAAGCCTGCATGCCGCAGCACGTCCGCACCACGTGCACGTGCCACGGGCGAGAAGCGGAGTACGTTCCGAGGCGAACAGGCGCCATGTCACCGACGTCCCGAGAGGCCACTGCGCTGGAAAAGGACGGCGCAGTCTCCGGCTGGTTGGAAGACCACGACGCCATGTTTCAAGCGGGGCGGAAGAGAACTGGGGAGGCAAAACGCGAATTCGAATCCGGGACGCCACCGGACTCCTGTGGCGACGTCGAACATCCCACTCTAACCAGAGTCCAGCGGCGCTCCGCCAAACCGTCCAAGCATCAGCGAGCCTTGACGCCCAAAACGTACGGTTACCGCGATAGCGAACTCTGGCTCTACAAGGACCAGCTGGGCTGTGTACACGGACCCTTCTCGGGTGCCTGCATGGCCTCCTGGTTCGCCTCCGGGTGCTTCCGCATGTCACTGCCTGTGAAACGCACCTGCGACCGAGAGTTCCAACTGCTTGGCAAGCTCATGAACACTTTGGGTAGATTGCCGTTTCTCCTCCACCAGACCTCGCCAAACCAACCAAAATACAGCGCTGACCAACTGCCGGCCAAAGACGGGACGCCGACATCAACAACAGACTGCATCCCCGGGAATGAAGACCCGCCCTTGGATTACGACGGCGAGTTCCTCAAGCAGACTTCTTCCGTTGACCCACAGGAAAAACCACGCGCAATGGCATCGATTGACGCGCTACCGATGTCTGGAGAAACGCAACCGGAGATCCCGCTATCTGCTCGAGTTCGCAGTGTCGAACGCGTCAAGGCATTCGACACTGCAAACTCGAGCAGATCTCGAGCATCTCTGGTATTTCGCGACACTGCAGAACTACTTGCTGAAGACAACCACACAACAGGAGGCCTCAAAAAACAGGTGAACCAGCACGAAGGAGCCTGGGGCGGCTACGAGAAGTACCAACCACCAGCGCGAAGCTTTGAGTCGGCGGCAGCGAAGCAACCAGTCGAAACAAAGAATGCAGCGGGCCGCCGTACATCTGGCGCCTCAGCTGACACTGCTGCTGTTGCTGTTGCTGCTACTGCTGCTGCTGCTAGTGCTTCTGCTGCTGCCCCGAAGACTTGGGCAAAAGTGAGCCTGAAAGCACCGACCAAGCCGCAGGTGGGGCATGAGCGGGGGGATCCAGCTGCCACGCCGGAGCCCGTTGCCATAGAGAACATGACTCGATTCCCTTCGCGAGGTGGCAAGGCCTTCGTGGACGCCGCGCAGAGCAAAACTAGGAACCAGCAGCACGACCCGGCATGGGCACGACGCGCCGCCGCCGACCAGGATTTCACCCGCTGGAGCTACGACAGGCTGCGGAACCTTCCATCGTACGTTCACGTGCCAACTTTCTTCGAGCTGCTGAGAGACGTCGACTCAAGCGCGGAAATCGAAGAGTATGTCCGCATGCACTTCGGCAACGGCGACGAGGCCATACGCTTTGCTCAAGAGTTCGTGCGGCGACGGCTTCAGTGGAAGCAGCTGACGGGCTGGAAGAGCCCTGCTGAGCTTTGTGAGGCGACCACCCGCACCGACGTGAAGCCGAAAGGCAGGAAGAAAGCGCAAAAGCTGAACGGTGCCGCCCTGGGCTTCGTGGTGGCAGGAGAAGCTTTCAAAAAAGCTTGAAGGCCGTCAGATACCTGTCAGCTGTCTGCGGGTCGTCTTTTCTTTTTTTTTTTTCCAGCTTTTGTGAAGGCTGCAGAATAAAGTTTTAAGAGCGAAGTCCTTGTGTTGGCATAGCGTTCATTCTGCGGAACTTACGCCACGATGTTCTCTGAGGAAGAAATGATACTTATCATGCTGTAGCGAAATGTATCATTCATATCTCCCGCGCATCCTGACACCTTTTCATAGCCCGCCGTAGTAATATGTGGCTGCGTAAATGGTTGGAAAAACTACGCTATCAGCAAAAATTCGATTTAAATGAACACTAGTTTCGAAGCTGAAAATTGGGTTGTCCTTACGACTTAGTCGTGTACTACTCGATGCTTTAGCGTTGCATGTATCGCTGGCGACATCATTCGGATTCCGCCTGCATGGGTGTTTGTGTGTTTGTTTCAGGCGGCTTGATGCGGATCAAGCGCACGTTATACGCGTTCTACATCGAAAAGTGCGTAACCATGTGACATTCACTCTAATGATTGCCGACTATGAAGAAGAACAGAAACGAAATGGTTGCTGCAGCAGTCCGTCGCTACTTGAAAGGGAGGCAGTACATGGTAATCACTATTTTGCCAACGTATTTGCATCGTAGGGATTGAACGCGAGTTAGCGTCTAGTTGCCCAGAGATGAAACCTTTTGACATTACAGCTGGCGTTGTCTCATAGCGTCTTATGTGATTTCAGTAAAAATATGTAGAATGTTAACAGCAGCGTTGGTTCGCAGGACTGCGACTCCTCCAAGAAAGCTGACGTCAGGCTGCAGCAAAGCGTCGCCGACTTTGCATTGAATGGAACGGTAGCTTCCGAGACGGGAGCTAAAAATGTTCTAAGCTACAGCCCTGTAAATAAGGACGCTCAAGCGGTAGAACAGCAGTTCAGCAAGTAAGTAGCTTTATCGCATTACTAGTTCCCGCCGCGTCTCATCATCTTTATTAGCTTTCTTTTTTTTTTTTTCGCTCAAGAAGTGCGCTACCTAGAGGCTGCTTCGCTCATTATGTACCCATGTAGCTGTTCATATGCTGATAAGTACTGACAAGCGCGTTGTCACAGGCAGTGCACTTCTATGGAACTTAACAAACTTTAGAAAATAAAAAGAAGAAAGATAGCGCGGTAGCGCAACTGTCGGTGCTCATGGTTGCATCGACTACTATGGAGACGCTCTATCTGGCAAGATCAAGTTGTAACTACCTGCATTCAGTTTATAAGACGTTGCCTATCACACCTGTGTGCAGCTTTTGGCGCCGTCTGGCGAACCAGTGCCGTTAGTCATGTCACTATTGCTTTTCATGTGCAGGCTCAAGAACTTCATCGCTGATGCTTGCGAGCCATTCAAGTCCGAACTCACCTTCGTCTTGTTTCCAATGTTTGTGCATTTGTACCTTGAACTCGTCAGCAATGGTCAGAAGTCTTCAGGTAAGTTGGTTCACTTTGGGTTGTATTTGCTTGTGCTTCAGTCATTGGCCCTCCGTTCTTCCCCTAGTGCCTATGGAATAGTACACTCACTTGTAAAAGTTGTGCATGGTACACTACTGCACACTGTTCACTGCTTCAGTTCTGCATCTAGTCAGTTCACATCATCTTTATTATGGTACAATATATTTTTTCCATGACTGTAGTATCGTCTGGACAAAGCATGCTTTTAGCTGTTTTTGGCATTTAGTTGCTTTGAACAAGATGGAAGTGACTCACAGAAACAGCACTTTGTATTTTGTGCTAATGCTATCGGTACCAGACACTGCGATATGTTTGCACTGCTCTGGCAGATGCAAACCTCATCCTGAATAGACAGCAGTTTTGCCGTGAAGGAAAAAACTTGTAGTTTCTGTACCTACTCATCTTTATATTACGTGCCTTGACATAATGTAGCCGTTGTTTCTGAGATGTCCTCTGCTGTCCTGCATGTGGGCTGACAAGACCTTTTTTTTTCTTTTCTTCTTCTTCTTTTTCAAATGGTGCCCACAGCTCAGAAGTTTCACAGTCGTCATCGAAGCACATTTCAGTCATCAGAACAATATCGTACGATTACGGACATTTGCCTAGCATAACATCCGCATCAGATGTACCATCCCATCCTCATGTGAAAGAATTCAGGTAATGCACGTTTGCTGCAGCCATATGATTTTGAAGCACTTGCTAACTGTTTCATCACGAGAATCTTGTAATAGGCAAAGTCTGTGATGTATTTCCAGTTCTTTAATAGGCGGTGTCTTAAACATTTAGTGTTTTGCTGCAGTGCTGTGAAGTTGCACGTTGCTTACCAAGAGCGAACTGCTTGTGCATTGTTATGTGACCAGATTTGCTATCATGAACATGCCAGACCATAGTGATGAGTTGTGCGTACATTTGTTTTACTTCTTTCTGACACTACATGCAGTGTGTTTGCATCTTGAAGTCTGCTTAACATGATTTGGACACAGTCAGTGTTAGTTACAGTTAAGTATTCTTTGCCCTTCATCTTGTCTATACTCACAAAGTTTAGGTGCCGCCAGGATTTCATTTCAGAGTGCGGAGGGGAGTCTAATTTTCATGTATATATGTGTGATATAAGCACAATGAATGTACATATATTACACACATAAATTTTGGTAGGTTGAATGTTTGAAACCCCCATCCACCCACCCACTGGTGCTGTATTAATTTGCTTAAAATTGAAATGTGAAATGCATTAATATGATTATTATGAGCAAAGTATTATATGCAGTGCTATGAAAGAAAAATATCCGAGCTTATTAAGTGAGCAATTCATCCTTTGTTTTTCAGAGAAAACAAGTATTCTGTAAAACTCTCAGATGACTGCTTGGAATATGTTTTAAATTTTTAAGGGTAAGAAATCTTGTCCTGTATCATAATGGAGGGAAAAACTTTTTTTTTGTAGGCTAAATATTTCCTTTTCACTTTTTTTTTCTTTTTCAGGATAGCGACAACCTCATTTTGCTACAAGTGTTCAACTTGCACATTGACATTGATGGTGAGAGCATGCATGTTAAACAGATGTCTTTATTCATTTAGTCTCTCATTGATTTGTATGCTACAGAATTGTAATGTATGAATTCTTCCTGCTCTAAATGTACTCGGGCCACATCACAAAAGTCATACAATCTTGGTCAGTTGCATAAAGTGCTTGTGTCATAGCTGTCTAAATTCTTTTTCTCACTCTGAAAAATAGCAATAGCAGTGATGCAGCATTTAAGCGTACGTACTATATATTTCTTTTGACCTCACGACTTTACCCCTGCAAATCTGTGTTTCTTTTTTCTTTTTCCACTTTTGCGAGCAGTATGTATTAGCAAGAGAAACTGTGGTAACAAAGGAGCATTAGTAAATAAACTCCAGGCACGATGGGACCAAAAAACATCAGCGTGTGCATCCGAGAGCTGTACACTAATTGCCATGGCGATGTGATAATTGTAGTAAGGCATGGCTTGGTGGGCAGCTTTGGTGGCACCATATCACTCATTTTTGTAGCTCTCACTGTATGCCTTTACAGACGTGAACCAAAACATAAGCAGGAGAAGCTAGGAAACAGCAGGGACTCATTTGAATACACTGAGGATCATAGTTTTTGGTACAGTTGGTCATCCCTCTATTTGACCATGTGTTGATCCTGATGTTTGACTGAAAGTCTATAGAAAGCTGTAAGTGATTAGCAATGCTTTTCATGGATTTGTGATCATCATAAGTATAAGTACTTCATTATGTACTTATTTCAGACAGCTACTGTTAAAAGCAAAAATTATTGCAGTAGTTCCTTTTACGCCTAAGTGCTGTCTGCTTTCTTTTGTGTGTGTGTGATTTCCTCCACCCCAGTGCAGGGTAGCAAACCGGATTCTAACTTCTGGTTAACCTCCCTGCCTTCCTTCTTACCTCTCTCTCTCTTTGTGTGTGTGTGTGTGTGTGTGTGTGTGTGTACGTGCTTTACTGCTTATGGGATACACATTTGGTTCTTCTGACTTGCTTCATTCATTTCTTTGCAATGTAACAATAATACTCGCTTTTGTCCTTGAAGATGTCTTAAGAAAATCAAGCACTTATTAATAATGTTGGATCATTTGTGTGTGCTTAATTAAAGGGACCCTGAAACGGTTTTGACGATTTTGTGCAAACATGGTGATCCAGTAGAGCGAGTCATTAGGATCATTTTAGGGCAGATTTGAGCGCTGTGCGTAAGTGTGGAATTTACAATAAGGTTTTCAACACGTGCATCGCAAAAGATCTCAGCGGCTCGCCAAAGGTGTTTTCAAACGCCCCCGCCATCGACCGATCGAATGAGAGGTCGCTGATTGGCCCTGAACCAGTGACGTGCACGTAATTTTCAAAACCTAGCTGCGAACAACGTGCTTCTACAACGTACTCCTTCGTTTCAGCCAACGGTATCGTCGCGGCATCTGGCGGCGTCACACGAGTCGCCGGCGCTCTATTACAGAGGCTAGCACTGCCGAGGCGGGCGACCTCAGTGAGGATATCGGGGCGCTATGTCACTACGGGAGGCTCGGCAGAGCGGCTGACGCGGGAGGCGCTGTCGTCGCTAGCGCGCACTCCGCAGCAGATCGAGTTGAGGAGGAACAGCAGTGGTAAGGAGGAAGGCGACAGAAATAAGCCCATAGCTGCCTTAGCGCATTGTGCTTCGCTTTATTTATGGTGTGAATGATTTCGCAATTGTGTTGCCTAATCAGTGACGCAATGTCAAAAAAACGTTTCAGGGACCCTTTAAGTAATGTACAGTTTCATAATGAAAAGTTCACAAAACACATAACTTGCCCATTCTCTTCATGCGCAGTGCTCCACTAAAGGAGCCTGTGAAATTGAATTGACCAATAAATGCTGTGCTGAGTGCTCCTTTATTCTGTCCTTCAACTCGCAGTACAGTTTTCACATGAAAAGATTAATGGGGATGCGCAAGGCGTGGGCTTGCAGCAGCATCTGGGATCATCAACCACAGCCAGAGGGAGCAGTGCTGACAGCAAACAGGCCCCTTCTGTTGAGCACTGCAAAGATTCGTTAACTTCCCTACGTCAGGCCATCAAAAACGTAAAGGAAGGGCCCCCCTGCATTCCTTCCATCTGCCTATATACAGTGAACGATCGTCTCTCCGGGTAAGCACAAAATGAAACTTGTTGCTGCAAGATGTGTACTGAATGAGGCGCTTTTCTTTTTTTTTTTTCCAGAATAAAGATCACTGCTTGATGATAATGTCTATGAATCTCAGTTAGTCTAGGATAGTGCTGTTTGAATAGAATAGTTTTCATAATTTAATACCAAATATTGTCCAAAATCTATAAGTAGGGTCGGTGTTACTGGCTAAAAATGAAGAGCAAACTTCAGTGTCCTTCATTGCATGTGGTGTCACTCATAAGCAAATGTTCGGCCATTTGAGCAGCCTGCTGGTGGAAACGGAAAAGCACTGAGAGTTTGAGTTGTCGCATAAATTATGTTTCTGCTTTGCCTCATTGCTTTCACAATTCTAAAAAAAGCGTTTTGGCGGTTGGGTGAGCTGACTCCCTTCATGCTCAAATTCTGGCAGTAAGCGTTTTGAAACACACTAGGTTGACCAGTGGTATGTTTGGTGGCAATGAGCCATTCTTGAAACCTGGGCTTCAGGCATTTGCACCATTGAACCTAGTTGCAGCAACGTCACATCCATTGTTAAAATGTACTTTCAGCATGTCCTGTCTGTGTCATAAATATGCATTCATTATAAACTGACAGTGGCATTAAATCCTTTAAATTTACTTATAATACAATGCTATAGTACATTGTATTATACATGATTATGTTGAGGCTCAACTGTATTTTGCAGTGGTATTCCACCAATAAGGAGAGATGCTACCTTGAAGACACCTCTTTAAAATATATACTCAGGGCGATGAAATTATGGTCGTTTACTGGTTTCTTATGCATATTTCAATTATATCATCAGTTATGATTAGGGCCCTTAACTTTATGCCATGGAAATTTTGAAATTCTGCAAGTCTAGGCTGAAAAATCCTCAAAATTCCATGGCAACATTGAACAGGCATAATGTACATGCGACAGTTTATTTAATAAACAGTTTCAGGCCTGCAAACATACCTGCATTACTTAAAACATAAGGGAGCTGTTGTTGCAGAGCACCAGGTGATGCTTATGACACTTTTGGGACACAACATCACCGTAACAACTGAACGGTTTGTCTGTGTCAGCACAGCTTCACTCTTTACAGGCAAAAAGGTTCGACGCACAGTAGCTGCTGTACATGCAGTAAAATTTGCTCCTTCCAAGAGCTAATAATCAATAAAAAGGGAATTTGAAGGTTAGGCTTGTCTGGCTTGAGGCAAAGTTATGGGGAAGTGCAGTTAGTATTAATTGAATTAGAATATAGTAGGGTATGATTTTCAATAGTAGCAGTAAAACACGCTGTGTCTAAAAGTTTACTATATTTAATCAATATAAACCTGTGTAATTTGCTCCAAGGCATTAAGAAAGTTTAATATGGTACAGGTAATATGCTCATTTCCCCATGAAGCGAGTCTTCAAGGCAGTGCGGATTTTCCCTGTAAAGGCTGTTTCATGGCTTGGATACCCATACCGCAGTGAAACCACCTTTACAGGCGAGTTATATGCGGAAAGATGCCTCTTGTACGATCTGAATACTTCGAAAATTTAGAAATTAAATTCGTGTCGAAGCGAATTAGAATACTGTAATGTTCGTTCAAATATCCACACAAGCCTAGTATTAATGATGTACCACTGAGAAAGTAATACTTAGCACGAATCATCTGAATATTCGACACTTGCTGGGAACATTCATATTTGAATGTTCGAGAACATCCAAATATGCATTTTTCGAATCGATTGTGATTTAAATAAAAATATTCTATTCATATTCGAAGTTTCAGATATTCGCACATTTGCTAGTTGTTTTACATGTGGAAGATAGCTGCGTCGACTCTTGTTTTCATGCACGAAACCTGTGCATGAAACCTGTGTCACAATTTTTTGCGGAATCGCAGAAAAGCTAGGGCTCTTAGTTATGTATGATATGGTGAGCTGCACAGTTTTCATGCTAATATGACATTCCATAATCTATTTGAACCTTTGTGTCTCCACTTTTTCTATCAAACTTCTGTAATGATGGGTTGTTGATTCCTCCATCTAACTTACAGAATGCTAAACCTTTGCCATAAATTTGTTTTTAGATCTATAAGTGATATCAAAATTTGAGAGATAATGCTACATCTCGCTTCCTGAAGAAAACTTGAGAAAAATTTTATCCATGTCCGAGTATGAGAAGTACAAAAAGAAAGCAGCTAAAATCAAAGTTGCCAGAAATATGCACGTTGAGAATTTAAGTGTAAAATTGAAAACTTTCTTACAATGCAAAGACGTGCTTTCTTTTGTTATTTGTGGTTTCTGTAGAGCTTGGGCAACAATATTTTTATTTTGAGACTGTGGCTTTGCTGAATGCTCCGTGCAAACTGAAATGGCAAGCAGCTGTGCTATCTTGGCTAGTGGACTCGACACATTGTGCACTTTCTCATGCACTTTCTGGTTTTTAACAGTTTATTTGTGCTCTTTAGACATGATCTTAACTTACTTGCAGTTTAAATTCAGCTTTTTTTTTTTTTAGAAGCTAGGAAACTCAGCTTGACAAAACCAGATGAAATGAAAAATTGGTAACCGAAAAAAGAAGAGTAATTCACTTTTTCTGTAGCATCTATCATTAAGCCTCCAACGTCCATCTCTGTCTTTTTTTTTTTTTTTTTCTGCCATGTTTTGCTTGCGAACAGGCTCTGCTCAGTGTCGCAAGCGGAAGATGGCAGCCTCTTGGCATGTGGCTTTGAAGACTCATCTATTCGGCTCTGGAGTCTGTTGCCACGTCCGCTCCAGACCATTCAACCTGATGTGGATGTCAGCAGAGTCAGACTGCACTGTGATGCTGATGAGATGGATCACTGCAACTCACCTCAGGAGAGGTTTGTCTTATAAGCCCGTCTTATATCAGCCTTGCATGTGCCTTTTTGAAGGGCTTTTGAAGAAATGTGTGTGGAATGTGTGGTATCAAAGAGAATTGCCTTCCCGGTATATTCTCCAACTAACGAGCCTTGTGTCAAGTGACTTTTCAATGAAGGCCTTGTTTTCATTGTCGTCATTTTATTTCTATTGCCCTTAACGTAGTTGAATGTTTGCTACTTTGCTGAAGTATAGAAAAGCTAGAAATGCATTTTGCTACTCTACCCATAACTGCTTTGATATGTGTTGTTGCTGTGGCCTTCCACAGTCAGCAAAATCTTAAGAGCTTTGAACATATCTTGAACTTGAACTTTGGTACAGGCTTTTTAATGCACAGTCAGTTAAGGATAATTGAACATCTGTAGGACTTCTATAAATTGAATTTTAAATACAGTTATGAGCCTATGTACAGCGGACATGAAGAACGATTATAGCCTCCTTTAATGCAATGCAAAATTATATCAGCCACAACATAAAGCTATGGGCTCTTTGTAAAACAGGGGAGAATGAACAGATTGAGTGAGGGCACATCCAGGGCACCAGATCAGTGCATGACTGTACCTGTAATGCCAGCTCATAAGGACCCTTGTAAACATACATTGCGGCCTGCGTATACAGTACTAAAATATAAGCACGTTTAATGGTACTGCCCTGCTCTGGAAAGCCAGCAAGCTTTGACTGGATTAACCTAAAGGCCTTATTGGACGTCTCTGGCCTCAAAAAATCAGTGCAGCTAAAATTTTAAACAGTAATTTGAGTGATGAAATTGAAAGCATTGTGAAGCAGCTTGAAATAATGGCAGTTTGTGAAAAAAAAAGTAAAACTCACTACAGTCCCCTTTCTTCAGTGCATATGTGCATCATATGGATGAGAAGTCCTCATCCTAAAGCAAATGTTTTGTTTCACTTTTCTAGTGACAGCAAGGTTCTGCGAGCCCACAGTGGCCCTGTGTACGGCCTTGACTTCCTGCCTGGGAAAGAGGTGATGCTGTCATGCTCTGAAGACACCACAGGCAAGTGCATGTACTAATTTTCACTATGCTGCCCTTGGCTTCATTATCCGTTGGTTTCATTGGGTCGTTATTAGTGCCGTGACCTGTAACACTGTGACGGCCATGATCTGTGAGTCTGTGGCGGCTGCGTTTCAATGGAGGCGAAATGTTGAGGCCCGTGTGCTGTGCGATGTCGGTGCACGTTAAAGAACCGCAGGTGGTCGAAATCTCTGAAGACCTCCACTACGGCGTCTCTCATAATCAGAGTTTGTTTTGGGACGTTAAACCCCACAAATCAATCAGTGCCAAGATCTGTGTCACTGAGTGGCAAATGCTTGAAAAGCAAGATTGTATTCCTTGCCATTGGAAGAATAGTTGTAATGTCTGAAATGGGTAAAATGGGGTAAAGTGGCAAAGTGACGATGAATACACTAACCAGTGACTGCATTCTACCAGCAATGTCACTAATTTTCTGTGTGACGGCCTATAAGTGACACCAAAGTGCATCTGACCAGAGCATTTATGTTGTATAAGTCTCAGCATTGATTAGGTCCAGGTTGTGATTCCCTCACAAGTGTAGGTATAACTAGGTGAATAGAAGCAGTGTGTTTAGCACTCTGTAGGTGCTATGAACACTACCCATGAACATTTTTTAAGTTATGATTTTCATGTTTTTCCTCATGCAGTGCGAGCATGGAGCCTGAAAACACACAGCAATGTCGCCATCTACCGAGGACACTCATATCCTATCTGGGACATTGACGTTGGGTGCGCTAGGCCTTTCCATCTGGATTTGAAACTTTTGTCCATACAACGTGGAAATTTGCTCTAGCTGTGTTGCTGGTGCTGCTCTTTCACACTGAACATAATAAACCAGGCACAAGTGTTATTTTGAGTGTTAAACTTGAAACTCCTTTGGAACCTCTCTTCGTTCACATACTATGCTTAATTTGATTCTGCAAAGTAATGCTAGTCCATTTTCTGTTCACTTTGTTGATCACGTGTATTTTAATGGCACTGTAGCAACATGTAAATCTAGCCCTTGGTGCTGGTTTCACTGTGATTGAGGCATGTGCCACTGAGTACATTAAACATGGCCTTGTATTTTCTTTTATGTTAAAGCATGATGTGATTAAGCTTATTATAGACTGCAGTTTATCACATAAAATGGTACAGTGTATCAAATGTGTAACATTGGATGCACCACATTTTCTTAAATGTAGACTGGTAAAAATCAAATAACCTATAAAAATCTGAGGTTTGCTTAGGAGGACATGGCTTGGCCCTTCCTGTTGTGGACATTGTTGGCCACATAAAATGAAGTAGCAATTTTCAGGAGCAAAATTGCCAGTCTTAGAGAAGTTTGTTGAAAATTGTTTCTTGGGCACATATGGCATTTTTATTGTCATGTATGTGGACTGCTCTTATACGTCTAGCGTACTTCAGCGAAATTTGCCTTGATGTATATGTCTTTGTGTAAACTGAAGGAACAAATCCTAGTTCACTGCTGCATCTTTTTCTTTTCTTCTCTCTCTCTCTCTTTAATTACGAATACGAACGGCAATTATGAAGTACTAGTACTAGCAAGTCCTAAAGGCCACATGGTTTTTCATTTATGTAACTAATGGCCAGCAGCTTGTAAATTGTGCCTCAAATTAGGTCAAGAGGATTAAAAAGTTGCTGTAGCCCTTTGATTACATTGTTTACAAGCATTATGAAAGCATCGTATACAATTGTGGCTTTGAAATTACTGTGCTACATTCTGTCACAGGTGTACTGGACATGTTAGGTATATCAATCTAGAAAGCTTAGTTTGCAGACTTGGTTTTTGGTAGACCACTTGCCTTTTCATTTATAGTGAACCTGTCCGTAAAACACCTGTGTGATGTTTGTTTGATGAAACTGCAGCTTTTATATGAAGCTCTTACGTGTTGTGCAGTATTGCAGGGCTTCATTATAGTTGTGTGGTATATGCAGGCCATTTGGGTTGTACTTTGCCACTGCATCAAAAGACAGCACTGCGAAGATCTGGACGCTTGAAAGGACATACCCACTGAGAATTTTAGCTGGCCACAACATGGATGTGGACGTAAGACTTTCACAGTTTCACAGTAATATATACATATTTGATAGGTCTGTAATCAGCAGGTTGTAACCATGGAGGTGGTGTGCATTAAAAAAAAAGAAACGTTGATTTCTAGATGTATCTGTTGTGTGTGATAATGGACTGTCGTGGTTATGTGGTGACTGTAATGTGCATGATCGGAAAGCTCTTCTGTTTGTACAGCCTGTTTTTTGCTCTTGTGCACCCTTTTTACTGCATATACTAGATCATGAACTTGTGAAAATTAATGCGAGACATTCACGATGATTCAGTGATCCAGTGATGCAGAGACTCATTTGAGTGTTAAGCCCATGTGTGCTTTTTTAAAACTTCTTGCACAGTGTGTCAAGTTCCACCCCAATAGTAACTACGTTGCAACTGGTTCGAGTGACCGGTGCCTGCGGCTCTGGTCAGTTCAGGATGGCCGTGTGGTGCGCAGCCTGCCTTCTCACCGGGGTACCATCTTTGCTCTCGCCTTCTCTCCCGACGGGCAGCTGCTTGCCTCAGCTGGTAAGGACAAGCGGCTGTTGCCAGCATGATTCTGCCCTCTTCACTGAATTGCATCCAGTTTTTGCTGCTTACAAAAGCAGTCAGTGCAGCATAACGCTGAATTATCTTTGTTCCTGCGCTTGGGAAGCTTAGTAGTTCCTTTATTTCAGTCATCCAAAGTTGAATGAAGCTTCATTAAATAATTAGTCCTTAACCAAATGAAATGTTTCCGTTGCATATCAGCCATGGTGCTGCTTGGTGTCAGTGAAGCCACATTGTTCTTTGCAGTTCTGTAATCTTCAAAGAAGTACATTTCACGTTGCTCATGGATTAAATGTTAACTGCAACAAAATCTTTATACCACATAAAAAGCCTGCTTTCAGGAAGCATAGAAACAGAGGAGCCTTGCAATATTGGCGGTTTATATACAAGTGGTAGCATCCGAAATCTAGCGAAAGATAGCTGTTCTTTATACAAAACAGAAGAGAATGCTGCTATTACTGATTACTGGCAGTGATGCATGATGAGTGGTCACTGAAACAGCTCGGAGGCGACTTGCCTGGATCTGCACCGTAGTGACGACCACCAGATGTGTGTGCCACCTGTTTGAGTATACTGCTTGAAGGCTGCTTAGAAGAAGAAACCTATACCATTACCAGCTCTGCATCCTTGCCGCAATTGGACAAGTAGTTACTCAGTAGTTACATTCGTAATGTACTCTGTCAAAGTGAACTTTCATTACAATTTGCCTCTTCAACACATCATGAACATAGCCAAAAAACAGTGCCGATTAGTCGTAGAGGCTCCAGGGAACTTTCAATTTATTTTCGAACACAGCAGGAAAGCACCTGCTCTTCTTTCAACGTATGACGTCACATGTGTCGCTGACTAAGTCGCTTCAGGCAGAAATAGCATTAAATGATTTCATGATGGTAGGAAGATAATCGGTTACACTTTATTTGTTCGTTTTAAATTCAACTGATAAAGGGAATGTGTGTATCTCCTTTAAAGAGCAATGAAAAAAGCCAAGCGACTTAGTTGGCTCCACATGTGGCGTCATGTGTTGAAGGAAGAGCGGGCACTTTCTAGCTGTGCTTGAAACCAAATTACAAATTTCCTGGTGCATGCAGTGAAAAAACATTTAGCTCACATGTTCACAGGAGCCTTCATGCACCGTTTTCTGGAGTGTTGCAGGGCCCGTTTAGTATGAGGAAGAAAAATACATTGTACGCCATGTGGTTAAATGCAAACTATTCTTAGCAGATGAGAGTCAGTTGGCTGCTGGAGGGGATGGGCTCCATCAGACTAGTAATAAGTTCTACCATATGTAGGTGAGGACCGCAGGATCAGAGTATGGGACCTGGGGAGTTCTACCATGCTCAAGGAGCTGCGAGGCCATACGGACGCTGTGTACAGCATCTCATTCAGTCGTGACGGCTCAGTGCTTGCCTCCGGTGGAGCTGAGCCACTTGTTCACCTCTGGGACCTTCGGCGCAGCGTTGGCTCTTCACCAAGGTGTGTACCGCAGAAAGTGTGACCATAGTGACCGTTCGTGCATGTAATGGTGGTAAGCATTTACATCACCCAGGCGAGGTCTAAACACGGCATAAAGAAAATGAAGTCAGTAGCTTGTTTTGGATCATAATGTAGCATGCAGAACTGCATCATTTCAGAACTACTGACACCCACGTTATTATTTTGTGTAAACATCTGCTCTTTGGCTGCCGCATCAGGGAGTATTGAAATGTTGGCTAAAATTGGAATGTACATGGTCGCAATATGGCACCAGTGACGCTTTTGCAGGGAGTAATACCAGTAGCTGCAGAAATTGTTTGGTATGTAAAGCCGGCCACAAATTGTGAGTATCGTGAGGTGCATGGAACATGCAGTGTGTTCTGGTGCAGTTTTAGGAAGTTGCTTGCATTCAGCTTACCCTTTGAATTCTAAACACTAAAGAGGCTCCTGCTTACAAAAGCGGTTCCATGTTTGCAAGGTCACTGCATGTACAGATAACAGTGACCATGGCAGTAAATCATTTAGAGCAAGAAGGAACAAAACACTACTTCAAGAAGTGTGCGTGCCGAAAGTGCCATGTACAGTAGAACCTCGTTATAACGAACCCAGATATAACGAACTATTGGATATAACGAAGCAATCGCAATTCCCCTTGAAATTCCTATACATGAAATTGATACTGGTTATAACAAACTAATGGTTATAACGAGGTTTTACTGTAGTGCTCGTTCATTGCCCTTTTATGATTCTTTTGTGCGATACAGTCGAACCACAATGTAACGGTAAACTAGCAATAAATATAACAGATTGTTCATATATTTAACAATAAATATAAATAAATAACAATATAAATAACAATAAATATAACAGGCTGTTCATATATTTATACATACATGATATTACATTTCTAAACAAGTGAAGAAGAGTAATATTAATTGCATCTGCCATATTGTACCTGTGCATTTGTGATTAGTACTTTCATGGTAGTACCTAATGCCAAATTCAGACTTTATATTACGAGCTGTAACAGCCGCTAAGAATAATAAAACAAACCTTGCTTTAAATTACAGCCGAACCTGGAGCCATGGAATTATTTTCTATGTTAGAAAGTTGTAAGATCCTTGTGGAAAGCCAACGGAAAGGTTTAGCACCGTAAAATGCATACACTGAACTGGTCACCTTTTCACTCAGTTTATCATAGCCACATTGCACCCCTGCAAGTGCGCTCCTCACTTGCTCACAATCACTTGCTTGTCTCAAAATATGTATGACCTGCTTGGTATTAACTTGTTCTCTGTAATGACAAATTTGTTTTTGTGAAGGTTCACCATGTTACAACTGTGTAATTCATCGAAGGACATTAACTGCAGCAATCACTAAGTGGCACGCACTGAGCATCCTGCCTGTAGCTGTTTGTCATTGGACAGAAAGCTGCTATTCTGCATCAGAAACATCACAGGTGTTCTGTTGCTTAAGCGTTAGGGTGTGGGTTCAATTCTTTGTCACTGTGACTGCATTTTGATGGGGTTGAAATGAAAAGACCCTGCAACACTTTTGGACATACTAGTCTGAGATGGTGCCAATCAGCTATGGACGCTCCTGTGAACACGTAAGCCAAACATTGGCTTGCTGCATGCACCAAAGCATTTGCAGTTTGGTTTGAAATATAGCTGGGAATCGCCTGCTCTCCTTTCAGCCTATGACGTCACAAGTAGCACTGACTGCATTGCTTAACTTCTCTTGCTCTAAGAAAAAAAAAAAAAAGATACGTGCGTTTCCTTTATTTGTTGAACTCAAAATGAACAAATAAACTATTCCTATGGGTGCTCCCGTACTCATGAAATAACCAGTGCTATTTTCTAGTTCAGGCGACGGAGTCAGTGCTCCATGGTACGTTGAAAAAATGAAAGGCCATTTCCAGCTGTATTTGAGACCTAATTGCTTAATTGCGAATTGTTGTTGTTGTTGTTAGTGGCTTGGGGAAGGAAGAGAAGCTACATTTGCAAATTCCCTGGCACGCATGTCCACAAGAGCTTCTACGACCGATGGGCACTGTTGTCAGGCTATGTTGAAAGTGTTGCAGGGCCCCTTTAAGGGGGGACATTGCACCTTGGAAATATTTTTTTATTATTTGGAGTACTTAAATGAAATTTTCACAGTTAATGCAGCTTTAACTACCTATTTCAACAATGTAATCATTTTTGTTCTATGCAAGTCCTATGCATGTTCTATGCAATTTATTTTATTGAAGCCTAATTAGCTAATTAACCACAGCCCTCAGAATAAAAAACAGCCCAGAAAATCAAGTGACGATATTAACAGTGTGTCAAGAAGCATAAGTCATTGTTTAGGCCATTTCCAAGCAAAGTTACAGACTGTTGAACATGACACAATGAATGTCCTCGTTGATACTTGAAACAAAAGCTTCATTTAGAAAAGTTCCGTAGCACAGTATTATAACAAAATTTACTTTACGACAAGCCACTTCTATTCATCTTCCAGTAAAAAAAAAAGTCACAATGATAACCCTTGTAGAACAAAAGATATTGCTCCTCCAACACAGGGAGGTCATGAATATTTTCATTTTGAGAAATTGAGGAAAAACATTCAATTTTTTGCCCTAAACTTATGGGCCTGATGTGTGGTGTAGGTTCTTTAAAGCAAGGTAATTATTAAATTTGGCTATGAAAATTTGTGAGTAAGTGCGGAATGACTCTAGGAACATGAATATTTCATCAGCAAAAACTCGATTTTTTGTCCAATTTTCAGTCCGGAAGTGCCACGTCCCCCCTTAAGGAATCCCAGGTGATCAAAATTAATCTGGAGGGCCTTGCCATGGCATACCTCATGACCATGTTGTGGTATCGGCACGTAAAACAACAGAATTAGTGTGACTGGCCTCTTAGTTTCACAAGCACATTCCACAGAAAGGTGGGATGAAAAACTAATAAGAAGGAAGATGCTATGCTTTCAAGGTGGATTTAATGCATAAATCATGAGCAAGCACCCCCCCCCCCCTTGGGCGAGAGATAATTGGACAAATTTATGGGGGGGCCTTGCTCGGTCGCGAACCAAAATTCAAAATGGTGGCAGAACTTCTGGAAAGAAAAAAGAATGCAGAACGGTTATTTCATTAATATCTGGGGAATGGATGTGTTTAATGCTTCTATTCAACATTTGTGCTCTCGAAGCCCTCAAATGACTCCTAGAAGTAGGACCCGCAATGTGCGGGCCCGCAAGCCCGAGCAGCGCCAGACATTAAATCCACACTAGCAACCGACACGGCTCATGTTCGTCCATCCAATTAGAGCAGCCTGAAACTGTTCTAGCTAACTCTAGTCCGATGAAACTGACAACTCACAATGCCCATCACGTCCCAGCAATAGTCATGGCTTGCTATGTAGATGAGCAGTACACGGCTGTAGTGCAGCCATTATCAGGCCTCGGCAAAAGTGCATCTAAAGAGCAAATTTATTTTCCTCACCTAACTGCATCGCTTCTTATAATTCATTGTGCAGCTTCTTGAAAAATTGAAAAGGAAATTGACCTGGCATTGATGCGCACTGCGGTAAACTGGGTTAAAAAAAAAAAAAAAGGAGGGGGGCGCTTCCTCGGTTATTGGTGCCAATTTCAAATCTGCCGAAAAAGGGAGGCAGGTGCTTGCACAAGTGGGGGCACCTGCTTGGGATTTTATAGTAGGCATGCTGAAGCTGCCCAGTGGAGATGTGGGGAGGTAAGGAAGCATGGCACAAATAACGCCTTCTCCTAACTTCAAACCTCTCCCGGTCATGGGCGAAGTGGCAGCTGCCAGTGAAATGGGGCAGCAAGGCTCAAGCTTGAATACATGGAGGTGGGAAAAAAGCTAGGGAAAGGCATTACACAGGTAGTCTTGAAGTCTAGCTCTAGAAGACAAAGAATCATGGGAACTAGGCCCTGGTCACGTGACAGACAAGCAGTGGATTGTTGCATCGTCAGGCATCACGAAAAGTTGCCGCGTTGAGTGGTCCGGCAACCATGTGGGCATAATCCTACACGATTGGGACTGCGCATGAAGGGTCAGAGGAGGTTGGCTTGCCGAGGCTAGCGCACTCATGTGACGCCACCCCCCAGTTTTATTCCTTCCATGCGTGTATAGACCCCTAGGGAAACAAATTGGTTGATACCCATTTTCCACGATTCCAAGGCACTGCCCAAGGTAGATTGAGCTTTCATATAAGCTTGAGATCGGCATATTTTGCATGTCAGGATATCGTTATATCAAGCTATTTTGCACTCCTTCAAGCTCAGTATATCTTGGTTGAACTGTGCAGAGAGTGGGACAAGAAGGACTACTTGAGAAACTCTTAACTCCAAGCGTTGCGCCTTCTCTACAGACATTTGCGGTGTAGTAGGTGCACAGCCCGAGAGCATGTTATAATGTATTTATTAGTACAGTTACCTGTAGACTGCTGGAGGTGCAGACAGAAACACTACCTCTAATGTTGAAAAATTTTGAGCATGCTCAATTAGCTTGAGTTCATTATTATTGTTTTGTTGCATTGACTTCTTTTAAAGGAAAGGATCAAAAAGCGTTTGTAAACATTATCTTGCTGCTGAAACCATGATACTCGCAGTTACATTGAACTTCTCTGAAACTTTGTTGAATCTGGCGTCCTAAGATTTTATCACAAGAACCACTTTTATCAACCACATCTCTAGTATCGTATATGAATAGGCTAGCTATCACACTATACTGTTTAGAACTAGACCATTTCGGTCATAACCACCATGTGAGTTTTTCCCTGCAGCTAAGTGTGTGGATCGTTGTTTTTTTATGTTCCATGAGAAACCAGAATGTTCATCAACACAAAGGTTTATTTTGTCACTGGTGGCTTATGTCTGTCATAATGTACAGGACAGATAGCTGGCCACACCTGCGGTTGACTATGAGTTGAAACTTTGTAAAAGTGAAGTCATTATACAGTCGCCGACCGATAAATCGGACACCGATAATTCGGACATGCTCGGTAATTCGGACAGTTGCGCGGCACCGCCGATGGTCCCATAGAAGTAATGTGTAAAGACGACCGATATTTCGGACAGCTGCCAGATCTATATTCGATAATTCGGACCCTGTCCGACTGTCGCGCATGCCGATTCGGCAGCCATTATTATCTCCTCCAGCACCCATACCATACAAAGTATGGCCTCAGAAATCAAAACGAAAGCTAATTGGTAATCTATGAGGCTTTATTTCGATCGCAACTTTATGCCTGAGAGATTTGTAGTTGAAAATGCCGATCTTGGAGGCACGGCTCAACTGTGGGGGATCGTATCGACATCGCGATCATCCCACATTCCGGTTCCTGTATCCCTTCGCTGTGCTGCAGAGTTCTTCAAGGCATGATTGAAGAACTCAGGCTGTGCTGCTATCGCCGCCATTCTGTCATATGTGTCTGCGGTACAGCGTTTTGCTAAATTCTGCGCGCGTTCATCTTTATTTTGAGACTTGCTTTATTTTACGTCCAGCTGTCTCACAAGATCCGAGTTAAATGGCACCAACGGTGCGCTCACAGCCAGCGGCCTTCGGCGCTGGCTGTGAGGGCACCGTTGGTGCCATTTAACTCGGATCTTCGGCTGCATCTTCGGACACCCTTGGTGCATTAACTCGGATCTTCGGCTGCAGTGTCGGCGGTGTCGGGCTCACTACGCAACGTAAACGGCACCGTTGGTCCCGTTTACGTTGCGTAGTGAGCCCGACACCGCCGACACTGCAGCCGAAGAACCCGACAATGCAACTGAAGAGCCGGACCTACCGCCCAGCGCAACGAGCTCAGGTGTGGACGTTATTGACGACCTGCGAGGCTGCGGTGTGCCGATTCCCGACACTTACGTTTGAAGACTTTGCAAACGTCGACAGTGCGGTGTCGTCGTGTGCCGAATTGAATGACGACGACATAATTGAGCAGGTTCTGCAACCGTCAAACAGCGGTTCTGACTGTGATGATGATGACGCGCCGTGTGCTCCGGAGCCGTCGCATGCGGACCTGTCTCGAGCCCTCGCTGTTCTTTCGTCATCGTACAGCGATCATATCGCACTGGCGGAGATACAGGCGGACTTGGTTGCACGTAAGCGGAAGTGCGTGCAGCAACGCATTGACAACTTTTTTCGGCCACCGGTACACTAAAGTGTGAATAAAAGTTTTTTTTTTTCTGATGCATTCGTTTTTTCGGACTTTCGATAATTCGGACTTATTTACGTTCCCCGTGGAGTCCGAATTATCGGTCGTCGACTGTATAACAGAGATTGTTATGGAGCTTCTTGTTGCTGGTCAACTTTGCATCATCCAGTGTTCCGACTTTCCTCTGATGTGGGGTTCACCATATGAATGCTCCCTGCATGTGCACATACACGTGCAAGCTTATTGTAAATACTGAATGGTGCCTTTTGCACATTTATAGCGATGCAGATCCCAATGGCCACATGTCACCAGAGCACCTGGCAAGTTTTCCTACATCCACATCTGCGCTTCATATGGTGCGATATGCACCACGAAACCTCCTCACCCTCGCTGGTTCTGTAGCGGCTGGTACCGGTGCTGACATCTCTTCCATTTCTTGATATTTCGGTGCACGGCACACAACACCCAAGTTCAGAACCTTGGCTTCTCAAGCCTCTGGCGACCCATCATGCCGCGTTCACCTCCTTGCTCATTCAGTGCTGAGAGACATTCAGGCTGAAAGACCTTCGCCGTGCAGTGCCACAAATTTTCTGTGCTTATTAAAAAAATAAAAAGAAATGATGGATTTCGATAGACTTGCTGTGCTGTGTGGTTTGCTTTCATGTGAACAGCATTCATCTGTTAGTGTTCCAATGCAAGAGTTACAACTAAATTTGATTTTGCTGTACTGCTTGGTAGACTTGCATGTTATCACTTTGTGTCATAGTCTAACCTTCCATTACTGGGCATGAAGACAAAGTTTGAAGCTTAAAAATTAATTTCTGACTATTAAAAATAAATAAATCATCTAAGCTGTGTCGTGCCTGCACATGTGTGACTGGACAGAAACTCCACGACGCTTCCTGCAGGGAGTTAATGTCGATACACAGGTTGGATTGCTAATATAACCCCAGGTAAGGAAAGTTAGCTCCACCATGGCTGGAGGACCCAGCTTCCTGTGATTCTGTGAAAAATCACAGATATAAAGTTTATTTGCAGGAACATGAAGAAACACCATTCCAACCATGCAAAAGGTAACTGAAGCTAGTACCTACAGCCTATAAAATGACCATTAATGGGCAAATGTTCAAAATTTCTCACATGAATAGAATATTTTCCTTATTTGAAACAGAACTGATTAAAAAATTGCATATACAGATGTTCCTGCACAGTTAGCTATATATGCTGTAAGGGATGCAAATATTTGAACGATTTGTGCTACACATTGTTCTTACTGTACAACATTGTTAATATAATAGGCTTGGCGTGAGTATTTGCATGAATATTGCCATATTGCTGATGTTACAATTTCTGAACAAGGTATCCTCAACCTCCTGCTACATTTGAAAACAAAGAAAGCCCTGGACCTGATGGCATCCCTAACGAATTTCTTTATCGATATGCTGAATGGATCTCGAAATATCTTGCATTATTGTTCCGATCTTCACTCCATAATAGTTCTTTACCAAAGGTATGGAAGCAAGCTAACGTGGTTCCTATCCCGAAAAGTGGCAATGCTAACAAGGTAAATTATCGCCCTGTGTCTATTACCTGTACATGTTCAAAGCTGCTCGAACATATTATGTCAAAACATCTCTTCAACTATATAAACGAATACAACCTATTATCTCGCTGCCAGCATGGTTTTCGTCGAGGCTTATCCACAACGTCTCAGTTGATAGAATTAGTTCATGATCTTTCGGAAGCTGTAAACTCTCGGGGACAAGTGGATATGATCTTTATGGATTTTGCGAAGGCTTTTGATAAAGTGTCCCACCGTAAACTGCTAAGTAAAATTGATGTTACCTTCAAAAATCCTACTATTTCAGACTGGTTCTCATCTTATTTTCTTTCTCGCGAGCAGTATGTCGAAATTGGTCACACTAGCTCTCAGATTTCATCTGTTAAGTCGGGAGTACCACAAGGCAGTGTTTTGGGCCCCCTTTTATTCCTATTATCAATGATCTACCAAATGAAATAGATGTTTCCATCAGGCTCTTTGCAGATGATTGTATTATATACAGCAAAATAGAATCTGTAGGTCACCAGGATAAATTACAGGACAATTTACAGAAGATACAGAAATGGTGCGGTGAGTGACAAATGGTGCTGAACCCGCTAAAAACAGTGGTTATGACAGTCTCTAGAAAGTTAAGTTATTTAAAGTACTCTTATTTTATCAATAGTCACGAACTTACAAGAGTTGAGCAGCATCAATATTTTGGTATGATCTTCACGAGTGATCTTCGCTGGAACCACCATATGGATTTTGTGTGCGCCAAGGCTACCAAGTCGCTCTGGTGTTTGAAGCGGAATTTGCCACTCGCAACGCAGGAAACAAAATGCATAGCTTATAAGACACTAATTAGGCCTATAATTGAATATGCAAAGATTGTTTGGGATCCCTTCACTGCTACAAATATATCAAAAATTGAAAAAGTAAAGCGTCTGGCAGTCAGGTTTATATTCAATAAATATCGCAGGATGGACTCCCCTTCTCAACTGTGTGTTCTGGCAGAACTACCGACATTAAAGGCAAGAACAATATACGAAAGGCTTAAATATCTTTATCTAATAATTCATAATCATGTTCACATCAGGCACACAGACTTCTTTCAAATTATTTCCAGTGAAACCTCCAGGAACCGTCAGTTCAATGTTCATTCATCCTCCTGCTATTCATACCGATTGCTTCAAGTATAGTTTTTTTCCAAGAGCTATCACTGAATGGAACTCTCTATCGAAGAAAGCCGTTTCATCTTCTTCAATTGCTTCATTTACTGAAAACATTGCACATATCCTTCGTTTCACCTAATCACATGTGTATGTATTCATTTAAATATTTTTACCTGTTAATGTTGTTATACGCCGTTTGATTGTCTTATCGTGTCATTTTATTTAATTACTCAGAGCCTCGTTTTATGTTTGCAATGTACAAACTTTTTGTTCTGTTACATTTTCCTTCCACTCCTGCTCTGGCCCTGTGTAAGGGCTGGCAGTATCTGTAAATAAAGTAAATAAATAAATATTCAAATTTCGTTTGACGGGAATTTGATTTCAAAATCTCAAAGTATTTTAAATGAACAGGACATACCTTTCCACGTGTAACCCACCTGCAAAAGTTTCATTGCCGTATAGGGCCGCTATGCCATAAAACAGCTGTTTCAGAAGTCTACACTGATGTGAAGACACACTTTGTGGTAGATACACTTATGACCTGTACTACGATTAAACATTTTCGAAAGTCGTAGAATGGGTTATATATAAACCTTTTAAATGCTGCACTACGAATCGGTGGTCAGAGAAATGAAAGTGTTGACATTTCACGTAGGCCTTATAAGTTATTGATGGTAAAAATAGTCACATTTACTGAGAGCATGCTTATTTTGTATTTTGCAAAACAAAATAAATATTCATATAAAACTCGGAGCTGGGAAGGTAGAGAAGCTCTAGCCTTTTATTTTTTTGTAGTGTCTAGTAATCTACCCATATTTTTGAAACTTCTCTTTTCAAGTGAAAATGTGCAAGAAATCTACTTGGTAGTGAAAGAACCTAAAATATGCCCATTTGCAAATGCTTATTTAATCTTTCTAGATGTACTAGTAATAAAACTTGATTGCTACATCTTCCTTTGTGATAAGTATGTGCAGAAAAACTACAATGCATGGTGAATTACGAAAAAGAAATTGGAGTTTCAAAGGCTCCACTTTTGGAACACTGGTATTTAAAAGCTTATTTAAGTATTGTTAATTTTAAAGTGTAGCACATTTTACCACTCATAACCCATCATCATATTCTAGAGCTGTGCGAACCAGAACAATTTTCAATGCAAAGTCAATTTGAATATTAGTGTTTGAATACAAGTTGAATGAAATAAGGTTCTAAAATTTTCTAAATAATAGCACGTTAAATCATAGAGAAATGTACTAGCTAAGCACGGGCAAAAAGAACAAATATATTGCACTAGTGCGTCTCATACAATGTTGTCCCCAAGCAGGAACAGTTCAACAGAGAACTGTGCATATGCGTGAGCTAATTTCGCCACAGTACGCGAGTGTTCGCTTCGCCGTGGTACGCAAGTACGAGCTTCACCACACTACATAAGTGTTAGCTTCACCATAGTGCACGAGCGTTATGCGGTGAGGCGTACTGCATGTGAGACTGGGTCACTAGTCATGTGATATAAGTTATTTTGGCCCTTAAGTACACATTTCGAGTAGTTCAAATACTGAATGTCCGGTGTGAGTGGAATCTCCTAGGGAACACTATTAGAAAGTTATTTGGAAATTCTAATATTTGTACACCTCTACTACACTTTAATTTCTGCTAAGTACAATTAACCGTGACCTTATTTGGAACCACAAATTGTCATAAAAGCCGAACTTTCTGATTCCCCTTTAGTGTGTTGTCAGATATTGAAAGGAACAAATTTTACGAGTGTAGGACAGCCAGTGTGTGTATTAGCTTGATAGGTGTGTGAATAAGCACTTCCTCTTACTGCATGTCATTTTTGTCCCATGAAGGTCAGTTGCACCTTTATGTTACCTAAACAAAGTTTGGAAATATAAAAGGCTATGCGTGACCGTTACATTGAACTCTGCCGCCTCGACTCTTTCCATATGAGAAGATCTTTCCCACTTTCAGGTGTGTTGTTATGGTGGACATAGAGCAGTTAACTTTTCTGCATTGTAATTCTTTTAGTGCATCACGAAGAATATCTTGAACATGATGCAGCCTAGTGAAATGCAATTTTTATTTGCTTTAGAAGAGTGACAAAACTGCCTGTTTTGCACCTATTTATTGATATAAACATGTTCAGTATTCAGAGACAGTTTTTGCCTTCTTGTATTAGAAAATTTCATTATCCACTCATCCCTGAGAATAACATTCCTTTGATATAAACACAATGGACATGCTGAAATTTGCAGTTCACTGGGTCAGCTGTCATAAAGTGCACAACTTTGTTTATACACTCTAGAGATATCTGGAAGCAGCTGCACAGTAAGATATTGTAACACAACTGAAGAAAGAAGACATTGTGCGATGAGGCCCATCGAACTGCACACAAAATGAAGGCTGCATTAAATAAAGCAGCTAGAAAAGTGCTAGCGCACTTGAAGAGTCTGATGCTTGTAAGTTCTTTAAGAGTGTGAAGTGCTTACATCCTTTGCAAGTCAACTGCCTCTCCAAGAAGAAATGAATTTGCAGGCATGCCTGAATTTGGAGGATGATCACTACCCCTAGCTGCTGAATGTCAAGTGTATCTAATGGACTGCCCAAGAACTTGTGTATAGGGACAGGGGCTTAAACCCATTCCTCCCTAAACAAGAAAAACCAGCAATAAATTTTTGAAGTCCTCACATTCAGGGCAGGCATGGAACAGCTAGCTCCAACACTTTCTTCCACTGCCCTTAAATGCCCATCAATACAGATAAACCCTGTTGACGTGGATAAATCACAGAATTGCTATGGTGACATTGTATCCCACAAATGCCTTGAGCATCATCTTATATACTCTACCACAACAGCTCTCTTCAGCTTTAAATTAATGCAGGCATTAGATCCCAAAACTGTTTATTGAATAAACTGTTACATGTACCTTACGTCTGTTTAATGTTGCTGCAGAATTTTGCACGTTACTCTGTCTAGATTTTCAGAATTTAAAAATTTCCACAGCATAAGGTTAAGGTCTCTAGCCAAGGCATGCCTCATAATCAGACTGTGGCTTCTACAGGTCAAACTCCAGAATGGGCCATTCAGATCAGTTTGCTTTTCATTGTTTCAGTTTTTAATTTTTACCATATTGCGTTCATGATTAGGGGCAAACTTAAATACACAGGGAGCTTATTACATGTATGGTTTATAATATGCTGCTGTAAATAAGTAGATTGTGGCAAGTTTGCAAGCATGTGCAGCAACTGTTAGCATGCAAGCACGGACTTCTTGATTGCTGCACCTATTTCGTGGTGTAGTGTGTAATCTCGCATATCGTTATGATGCTGGAAGAGTGCCACATGAAATTCACATAAGGCAATATGTTATTCATTATAACAAATGAAGTAGAACAATTTTCCAGGCAAGGTTTTAAACATCATCATCATCATCAACCTATATATGTCCTCTGCAGGACAAAGGCCTCTCCCAATGATTTCCAATCCACCCTATCCTGAGCGAGTTGGTTCCACTTTATGCCCGCAAACTTTTTAATTTCATCACTCCATCTAACCTTTTGTCCGCCTCTGTTGCGTTTTCCCACTCTTGGTATCCATCCCGTCGCTCTTACTGTCCATCTGTTATCTTTCCTCCTCATGACATGTCCTGCCCAGGTCCACTTCTTTCTTTTAATTGATATAATGATATCAGCTACTCCTGTCTGTTCCCTGATCCATTCTGCACGTTTTTTATCTCTTAGCGTTACCCCTATCATTCTTCTTTCAATTGCACATTGGGTGCTCCTTAATTTCATCTCTGGTTTTTTTGTTATCCTACACGTTTCTGCACCGTATGTTAGTACTGGGAGAATGCAGTGATTGAATACTTTTCGCTTCAGTGAGAGCGGCACGTTTCCAGTCATGATTTCATAATGCCTTCTGAATGCACTCCAGCCTATCCTTATTCTATGGAGAATTTCTTTTTCGTGGGTAGGAGTTCCTGTTAGTAACTTTTCCAGGTATACGTATTCATTTACACATTCTAAGGGTTCACTGTTAATTTTAAATTCCTGTTCCTTAGCTGGGCTATTGAGCATAACTTTGGTCTTTTGCCTATTCATCTTTAGTCCAATTTTAATACTTTCCTGGTTTAGGTCATCAATCATGTTTTGTAGTTCATCTCCATCATTGCTAAAGAGCACAATGTCGTCTGCAAATCTTAAATTGCTTAGATATTCTAAGTCTGTTCGAATTCCCTTTACTTCCCAGTCTAGACGTTTAAAGACTTCCTCTAAACGTGCAGTGAATAGCATTGGGGAGATCATATCTCCTTGTCTGAAAACTCTCCTGGTCAAGATTTCTCTGCTTCTCTCATGGACGAGTGGTGTGGCTGTGCAATCTTTGTATATGTTGTTTATGGTTTTCACGTATACGTCAGGTACCAAGTAGAGCTTCTAGAACTGCTCGTATTTTTATGGAGTCAAATGCTTTCTCGTAGTCTATAAATGCCATATAAAGAGGTTTGTATATTCCACCTACTTCTCAATTACTAGGTTGATAGCCTGGCTGTCGTCCATTGTTGAGCAACCTTTCCTAAAACCAGCTTGTTCTCTTGGTTGGTTAAAGTCGAGTGGTTCTCTTATCCTCGTAGAAATTACTTTCGTAAATAGCTTGTATATTACTGGGAGTAGGCTATTTGGTCTTATTTAACTCCTTTACGTCACCTTTCTTGTGGATTAGGATTATATTAGCATTTTTCCAACTGCGCGGTACACTACATGTCTTGATACATTTTGTGAAGAGCGATGCAAGTTTTTCAAGTATAATATGTCCTCCGTCTTTGATTAAGTCGGCTGTTATACAGTCTTCACCTGCTGCTTTACCGTGGGACATGCCTTTGACAGCTTTTTTTGACTTCGTCAGTGGTGATACATGGAATATCAGTGTCCTCCTCTGATTCTATTTCTATTAAGGTTGTATGGTCTGTCTCAGAGCTGTACAGTTCACAGTAGAAATTTTCTGCTACCTTTACTATTTCGTTGAAATTGTTGATAACGTTACCTTGTTTATCTCTTAGCACATGCATTTTGTTTTGTCCTAAGTGCAGTTTCTTTTTGACCGATTTAATGCTGGTGCCTTTCTCTACTGCTTTCTCTATTTCTCTCATGTTAAAGTTTCTTACATCTCTTTGCCTGGCTTTACTGATCAATTTTGATAGTTCTGTGAATTCTATATTATCTTTTGACGAAGTTACTTGCATTTGTTGGCATTTTTTTTATTATGTCCTTGGTAGATTGGGACAACTTACTTGTTGCTTGCTTTGTTGCTTTACCCCCACCCCCCCACTTCTATTGCTGTTTCAAGGATTTTCGTTATGGTTTTATTTCTTCCAAATCATCATCGTTTGCCCTAAGGCCTCGAACTTGTTGCTTAGGGCGACTAAATTCTTCGTTCTTCACTCTGATTACCTCTAGATTTGCGTTATTTCTAGTAAATAATTCAGTTGTTTTCTTTAGGTTAAGTACAATCATCGCCCTTACTAATCTGTAATCCGTGTTAAACACATGCGCTTTTTGACTCTAATCTGGATGTCTAAAGCAATCAACCACACAATGCATAAAGTGAGCTACACTGATGGTGAAACTTGTTGTGTACCCTCTACTAAGCAGCATGCCAAGTACGAGGCTAAAGTTTAGGCACTTGACAGAGAGTGCAGCTGCTCACATCTGTGAGTGCATTCTACAAATGTAGATTATATAAATACGTGTTGAAGTGCGACTTGTGTACTGGAGCGTGTGACTCGAAATTTGTCCCTTTCAGCAGATCTTTCAGCATGTCCAAAAGCTCTGTTCACCACAGACACTCTGTGTGGTGGAATATTCTGAATTAACTTAATAGGCAGGGGATTGGTGATACCATAGGGTTTGAAATGCTTAAGTTTCTGAGTTGATGAATTACTCGGCACCACATTTTTCCTGTGTCCACAAACGTTGCATTTTCTAGCAATGTCACACAGCGCACTTGTGGACCTCAAAATTTCAGTATATGCTACTACAGTCAACAGGATACTAAATTTCATGGAAAGCGAACCACGGACGTCTTAATGCAGAGCCTTACTCCACAAACCTTTTGGCCAAAAGAGCGTCTTCTCTTTCAAATGCAAATGGTGAGATTTATAAACATTATTTGAAGTTGGCAACACACCCGCATCTCTTGTGCTGCCTTGCACCATGAAGCCCTCATGTGTTATCCGAATGCCAGCCGAAGAGTGTCAGTGAAATGCTAGTCATGCTGAAGAAAAAGTGCAGTTCCATGTGTGTCCAGACAAAGTTGAACAGTGCGCTGCTGTGCATGAGAGGTGCACTGCAACTCAACACTGGAGGCTTGTTGACAGGATTCTGAGGCTCAGGAGCACAAAATAGAAGCACCACCACCCCTAATGCCGCTAGATTTACTTCACGCACTATTCCAGTGTGTTGCTGTCATTGCCCCTTTTGCCGAAACTGTCTTTTTTAAAATCTCTGGCTGGTTCCTTTTTGGTACAGCCAATAATATTTGTATGTGAAAAATTTTCAAGAGATATTCATTTCACTTCGCACTTGCTTTTCCTAGTCAATTCAAAGCTGAATGGTTCATATCTGCAGACCCCCTGCTTTCTATGTTTTCGAGAATGATTCTTCAGATAACAACAACCAAGACTTGCTTCCATTATACCTGAACATTAAAAAAATAAATTTAGCCATAAACTGGACAGAAATGAAGAATGATAAAATTTCTGTCGATATGACAACTGTAAACAAGCTCTAAAAATCTGGCACTAAATGCACATCCTAAAATCATGATAATTTCACTTGGGGTTTTTTGACACCCAGTCAACTGAACAAAACATTTATGCAGTTCTGCTCTAGTAAAGGAAACAGCAAGAAAAGCATAATCTTCACACAGCCACATTCTAGTTTATTTCAGGCATTCTTAGCATACAGGCACATCAACACACCATACACATCTACACAGACATATGCACAAGAAGAGTGGGTCGTGGAAGAAAACACATTCTAAACATATGAACACTTTATCTTTCTGGAAGCTTTGCAAAGTTCTCATAAAGGTAAAGAGCCACAGGAAAGATGATGGCAATAAAAAGATCAAAAGTGAATGTTTTATCCAGAAAGAAGGGTTCACAATTTAGCCTTGTACAAGGCAGAAGCACAATTTGTCGTTTAGTGCACACAGTGCTGGTGTTGGGCTTATTTACATCGCATTAAAGTAGGCCATTTCGAAATAACGTGTAAACTACCATCGTCATTTTTTAACAATTAGCACGATTTCATAACATTTCATGGCCTGTACAATAATAAAAGCTACTATTATCATGGGAAAAACAGTAATAACAAAAGCGCAAAGTGCTCCCGTACCGCACTCTGTATGAAACTGATGGCAGCGAATGTATGCGCAACAAGGAATAAAGTTCCGGAGCTATTTCAGATGTGTGCTTTGAACTCCTCCATTAGAGTTTTAGCGGGTGGACACTATGTCCTTTAAATAAGTGCATTATCTCCTTTTTTTTACAAACAGTCCTTTTACAAGGTTGGTGATGAGATGAGACCAACGTCGTCCTGCTTTGTGCGTCTCATCATCAGCAGCTACAGTGACATCGGGTCTCTCTCGTTCTGTACAGGGTAAGTGTTGCAGGAGTCACCACTACCTCTTGAAGCGCTGCTTCATAAACTTGAGGGTCTTCTGCATTAATGGCGCATGCTTTGGTTCTGAAAGTTGAAAAGAAAATTACAGCTGAAGTTTACAGGTGTCAGTTATCATTGTCGATGGAAACAGCATTACAGCAACCCAATGACATTCAAAAGAGCTCGTGTCATTTCATACAAAGATCCACCAACATAAAGACCGCCCCCAGTCACGAGACAGATTCTCAGCTCGGCTTGTTAGTGGCACACAGCCAACTAAAACACTGCGTCTTGTATAACTTACGGAGATAGGTAAGCTTGACAATTGTGAAGAGAGAAGCATGGTTTGTGCACGACACAAGCTCCCATACATCAGCCCAGTTTAGTCACTAGTGTAGTAACCAGAGAGTGAACTTCACAAACGGCCATCTTGAAATGTGAGCTGGGGGATGAGGTTGAAAAAGGCACTTAAACTTACCCAAACTATGAACACTGGAATTACACGCGTTGCAAGACGCTGCAGCATGTACTTGACATCGGAGACCCACACAAGCCACACATGGTATGTACAGTAAAACCTCGTTATAACGAAGTTGATGGAGGAGTGGTAATTACTTTGTTATAACTATTAGTTTGTTATAACCAATATCAATTTCATCTATAGGAATTTCAAGGGGAATGGCGATTGCTTCGTTATATCCGATAGTTCGTTATATCCAGTCTCGTTATAACGAGGTTCTACTGTATAACTATTCAACTAAGAGAGTAAGTTGCCATGTGAAAAACAACATTTGATAAGGAGTATAGCACAGTGCCAACACATGGACAAAAAAAAGAAACAGACGAGCTTGGCTGAGATGAAAGGTGCACTAGCGCCATCCATTCCTTTTGTCTCAGTGTTTGCACCGTGCTGGAGCCTTTACCATGAACTACATCCAATTAGCACAATGTCCAGTCATAATTCAGCACATTCAATAAAGTTAATTGACTGCAAAAGTTCAAGCAACCACATTTCAGAGGTGCTGTGTTGCCATGCTGTAGTGCTATACATGTTTTGCACATGAGCTTCCTGTACTGAAGGCACATCATTCTCAGCGAGTGGGTGAGCATCATTTGTATCCAGTCACGCTATGCTATGTGTGCCCACATCCACCAAAATGCCATATCGCCCACCGTTTCGACGTACAATAGAATCTCGATGATATGATTACGGTTTGCGGGTGAGTACAGATATGCGAATTTCATTTTGTTTTTGGACGGACTACGTTTTATAAAATTTGCCGTCATTGTGGATGATACGATTCGGTCATTCGGTCATTGTGGATGTCACCCAGCCATTGCGGAAGATACGAACGCGCGAAATGACCGCTTCACGCGAGCGGCTGACTCAAAGTGGGAGAGTGGCCACCACGGCTGCCCGCGGTTTTTTTACACCCTGCTTGCCTTCACCTCTTTGCCCCAGCAACGCAAAGAAGCGGCGAAATCTCTCCTCCCCGTGAGCAGGAAACCCATCCACAGCCATGCTGTACCCCACCAACAAGAGAGAGAAAACCTCTCCGGCATGCTGGCTCGGGAATCGAGCTTGCGAGGAGGAGAGTGGCGACAAGGAATGTGGGGCCTCCCATTCAATATTTCTTGTTTCCAGGCCGGGTCACGTGCCTGACAAGCTTGGGAGGTCAGCCCTGTCCTGGCAGCTCATTGGCGTATTGCAGTGTTTTTTTTTTTTTAACTGCTACGTCGCGTGCGCCGTGCGTTTTCACGTGGTGCAGGCAGTGGAGGGTGGTGTTCTCTGGTGTGGGAGCGCATAATGACGCCAGTTTTGCTGCTGCAACTGTCATGTGCGTAACGTTTAAGAGTTGCTGCACGTTCTGGAAGACTGAAGCGTTCGTTGACATGTCTCAGAAGCGGAAGGCCCTTTCTCTTAAGGAGAAAATTGAAATTTTGAGGAAGGTCGACGAAAACTCCAAGAAAAAAATTGGCAGCGTATCTCCGTGCTTCGCCGCAAATGTCGTCGAAAGACTATAGTCTTCTACCGGACGTACTACATGAGTCCCAGTTCATCTGCGGTTAGGCACGAGCTTCGGGCGTTTCCTGGGCACGCTTGAGACGACGGGCATCGGCACGCCGGCGCTTCTCTGCTGCAATCTGCTCGTCGGTCTTTTCCCTGCGTTGTCTGGGCATGTCATGTAGGGTGTGTTCTACGTCAACAAACGGCCATTTATGTTTTGCCTTGCCTCAGACAGCACCCCGTCTATGTTGAATCGGCCGCATGTGGCTGGCATTGATGAAGTGGAGGCAGCGCCAGCGCTGCGTGAGATATGGATGCCATCTGGCCATGATATCGGGAAACGCTACCAGTAGCTCTGCGTAGTACGCAGAGCTACTGGTAGGTGGCAGCACCGTGTTGTTTTACCGAAGCGTAGGAAACGTCCGCTCCTAACAAGCACTAGGGTCTTTAGAATTACGCATCTATGTATTTTCTACTAAAGGAACACACTATCTAATGCTTACGTATTGATGTTGCGCCTCAGATATGCGTAATATTTGCTTTTTGGTCGACTGTGTTCAGAAGTATGAATGTAGCTGCCAGTTCAAGCTGGGTGGTCGTTGAGGAAGGGGTTCACCTTTCGCAGCAGGACAGACACACACATACACACACAGACAGACCAAAATTTTTGCGTTGAAGTATCCCAAGAAAGACTATCGTCTTTAAAGACGCACTGACTTGGCGAAAGAGTTAGGCATAGCGCTGTCGACGCTCTGCACCATTGTTGGGCAGCGAGACGTCGTCTTGAGGAATGCCCAGCAATTCGGCGCTAACGTCAAGCAAGCAAAGACGGCTACACACGTGAAGCTGGAAGAGGTCCTGCTGATGTGGTTTTGCGAAGTGCCAGCAGCTGGCGTCAATGTGGACAGCAAGGTGCTACGTGAAAAGGCGGACAACATTGCGCTTTCCCTTGATATCGATGATTTCCAAGCTTCCGGCGGATGGCTGCACTGTTTTAAAGAAAAGCACGTACTAGTTTGCAAAGTTGTCAGCGGTGAAGCAAGGAAAGTAGACGAGTCTCAGGTCAGCGACTGGCTGAACACGCTGCCGGCGCTGATTTCGGACTACGCACCGCGCGACGTGTTTAACGCTGACGAGGCCGGACTCTTTTGCAACCGGCAGCCAGAGAGAAGCTTGTGTGTGAAAGGCCAGGCTTGCCAGGGTGGCCAGAAAAGTAACGAACGTGTCACCATGCTATTTTGCACAAATGCCGACGGCTCTGAAAAAATTCAGCTTACCGTCATAGGCAGATCAAAACAACCAAGGTGCTTCCGATTGGCAGGACGTTTGCCTTGCTTGTACAAGGGAAACAAAAAAGCATGGATGACTGCAAATTTTTTCCACGAGTTCCTTACGACTTTGGACCGGAAAATGGCAGCGAAATACAGAACAATTTTGCTTTTCGTCGACCAGTGTTCGGCCCATCCCAAAGACTGCAACTTCAATAATGCTGCCACAAGGTTCCTCCCCACACACACTATGAGCAGTCTACAGCCACTGGATGCGGGAATAATCTGGGATTGCTTGTTTGGGGGGGGCTCCTGGCGAAAATTGGGTGCAAGGATGAAAACTTGCGGATGAGCCTACTTGACGCGTTATATTTCTTGGCCATGTCCTAGGATAATGTGACCCAGGACACGATCACAAACTCTTTTCGCAAGTGTGGATTCTTTGTGGAATTGGATGCGGCTCTAACAGAAAAAAAACCAAGAGCCTGACGCCAATTTGCACATCGAGGGTTGGGAGAACGTTGAAACTCAAGCTTCGGTGTGAGACTTTGTCACCGCAGGACGACAATGTCGTGACCTGTAGGGCTGCGATCCATTCGAAGAATTGTTCGACGAGGTAAAGGATACCGAGACCGACAGTGATGGTGAAGATGCCGGTGAGTGTGATCTCCTACCGTCAACGTCGGAAAACCTCGACGCACTCGATGTCCTGTGTCGCACCGTAAGCGCCAACAGCGTGAGTGAAGAAACCGCAGCATGGTTTTATTCCTTTCAGGCGGCTTTCTTGAGGGACAGACAGCAAAGTTAAAAAAGTTCAAAAGAACATCATTGACTTTTTCAGCAAGTTCTTGTTCATCTTCATGATCAGCTTTAACTTGTTTTGGCTCGTACTAATTCGCAATGATACGAATATTTTACACGCTCCCTGCAAATTTGTATCATCGAGATTCTACTGTATGTGCCACCAGCTGACCTCACCAGAGCATGCACAGAATGATTCCCACACAAGCATGCTGCCTTGAACAGCTAACTGCGACCATTCGCAAAAAAGTGCGGGTCTCCCCTTTCTTCGCAACTGCTTCTCATTGAAATGCATTATGTATCAGAGTAGGTGGCGTGACAAGTGTGCTTTTGGAGCAAAAGCCATCTGAATGATGCCCAGTCAGGTTGGCTGTGCCAGTGCATCAAACTGTAAACCTGTTGTTTCGACCAGTCTGACAGAGCGCTTGTGCCTACGTTGCTTTGGACAAAGTGCACTCCAGGAAGCGTTGCCATGAAGTGCCGGTGCGAGCATCACGTATCAGTGCATGTGGCACTGTCAACAAGGGACGGAATCTAAATATCAGCTTTCTATGCCATGAATCGTGACAGCAGCTGCTAGGGGTTATCTGTTTTTAATGCAGATTAATTACAGGGCATGTTGAAGCAAAGAAAGTCCCATACAATTGCATAACCTTTCCTTTCAAGAAAAATTGGCCCAGCAAGCAAATGCAATATACTGGTAAAATATGTACCGTCCAAACGATGTCACGGGCACCATGGGCTGGGCAATAATTTAATTAATCTTGGACTTCACTTAGAAAAGTAAGAGAAAGCAGGATTTTCACCGGGGGAATAACTTTTGATGCCAAGCATAGTGATAATTTTAGGAGCTCGCCATGCTATTAATCAGCTAATCATCGCAACAGCTGGTCTGGAAGTAACTGCATGCCAGACTGGTTGTGGCATTGCGCAAACTGTTTCATAACGAAGCACAGCATAAAGCTTGCAGGACAGATATGTCGCAGCAAAATGAAAATTCCGTAACCGTCTCGTTGTGCTAGCCTTCAGATGGAAAATTAAGACTGCCTTATTCACACTGTACAAACATGTGCCCCTAAAAAAGAAAAAAGAAAAAGATGGGGGGTAGTTGGGTGACGTATTAGCATGACTAATATGTCACCTAACTCCCCCCCACCCTTTCTTTTCTCGCATGTGCCCCTCTTCTCCTCTCCTTGTGAGGACATGGGAGAGTGTGTAAAGCATGCTGAAACAAACGCTCGCTCGAGAAGGCATTTGTTGTCCTGACAAAGACAAGTCCACTTGTTGAAATGTTAGCTCCAGCAGCATTCCCTGTTCTCCATCGTTTTTAACGATCTGTTCGATTCAAGCCTCCATCTTCTCCTGAGCTTCTAGCTTGGATCTCTGAACTAAAGGGGTACTAAAATGAAGCAGTAAATCATCTTATACCGATAGACTGTTCATGAAGAATTCTATTGTTGATAAAACCTCTGCATTTCAGTGCAGGCATGACATCATGGATTTCAAAATATTTCATATTTTGACTGCACTGTCCCAATGGCACTTAGCAAAACTCGCCACATTTATCACTGGCCACGAACACAATGCAATTCATATTTACTGGCCCATAATTATGTGGGCCTTAGCATCAGGTTGGTGCAGGAACTTTAAGGTGGCGTTGCCACCTGTATGTTCTTCATGAATGCTTTCTCATTCATATGGCACCTTCTTGTGTCAAGATTGGTACTTTTGGTATTGTGAAAGAGTAGCACATCGGTAGGAGAAAAATGGTTTTGCTCTTTTAGTGTCCCTTTAGGCTTTTCAACTTGCACACTGAGGCCTTGTGGTTGAGACTCACTCTGCGTGTTGCAACCAAGGGAAAAAGCAGCAATGTCTGCAAGCACTCACTCTTAGGTACTGCTGCTGGAGTCGGAGGTGGCCGACTGACACTGGCACTAACACTGGGGGTGGATGCGGGCCGAGACGACAAACGGTCAGAAGGCCTGACTGGAACTGCTGACTGCAAACCCGTGCCATGTTTGGCCTGTTGCCTGGCAACATTACGGGGAGGTTTCGCCACAGTGTCGACGTAAGCCAGCTTGGTCTGACGCACTGCAAAAGGCAGAAAAGGTGAAATCAGCAAGACATCCATCACTCGCCATACCAGATTATTCTGATATGCTCACTTGCTTTGTAACTCTCTCAGTTTACTAAACAAATCTTGTTGCTGACGAGACATGAAACGTTTTATACTATTTTAAGACACGCTACGCAAAAATATTAATTACATGCATGAAACCAGCATGAAAACATACATATGCTGTAAACATTGCATAAAGGTGTCCACTAAAGAAAAAAGAAGAAAAATGTTCCTGAGGCAGGGAACAATTTTTCATCCTGGTCTTTAACCACTCGTTTCACCTTGTGGAGTGGCCAACATCACCGCATGCTTCAATATATCTGCCACCTCTTAGGTAAGTGTAGGGACCTGCCAAGCAAATATTCCAACTCTGATGTGAGTAGTACAGTGATAAGCATCAAAAATGCGATGGTGGCCACTAACAAATGCACCAATATAACCTACTTATAACCAACAGGGCTACCACAGTAAGCATCTTCAACTGGCAGTGTGCGTGGCATAGTGCCACTCTAAGTGTACTGCATGCTTTTAATAGGTGGCTAGCTAGATGCACCACATTGCCACGCACTGTGTGGGACCACGTCAAGTGCATGCTGCTTGCACAAACTAAAGCAGCGTGCCACCACGCCAGATTGGCTCAACAAGATGCTAGCTACAAATGCACATGGTCAGCAGTAGAGTGGACATGAAGAAACTTCACTGCATGGATGGTCCCCAGCACAGCCAGCTACCTGACAGCTAGTGCCAGAGCTGTGGCAGTGTGGAATTAGTAGGCGATGCATTGCATGCAAATGGTTATAGAGACCATTGGCTACAAGCAACTGCAGGTATTACTGTATTTACTCACGTAATGAACACACTCGAATAATAATGCACCCCCCAACTTTAGTACTCAAGTTCCAGATTTCTTTTTTTCTTCTGCATAATAAACGCCTCCCACACTTTGCACTCCTGTAGTCCCGCGAACGGCCATGCTGTGGCTTTCCCACTTCACTCGGTTCGCGGTATTTAGGAGCCGTCCGGCATAGCGATTCATAACTCTCGCATCCCAACAAAGCTGCCTCACGTTGCTGAGCGTTGCCACGTGCTACTATTGCAGTTTCCTCCCTCTTGTCGCTGCGTGCTACCATGCTTATTGTGCAGGCTGGCGCAGCTAAGCCTCAGCATGGTCAGGGCATGGTCTCCGAGACTGCCACGATGCAATATCGGACGTCATGCTTAACGTCCACAACTGAGAGGCTCAGCACAGATATGAGGGAGAAATGCGGTTATGAGCAGTTTTGTGTGAGATGACCGGAAACTTATATTCTCCCATTACGGTCACCTGTGAACGCTACTGAGCTGATGCGGCTGGGCATCTCCGACATTGCATTCGCAACGTAGCAACCTTGGTTGGCTAGCGCAGCGAGGATCATTGACCTATGCATTACGTGCATCGTGGTGTCGTCGTTACATGCAGGGCCTGCGGCAACACAGAAACTATAGAAACTCTATGCACGATGAAGACCACTGTGCCGCTCGTTCGTTTTCTCGCTGTTGACGGTTAGACAGTGTTGCCATTTTTCTGTTTTTGCGGTGCTGTGCGTGAACCACACGTTATGCAGAAGCCATCGCAATGGAACAAAACACAGTCATCATTAAGGTTGTCACACTGGGTGCCGATTCGTGTGGTATCGACACCATATAGCTCTTTCTGTTTTTATAAATGAAATTTCATCACATGCGAGGCTCTAAGCTTTACCGCGGGTCGCCACGCCGTCTTTCTTGGCGTTAAAATGTTTTGTTCAACCTAAAAGGTTCCCGTAAAATTTACCCTGCATAATGAACGCACCCCCCAACTTTGCTTCCGTTTTTTGGGAAAAAGGTGCGTTCATTATGCGAGTAAGTACGGTATGTTTCAATGAAGTGCCACCAGTTTTTGCTCTAAAGAAAACTGCTTTATGAACAAGCACACATGCATCAGGAAAAGCTGGGCAAGTTGTCTGCACTGCCGCCATGTTCCCACTCATAATTTTGAAATACTACCTGGCATCACAACTGTGCTACCATACGTCTATGTGAGAAAGCAGACTGTTTCTGCATGTTCACAACAAGGAAAGGCCTAGCAGCATTTCATGGTTATTGTGGTTATGGTGTGGGGGCTTACTGTGCTGTGGGTTTATCATTGTGTCAGTACAGCAGTACCGCAGTTATGGTGTGGGGGCTTACTGCTGGAGGTTTATCATTGTGTCAGTTTATTAGCACTTATCATCACTTGCTGGCAGCTTCAATCAGCCAATTTTTTAGTTAAAGTTGGCAGACTCTTTGCTTAGAACCAAGTAAACATGATAGTATTTTGCATATTATGACCTTAGTAGATGTTACTGAGGGCACATTTACAAAATTCTCACACAATCTGCACACAGCATTCTTGAAACCCTAAAATTCTGAGAAAAAAGAATAGTGTGAAAATCATGCAAGTATAGTAATGAGCAGAGCTTGTTACTAGGATAGTCAGTGCATGCTACTACCCTGAGTAAATAAGATGTGCAACTGTCTTTCTGACTCTTTCTTCAGTAGCTGTGCATCTTAATTACACATACCGGTAGTAGCCTAACATACTGTTGCTATTTTTGCAGAAAGGCACCTTTAATTAATCACCAAAGAAAAATTGTTTAATGCATAAGTTACCTGGTGTAGCCTTAGCCATGGAAGCAGAGATTGTAGCAGTCAATGACTTGAACTTCTCTTCACGTTCATCATACTTTTTCTGCAAAAGCAAAGAAAGTGCAAAAGACATTGAACTAGTCCATGATACAAATGGTGATGACAGTGCTCTGCAGTCTGGGCACATATGTTGTGTTATAATTTCAATCAAAATTAAAAGAACTGTAGAAGAGCACACAGTGAATTATCAGGGTGAACCAAATGCACACAGTCCAAATACACTCTCACATCAGCCAAGTACCATACTGTACCAAAGGGGGTGTGCTTGCCTCAAGCTGCATCTGTATAACTTTCACCCTCATTCACCACTCCTTTGTACATGTATGTAAATGTAATTCAATAAATAATAAATCAAATCAGATGTAGTAAGGGCACAGCCTCCAAGATTGCAGCAGCAAGGTATAAATCATAGCCTTCGAGACTGTTTCACAGCAACCTCTGAGGTCATGCCTAACTGCATAGTGGGAAATGCAGCAGTAGAGAGATGAGAAAGAAAGGCAATTTCAAAAATGTTGAATGCATGCAGTGATGAGAAATATCTAGTCTGTCCACTTGTCCAGTATGGCTACCTGCAAATGCTAGTGAATGTCGATGCATCTGGGTGTGGCCCCCAAAGACTGCATCGGTGTCGGAGTGACCTAGAGAGCCGTAAGCTGGCTCAGCCAAGCCGACACAGTGAGGCTCATTGGCCCACATGTCGCATGCATCGTAGCGGGCTCGATCAGCGGCAACGACGGCGTGCTGGGTTGTGTGCCACACGCTGTTAGTTCACAATGGACATTCGTTTGCTGTAGAGTGGTCAAGAGCATTTGCATTTATCCCATTCTGTGCAATGTAGACAAGCCAGGACCAACAGAGGAGTGTAAGACCACTGCATTAGAATAGAATGCAGCTACCATGAAGGCCATCGTGCCAACTGCCGATGAATTTCAGTGCTTGACCCTTCAGATGGTGTCAATGGCCATGGTTGAGACAGAAAGCTCTCAACCCAGAGCTTAGCAGCTAGCCCAAAGCGTGTGGCACACATTATATAAGGATAACACACACATATCTGGGACTCTTACCAGGTACAACTCCCGCCATGTCTCTCCTGCATCCGGACTACTGCTCTTGAATTCCCGAGTACAGTGAGCCTGCCACAGCTCGTCGGTGTCATCGAGGAGGTACTGGGAAATAAGAAAGTAACAGGAAAGAGTAAGGCTCCCCATCAATATGATGCATACACGAATGCTTCAAGGAGAATTCCGTGCCTCCATAAAACTGCATGAAGAAGTTGGCACAGTGGTTTTCAAATGCGAGCCTGCAGGACAACTGGATTTCAATAAAGTTTAGCACATAGCTACTAAATTTTAAAGCCTGGCTATTTATTTGCAAATGAAGCGAAAGCAACCAAACATATGATCGCATCACGCACAAACTGTGCCTCATTCCTTACTAAAGAGGCTTGAATATATGTGCAGCATAACATAACACCTTACGGTATTGTGCAATATTGTAATGCCATAATTCAGTACGATTACAGTTAGACTTAAACCTTAAATTTGTGCTGAAGTTGTCAGAAAAAAAGAGCAAAGATCAAACTGTCTATAGTACACAGCCATGGCACCACTTTATGTACCAGTGCATAATGAACGTCTGTTACACCCTTGTTCAAAGGTACATGTTCATTTTTGTCATTAACAATTATCATGTGCTTAGTTTGTCTTGACTGATGTGTGGCACCATCAACCAATTTCAGCACGAATTTCGAGACAGTAATTGCAACTTGGTTTAGATGCTTCGCATAGAGCCTCAAATCTTGGAGACAATGCATTGTAAGCATATGTCCAGGCCTTATACATCTGGTGACATGCAGTTGATACCCCTCCAAAATGTAACTGTTTTACCATTCCAGTACATACACACAGGAGAAATTTCTGAGCAAGAAACAGTACCGCCGAAATAATAAACTGACCAACTAACAAATGCAGAAAAATACAAAGGAAAGGCTGCGAACATAGCACAATAATAATTTCAGAGGTTTTACATCCCAAAACCACATCATGATTACAAGAGACGAAAAAAAGGCTGAGAACAGAGTAGATCCCACATTGTTCCATATGTTGCTAGAGTAGCCAGTCATGTACATAGGTTTATAAAAAATATACACAAAAAGAACAAACAGAGAAGCTTTGTGCAGCAGTATAAGTTGCAATTGGAACTCACGGGGTTGTAGTCTTCGAGAGTGTACAGCTGCTTGGGCGTACACCTCTCTAATACAGGCTTGAGGATGTCATATGGAACACCTCCTGTATATGCCATACCTGAAAGATCAGGGGAAGCGGATGTAACAACTGTACCCAAGAAGTCTGTCAACCACGCAATGAACAAATTAGTTGGGCAGGGCGAATATTCAAAGTTTACAATACAAATCAAACAGTATTTGTTATAACATTTGTACTCAAGAATTTGCCAGTGCATTGAACTCATCCTACACTCCTTATCAATCCTAATGCTCTGACAAATAACTATGCTAATTGGTGTCTGACAGATGCAAGTGATGACCCTTCCGGATACTTTTGCTGCATGAAAGCCATATATACGCATGGAGGTATCACATGCCAAGCAGACAGACGAAATAGAGCCCACTCATGCCCAATAATTTCTAATAATTAATAAGCATAAAGTGAATCATAGCAGCTCACAAATTACCTTTATTGCTGGAAATAAATTCACTATTTACAGTCCCTTATGATGCCAATATCTGTTTAAAGTGATGCGAGGAGTTGCAGTTCAACGATGCCTTGCTTCTTCAAAGAACACAGCACCTTACATGCACTGCTTCTATGTCTGATTGTTGTCTTATTAGTAGCATGCCACATGGCATATTTCAGGTTTTTATCTCACTGACTGAAAGTACTATTCTAGATGGCATTTATATGCCATCAATTTACGTAAGTGAAGCCCTCCTCTTCTTCAGGCAAATGTAATTCTATACTTCACTTTGTTTAGGGATAAAACTGCGTTATATATTTGATTTAGTATTTGAAAGATGTTCATAAAAAACTAGGAGATCACACAATCTGAGTGCTCCTGCAAATAAGCCAATAAAAAGGCCGTTGTCAGCTTACCTTCGATGTTGTCTATAAGTACCTTGAGACAAGCTTCGTGCAATGTGGGAACCTCTACATGGTGAAAAAGAAGAAAGCATGTGAGTGAGGCTCAGTTTTCACTGGCACAATGTAAGTATGCAATGCCACATACTCAGTTTTAAACTGTGAGCTTTACACATGTGAAGTTTTCATAACACAGTCTATACGTGATCTATAATTTAAAAGTCACTTTCAAATACAGATGCTGGGCTTTAGGAACAATAATAATAAAAAAAATATATGTGACTTTCATCCTTTTTTTACTAATGATGAAACTATCACCACAAAGTTATATAAAGAAAAAAAAAAAGAGCCTTAAGAATAGTTCAGTGGAATAGACGATTTGCTTTTTCTCTGCAGTGTCCCTCAAGTACTAAGAGCAATGCAAGGACTGGGAAAGATGTAATGGCTCAAAACTGTTGGTTAATTCTGACCACGCATTTCCTTTTCTCCATTTCTCTTTTGTCTTTTAAATGTCTATTCAAGACGTAGCTCACAAGTGCATTCTTAGTTTGCTCCAAATGGATCGCAGCTGCTAGAACTAGGCTTGGCAAATCAATGACCGCGCCCTTGCCAGCAGAATGCAGCGACTATAACTGACCTACCTTGGGAGCACGACACTTTAGCTGCCTTTGATGTCGAAACATTTGTAAAATGTAGCTACAATGAATTCCTGGAAATGTTAGCACTTGAACAAGGAACAAGCTAACAATAGAAGAAAAGAAAAAGGGTCTTACATTCATTCACAAGGTTACACATCCTTGCAATTAAGTTTCATCACCTTAAAAGATCACTTTTCAGATTCTATCATCCAATCAACAGATCAGGCAGCATGCATTTACAACCAATCCCTGATGTATCAAACTCGCGTATATTGAATTATTAGCTATATCGAGCAGTTGAAAAATCCTCGTCAAAATCCAATGCAATAGTATAGGGCTAGTGGCACACACATATATCGAACGCCCGTGGAGTGCCGTGTTTGATATACTGAAATTTGACCCGCAGCCGAATGCCTCGAGTGCGCTCCTCCTGACATAGGTTTATCACAAGTCAACCGTGTTCTAACAGGCTGCGATGATTCCACTGAGCGCGCGATGGTGTCAGAAACGCGGTGTCATTGCATTAGTTGTCCAGGTTGCACAATGCTTGCCAGTGCACCGACTTGTCTGCTAGTTGCACCAACGCACAGAAGCAACATCTTTGAAGAAGGCCGGCAGGCATAGGCATGATATGAGATAGATACAAAGGCACTGTAGCTCCAGTAGTAGTCTCAGTCAGCGGCACTGTCTTGCATTGAGTGACACGATGTGCGCATTCCAATGACTGTCCTCGTGCTAGCACATGTAGTTTGCAAAAGCATAGCCTCCGAGATTCGGGCCCCTTAAAGTCATTTTTGCGATGTCAGTCTCAAAGGCTATGTTTTCGGTAGTTGTGGTTTTCTACAAAGCCGTAAGTGCCATCGTCGTTGCCACAATTAACACTGCCATCATCATCGGTCTTCAGTTTGTTTGGCCATTTTGCACTCTGCAGACTGCGTGTCTTTTGCTCGTGATCGACCTGCTTTTGCATTCAGAGTTTGTGTTTCAAAAAAATTGACCTTCCCGGAGATACAAATGATGACTGGCGCTTGAAGCCTAGTGGCTAGTCATGCAAAGCGCTGTTGTGAACTGTTTCCGTAAGTGATGACATTGTGTGGGTCATTGCTGCCGACATCAGTGTTGTATGCCTCAATGAATTTTATGACCTATCAACGTTTCTAGGTGTCCCCTTAGATGGGTTCACAGCAAGCGCTTTTTATTAGTACAGTAGAACCCCGCTGATACGTTTTTCACGAGACCGTAGAAAAAAATAACGTAAGAGCCGAGAAACGGGAAAAATTGAAAAATGAGGGCAGTGGTGATTGGCACCCAATTTTATTTCAGTGCCAGCGCTTTAAAAGATCGTGAAATGTTGCCTAGTGCATTTTCTCACACCCCAGCAGCACGAGGTATTTTTTGAGAACCTGCAGTGCCATGTGGCACTCGACATCGCCGCTCGAGCTCGCGTACCTTCTGAGCAAATATGGTGCTGTTACGGCCGACGAAGAGGTTGGATACAGCAGCTGCTCCCTTTCCCCCTCCTCCTCAACTACGTCTTCACTGCTGCACAAATCAGTACACTCGGCCACGATTTCGTCTACAGATAAAACCTCGGAGGTGACAATGGCGTCATCAACAGAAACGTAATCGCTGTACGCGATTCCGTCACCAACAGTTTGCATCGCTGTGCAGAGTTCGTCGCAGTTGGCACAGGCTTCATCTCCAACGGCTTCTTCGGTGCCGTCTGCACGCGTGCTGAAGCACTTCCCGAAGCAGTGTTGAACCATACTTGCAGTGACAGCGCTCCATGCTGAAGCTATATAGTGCATGGCATCTATTATTGTGATGCCTGTTAGCTGCTTGCCACACTCCACATTGGCCAGAGATCGCTTTACAATGCACTTCTGGCAGAAGTGCTTTACGTTTTTGATTATGACTGTGTCCAAGGGCTGAAGGTGGCTTGTGGTGTTGGCGGGGAGAAAAACCACCTTGATATTTCGTAGCGACTTGGTGTGTTTCAAATGCGCGGAGCAGTTGTCCAGAAAAAGAATTACTTTCCTGTCCTGGCAGCCCATCTTAGAGTCCATATAAGCCAAAAAGCGAGCATGTCATCCAGGCCTTGCTATTGTTCCTGTAGTGGCAGAGCAGGTGGCATACGTTCTTAAAGCAGCGTGGGTTCCAAAATTTGCCGATAACCCAGGGTTTCATCAATTCGGAGCCATCCGAGTTGCAGCACAGCAGCATTGTTAAGCGTTCTTTGCTGCATTTTCCTCCGTGGCAAGCCTCACCTTTTAGGCTCCGTGTCTTGGACGGCTGCACCTTGAAGAAAAGGCCTGCTTCATCGACATTGAAGATATCCGTGGGTGCGTAACCACCGGTAACGGACACCACAGTCTCTTTCCAGTTGTCGACGGTTGCTGTGTCGACACTTGCAGCCTCTCCGTTGACCATCCAGTAGCATATTTCATGCCTCTTTTTAAAGCGGCCGATCCATCCGTTTGACGCACAAAAACTGTCGATGCCCAGCTTGTCAGCAATCTCAATTGCTTTTTCTCACAAGATGGTGCCGTCGAAGTTGACTCCTGCGGCCGTCGCTTGTTTAAACCACCTGAATACAGCCTCATCAAGCTGCGTGTGCTTCGAACCCTGGGCTTGCTTGCATCTGCAGGCGAAGTTTCTGGTGTTTTCTTCAATTTTGCTCCTTTTTGCGACAACGGCGTTGAGAGTTGAAGGCGTTAGTCCTGGTTTCTTCGCTATGCATACCCTCTTCCGCGTCGGATTTTCTTCCACAGCGCGGAGGATACTCAACTTCTCTTGCAGCGAAAATGCTTTTCGTTTTCTTGATCCCATCCTGGTGGTAGACTATGCTTCCACAGCAGTCAAACAAAGACGGCTCAGACTGGAGCCAAAAGCTTGCTTCTGCACGTCCGTGAGGCCAGAACCAAAGGAGATGACGAGCGACGGAGCAAGGGAGCCGCTACACACAGTCAGCCACGTTGACAAGCAGGGGCGTTTGGCGTAGCGGCAGGCAGATAACTTGGAGCGTCGGAGTTATAATGCCGAAGCGGAAGAACGAAGCTTGCACAACCACTTCGTGTGACGACTCGTAACACAAGGCAGCATGAGATAACAGCGGGAAGCATGGACGGACCACTTGGACGCGATAACGAAGACGATGAGGCCACGCCAACGCGATGGTTCTCTGGGCCCTGCTTTTACTACATGCGTGCAGCGAAACAAATTTCAAAGCTAAAAGCTTGTCATAGACGCCACCTATAAATAGTAAATACTGATCTTGAAGGCCATAATTTTGCTGGCGGGAGCCCAGGACGTAATGGGTGTCGCCCATTGTGCGGCTAATCCTACAGTCAAGTCAAGCTACGTGCAAAGTCAATATGGCCGTCAGCACTGACTGCTTAGAGTGCCGATTCGCAGCGTAACATGCGGGAATGTTCCCACACTTGCGACGTAACAGCGGGGTTCCTAATGCATTGGGTTCCATGGGAGCTGTACCAGGACCGGCCGAAAACGACGTAACAGCCTTAAAAACGCAACACCCGGGAACGTAACAGCGGGGTTCCTACTGTATTTGGAGCCATATATATAAATAAATAATAAGCATTAAAGGCCTTCTTGCCAGGTATGGCCATATTGAGCGGACAAGTGCAATGCCCATATTGTGCACACACAATGACTGCCAAGAACTACATCGCTAGATGCTGCAGAAACAGCTGAAATTTCAAACTAAGAATTATTTGCAGGGGTGTGCGAATATTTCAAATTCCAAATATTTTTCAAACAGCATTTGCTATTCAATAATCCAATCCACTCTGAAATTTTACTATTTGAACTATTCGAAGTTGGCAATTAAGAGGCTAACAACAGGATGGGGCCACTGCTCCGAGCATTCTTCCCGTTTCACGAGTGCAATGAAATGGTATGATGATATACAACCATGACACCTATGAACAGCACACTATTTACCCACCAGGCAGAAAACAGTTTCGTCGTCCAGAGTAGACTGCCGTTCTGTCCTTCCGCGAGGATGTGAAGATGATGGCTTCCTCATTCGTTAAGCCTGCATGAGAAGAAAAAAACATGAATTATACACTGCATGCCACAACCAACAGTGCTGCCTAATACACCCAAACATTGTTGGAAGAAACAAAATAAAACTCACTCTTTTTGGGTGGTTTTGATGGTGGTTCATCAAACAACCTATGGGGCAGAGGCTTGTACACAGGTTGGATCTCTGGCAGCATTGATGACACTTCGTCCCTGTCTAAGGGAGCCAAATCTGGCTGTAAAGGCAGAGAAAAATTTTGCATAACCTAACCACCCTGTCAATTATATTCCAAAAGAAACAGCAAATCAAGAATGAATGTCCCCATCACTAATCGCCAGAACTGATGCAGAACCAATATATATCTGAAATCCTGTACAGCACCACGGTGCGACCTCCAAGATTAAATAAATGGTGCCTGCAGCATGCTGGTTATCTCATAGCCTGAGAGCTCAAACATCTTTTAACCACCAGATGCATGTGTCATCAGCTCAAGTGCTACATAAAGGCTGAAAATAAGAAAATTTACCAATAATCAGCCTTGAAACTTTGCCAAGGTTGCTTCAAGAGCATGTACTACTCATTTATAAGCAACATTGCTAAAGTGAAATCGTTTAGCAAATTACCTTGCATTCTACTTCTGGCTTAATGCATTCTCATAATTGATATGGCTGTCAAATGCATAATTTTGCTCCCAAGTTACGAACTAAGGCTCTGCATTAAGAATACATTTTTAACTGTCAAATGTATTGTTTCAGACACACTAGTATATCACGTGACAATAGTATCAGACATGCTAATAAAAACAAAGGACGTTAATAAGGACTTAGCCTATGCACACTCCGAGCATCCAAGTAAAAAATTAAATTCCTGTTTTTATATGCCAAAACTGCAATATACAAATATGAAACATGCTGCAGTGGGGATTCTGAATTAACTTGACAACTCAGGGCTAAAGTTTTTGATTAACCATCTTTTAAATCTAAGCGCACCCAAGGAGGTTTAAAAAAAATGCTGGAGTGGAGAGCCCGCGCTAAAGGTGAAGCCAGTGGCCGCCATCTTACTATAGGAATCGATTAAATGCTTGCACATAGCACAAAACAAGAAGCATTTTCCTCACACTTTAACACGGTCAGTTTTGTACAGTTCTGCTACAGACACACTGCAGCTACAGAGAAACCTGTTTCTATGATAATGTAGCCGGCCAAGACTAAGTCACCTCACCAAGTTTGCAGAATACTCTTAAGGTGGCATAAGCTTTGTCATACATTTACCTAAACTTCTCAGTCATGAAAATCGTGGTGTGGACAATACTGACATTTCAGACATTCTCAGGTAATCACCTACCATTCTAACAAAAAAAAAAAAAGGAAAGAAAATGGTTTGCCTTTAGTGTCTTTTTAATTATGTTTTGGCCTCTACCAGCCATTGGTATCTGTGTGCCCACACAACTTTACAATGCAAGTTATTTTGCCTTAAAAGCTTTGTGTCACAACTCTAGCTAAAGGGCAAGCAATCATGAGGCAGCCGCCAACTAGGGAGGGCAGCTCACCTTTCGCAGAGCCTCAGGCATGAGCTGCTCCTTTTTGTTTGTGTGCTTGCTACTCCTGCTGCTGCTGCTGTGGCCGCCACTGCCACCACTCTCACCATTTTTTGATCGAGATGATTCAGCTCCCTTGGAAGAGTGTTGCTTGGTTACATCTTTCACAGGCTCAACTCTGGATGGCTGCTGCTTCTTGGAAGGGCTGACGGGCTGGGGCTTTTTCTTGGGCTTGGGCAAGGTCACTGTGTCGTTAAGGCCGAGACAAGCCTCGAAAGATGCAATGGAGCCGTCCAGGCCCCCTTCACTGTGGCCAGCCTTCTTCAGGAGCTTCTTCATCTGTTTCTTGTCCACCTTCTTCTCTGGGCTCTTCTTTGGAGGTGGCTCGACCTGCATGCAGGACTGAAAGGTCATGCGCCACTGCCAGAGCAAACGCTGTAGACTGCCTTACTAAAAACTCTAAAGCAGCAGGAAAAGCTGCTTGTCTTAATGGATGTCATCAAGCAAAAACAGTTCATCATTATAGGTACTTTCAAGTATTAAAAGGAAAAAATCAAAAGGCTCCGATCTACAATCACCAACCATTTGTCAGTTTGTTATGCAGCAAAGCACATATGCTTGGCGATTTCAGATTTAGATTTATTTACTTGATTTCTTTCTGTGGTGTACATCTCACAAAGATTTTCATGTAACCTAAAGGCTCCTGCACACATATGGTGTTGCCCTTCTTTAACGTCTTCCAGAATAACCTTCCATTTTTAGGCAGTGCCAGCTTTGTGTTCTTTCTACTTATGTTTTTTTGTAGTTTCCTACACTGCTTCAAAACATGCAGCCATAAAATGTGTCATGATTATGCTTGCTCCCTTGCAATTAATATAATTTCTGATACCTGATGCAGAGATCAATGGCAACAGACTTTGTGGATGACACAAAGAGCATTTTGTACCTTTGGTGGTGGTGGTGGTGCAGCAACGGGCTCCTCTTTGTGACGATGCCGTGATGAATTCTGATGGTGGTGGTCATGGTGATGTCTATTGTTTCGGTGGCTGTCCCCATTCTGCCTGTGCTGTGAATGCTCAGGAACATTTTCAATGGGGCTAGATGTCTCGACTTCAATGGAGTATGGCTTCGATGGCCGGTTAGCTTTTGCTGGCGGGCCACCTTGATTGCCGTCATGATGCCTTTTTGAAGACACTGGCGGAGGTGGGTGATGCTGCTGCTGCGGCTCAGGGTATTCAGCCGTAGAGTCTGTGACAACCTGGAATGGAGGAGGCAAACAAGTGGGAACATCGAAGCCAAAAGTATCCAGAAAATGAGTTTAGAGGGACATTGAACAGGAACACTAAACCAGTTTAGACTGATAAATTATGAGACCTCTATAGTGTTGTAAATTTCTAAATCAAAGGTTCATAATTAGAAGAGAAAATAAAGGTCAAAGCTTCATTCTTGAATTACACACCAAGATCTCAGTGCATGGATGCAGTGCAACATCACAAAACTCAGACCAATTTTCTGATTCAGGACACAGTGACTTAATATGATTTCCAGAAACTTTTCACCCTTGGTCTCTGGCTCCCCGAGTGCACAATGTAATTAATTTTTTTACCTATAAGAGATAATGCTGTCAGAATCTAAGACGTCACCGTAAGCTGGTGTGGGAAATTCAAGGAGGATTCATCACTTCCATTTCAGAAGCTTTTTGGTTTATCAAGCATATTCTCTTGATGACAGCAGCATTTTTTATATTGTGCAGGAGTCATTTCCTAATAGAATGACATTGTCTTTCTATTTACAGTCAATTTAGGCAAAACACTACGATTTATTTTTTAGGTACAGCAACAGCATTGCAGAAGAGTTTTTACATTGCAAGCCATGCAAAACACAAACGAAATATCCAACTGCTGAAATCAATGCAAAAGAACGGGTGGCTTCTTTGCAATGTCACAACATGGGACCAGGCTTGTGCTCAAGGTTGAGATGTCAGCACAGAAGAATGTAAAATGCCACTGAACAATAGGAGCTTTGTGACACGCCTTGAGAACACCATAAAGAAAACAATAATGATATACAGATACAGAATAAAGCATTACAATTACAAGCTAGTGACTGACAAATGCACTTTTAATAGGTTCTTTTAATGGCCAATTTCATTCCAGTTGAAAGCTTTGTTCAACCAATTAGGGGGAAAGCAAATACAACAATGTACATGCCTAGCACCAAAGCACAAGTTACAAGTTTTCTCGCTTAATATTTGTACTCATTGAGGCCCTGCATTGAGGCTTGGGCCCAAACATTGGCACAGTACAGCAAATCAGGCATCAATTTACTCTCAGCCATGAACATTTTTAAAGCATATAACTTGATAAAAATATTACTTCATTCAGCCAACGCATCTGGTCTCTCATCAGTAGGTGCACTTCAAGTTATGTCCCATCACTGTCAAACATCCAAGCTCAGTGGTAAAGCAGCATGAAATTTAAGATCGCTCGTGGCTTCCTTACACCAAAACTTTTGCTGTTGTACTGTCTACTTTGACTATTTGATCATACCAGCATGCCGGTATGACAGAAGCATACATGTTTTCCCTACATATAAAACACACGGCAACAGCGTTATTCATTCCTAATCTCATTCAAGCAGACTGGAACATGAAGTGAAATAAAGTGTACGGTGCATACCCGTTTCCATGAGTCGATGATAGCCCGGGCCAATTCTCCAATGACACCGCTGCTTTTCTTCAGATGGTTTACAGTTCGCCCAATGCCCGTTTCCTGTTCGCAACGAAAGGTGGGGTTCACATATTACTGAGAAAGTTATGTTTAAGCACTGCTGCAGAACCTACACGTACCTCGTTTCAAAATTTACATAGGTATTAAAGCGAGTGCAGGCGAAACTGCGAATACACTACACCTGGAAGCACGTCAATGTCAAGCTTACGAAAAACGCATGCAAGGGAGTAAGCGAAGTGATCGTGTTGCAAGTCTTGGTTCTCCGCGAAAACGCACCCGCTTCTTCGCCAAGAGCTTCCTCGTTCACAATTACGAATGCACAAGAAATAGAGAGAATAAAAAACGTCGAATTTCCCTCACTTGCAGAAGCGTTAATGTCATGGGCACTCTCTGAAGTTTCCGAAGCGTTTCCAAAACCTGCGAAAAAAAAAAGAAAAAAAACGTGTTATTTTCCCCAGGATCCCCAGCACCATAGACGGCCACCGATCCTACGAACCGCGCATTAACTTATTTGCCCCCAAGAGACCGCTCTTATACAAAGAGGTCAGGCGGTAGAAAGCCAGCTGTGCACATTAGCGCAACATAAATGAACGTAAGGCCGACGCAGTGCGCAGATTCCACGTCGTTGTCGCACGACGCGATATTGAACAGAGTACGGTCTCGCCTGATACCAACGCCGGCCGGCGACGTATTGGCGTGTTTAGAGAGGCCGTGCCCTTTGCATTCACTTTTCTTTATCCTGTTGTTCTTCCACGACATTTAAAGCAGCGCGAGCAAGCCGATAGCTGACGTCTCTTGTTTATTACCAATGGCAATGCGACGGAGACTGCCTACAGTCGTAGCTCAAACGTTTCCCTCGCGATACACTGCCCCCGCAGCCCACCTTACGCAGTACCTAGAGACTTATGAACTACTTGGTGAGGCAATCGTAACAAAATAAGCTGAAACTCGCCTTTTCATCGCTCTGGTTTTTCTCTAGTCGTTTGCCGTAGTGCAAGATCTTTTCCTTGCAGTCGGCCATCTTGCCAGCTGATGGAAAGTTGCCAGTGTTGCTAGCGCTAACTACATATAGGGACAAACTTGACCCGAGAACACCGTTCTTCTTGCCACGCGTACACGTGTCTTTTGGGGCAGTGGCTCCTGCCACCCGGGGGCTCTGAACATAAGGCGTTCGTGCGACCCAAACGTCACATCCGGTATAATCCATGACGTCACGTTAACTTATGACGTCACATTCGTTTAGTTTATTCTTTTTTTAATTATTTTTTACGGTTTTCTTGGTGGTGTCTTGGTGGTGGTGCGTTTGCGAAGCAGTGTTTCATTGTTTACCGGTTTTTAACGTAAGTAGCTGGTCTTTCTGCTCAATAGACGCGTAATAGAAGCTTTGCGCCGTAGAATGATTAGCTTGATATGCGGTTGTTAGCTCTCTACAGCGCATATTTGGCTTCGTGGCCGCTACGAGAATGCATTTTACCAATCGACGATTCAGGCAGATTTCTCGATCAGATTCGCTGCTGTGTACACAGAACCGCTGACTGGTATGATTCATGGAATAATGCTTGAAAAGCACGGGAGAAAAATAGGGATATGTACTGTCGTAATATTTCATCAGATCGTGCTGTAGCGCCCCGGTTTACTTGCTCGACGTGTGTTTTACTGGTGTCACACGGGCTCTTCGAAGGCCTTTGAACCAACGTTCCATCAACTCAAAAGTCATGTTTCGAGCTCGATAGACTATCGACTCGACGGCGAACGAAACCGCCCGAGTAGCAGCTCAAACATGACTTTTGAGTCTGTGGACCGTTGGTTCGAAGGCCTTCGAAGAGCCCGGGTAACACCAGTGTTAGGGCTTGTTTAGAGGCCAGTTAACTCACCTGACTGCAGCTTTATGTTTAACCATCTGTGTTTCTTCACTAAGCGAAGTGGAATACATGTTGGGAAACATTCGTGAACTCCAGCAGACGCTCAGTACGAGTGTATATTCCTTTGATTACAGTACCTCCGTGCTTGATTCCTTACACAAAGTGAAAACAATTAAGACACAGCATCTGCGTGCTAATATGTTGTGAAATTGTGACATCTGCGTGCTGATATGTAGTAAAACAGTGAAAAAGAATCTAAAGCTCTGAAAGTGTCGTTGAACGTTATTTATGAAATGGACTGTTCTCTGATTGCCTCAAATCAAGTGCGCTTGCCGGTCATTACATATATATTCTTATGTCAAACGACGAGTGTAGCCAGGTTTTTCTTTTCTGCGAGAGTCAGGTATATGAACACAGCTGAGAAGGTTGTTGCCTTTCTACAGCAAGTTATCGCATCGAAATGCTTGCTCCAGTTTACGCTGTGAAATGCGGTCTGGTATGCCATATTGCGATGCATGGCTGTATTGGGGTGAAGCATCTGATACTTGAAAGGGCCAAAGCGAGGGTTCTGTCCAATAGAAATTATTTCCTGACTAGGATGATGTTTCGATAGCATTTGGTTGCGTGGAACCCATGCCAGGTGAGCTGTTGCCACTACCGACATGCTACACTGCAATGTGCACTAGATGCTTCACTGCATGTACACAACCGCCATGGCTAGATGGAACCAGGCAGCCTTTTGGGCTCCCTGCTTACGCTTCTTTTGTCAGTGACCACAAACTCAACGTCGGAGTTCCCGCATGCCGTACCAGCAATATTTCTATTCAATTCCTTCATATACAACACACGTGCAAGTCCCACGTTATATTTTTGCGATATTGATGCGGTAATCTTCAAAAGCCTTGTTTTAATGTCTTCTGGGTCTGAAGAAAATGAATAGAGCACTTCTTTATGGGCAATGTTTCCTGGCCTGTAATAGCAGAAATCAAGGGAAGCTACATGCTATGCTTATCTCTGCTATTATAGAAGTGCGCTTCAGCCACAATACAGATTTACAATATATTAATGCAAATTTGTTTTTGTTTTTTTTTATAATGCAACACCTTTGCCCTTTACTTTTCCTTGATGTTATTTTATTCCATATATGAAGCACATATTCGTTGTTTTAAACACACATTTAACAGGAGACATGAACAATGATGACATGAGTGGCACATTTTGGCTTTGGCAAGTACCAGGTAACTCTGACTTCTACTATGAAATTTTGCTGTACTTTATGTAAGCTGCTGATGTATACCATATTGCAAGTGCTAACTTTGAAGATTGTTTTTCTTTTTTATAGGAGGATGAAGGTTTAGAAGAAGTAAACAAAACCATAATAAAACAATCTTCGAAACAGCGATAGAAGTAGGGGGTAAAACAACAAAGCAACATAAAAGGAAGTTGTCCCAATCTACTAAGGACTTAATAAAAAAGTGCCAACAAATGAAAGTGACTTAGTCAAAAGATAAAATTCACAGAACTATAAAAGCTGATCAGTAAAGCCAGGCAAAGAGATGTAAGAAAGTTTAACATGAGGGAAATAGAGCGATAAAGAAAAGTAAAGCGGCCAAAAAGAAACTGCATTTGGGACAAAACAAAATGCATGCACTAAATGATAAACAAGGTAATGTTATCAACAACTTCAATGAAATAGTAAATGTAGCCGGAGATTTCTACTCTGAATTGTACAGCACTCAGACAGACCATGTAACCTTAGTAGAAGTCAAATCAGAGAACACTGAGATTCCATGTATAACCACTGACGAAATCAGAAAAGCTGTCAAAGGCATGTCCCGCAGTGAAGCAGCAGGTGAAGAGTGCATAATAGCTGACTCGATCAAAGACAGAGGAGACATTATATTGAAAAACTTGCATCACTCTTGCATCAAAATGTATCAAGGCATCTAGTGTACTGCCCAGCTGGAAAAATGCTTACATGTCCTAATACACAAGAAAGGTGACATAAGTTAAAGAATAGCCTACTCCTGGTAATATACATGCTGTTTACCAAAATAATTTCTGCTAGGATAAGAGAAAAACTCTACTTTAACCAACCAATTGGACATGCTTGTTTTAGGAAAGGCTACCCAAGAATCTAATAATTGAGAAGTTCAGTGAATATAACAAACCTCATTATATGGCCTTTATAGAGTACGAGAAAGCATTTGATTCCATAGAAATGCAATCAGTTCTAGAAGCCTTACGACGATAAGGGCTACCTGATGTTACCATGCAAACCATCAGTAATGTCTACAGAGATTGCACAGCCACACTACTCCTACATGGGAGAAGCAGAAAAATGCCAATCATGAGAGGTGTCAGACAAGGAAATACGATCTTCCCGATGTTATTCACTGCATGTTTAGAAGAAGTGTTTAAACGTCTAGACTGGGAAGAAAAGGGAATCAGAATAGACGGAGAATATCTCAGCAATTTAAAGTTTGCAGACGACACTGTGCTCTTTAGCAATGACGGTGATGAACTACAAAACATGATTGGGGACCTAAACTGGGAAAGTCCTAAAATTGGACTAAAGATGAATAAGCAAAAGACTAAAATTATGCTGAACAGCCTAGCTAAGGAACAGGAATTTAAAATTAGCAATGAACCCTTAGAATGTGTGGACGAATGCGTATATCTGGGTCAGTTATTAATAGGGATGCCTAACCATGAAAAGGAAATCCTCCAGTAGAATAAGAATGGCATCGAGCGCATTTGGGAGACATTACGAAATCATGAATGGAATCTTGCCGCTGTCACTAAAGCGAAAAGCATTTAATCACTGCATTCTCCTACTACTAACGTGTGGTGCAGAAACATGGAGGATAACTAAAAAACTAGAGGTGAAATTAAGGAGTACGCAGCGTGCAATGGATAGAATAATGAAAGGCGTAACGATAAGAGATAAAAAATTATTGTAGTGTGTCAGGGAACAGACAGGAATAGCTGAAACTGTTATTTCAATTAAAAAAAAGAAATGGACCTTGTCAGGACATGTCATGAGGAGTACAGATAACAGATCGACAGTAAGAGCGATGGAATAGATACCAAGATAGGGAAAATGCAACAGAGGCAGGCAGAAGGTTAGATGCAGCGATGAAATTAAACAGTTTGCGACCATCAAGTGGAACCAGCTCGCTCAGGATACGGTGAATTGGGAATGTTGGGAGAGGTACTCATCCTGCAGTGGATTTAAAATAGGCTGATGATGATGATGAGTGGGATGAGGGCAAGAAATGGCCCAGTGATACCCTGGGTCTAGGTATTATATAGTCGAAAAAAATGCAAAATCAATAACTGTTTATTTTCAAACGAAATGAAGAAGCAACTTTACTGTATAAATTGCTAAAACGTTGTTCATGATGCAGCCAGAACATCTGGACATTATTGTATTCAAAATGCAGTTAATTCAGTCCATGGATGGCATTGCCTGCTTTTTGTAGCCTATAGAGCTTTTCCAGCATCGTGGTAACTCTTGTGCCCCTTTGCCCCAGATACAGTCTGTGGCTTTGGAGCTGCAAAAGGACAGGAGTCTCAGGTTGGGAGGCGACCAGTAGGGTTTTTTGGTAAAACTGGTGTATGAATCTAATTTCCAAGCCGAGAACTGTTCGCAAGGATGCTTAGATGTTTGGCCAATGAATTGGGAGGGTCTGCAATGCCCAGGGATTTTGAGATTTGGTTTAATTCATCATAATCGATACAGTTGTAACATTTAACAGGTTGAACAAGAACAAAGAAAAATGTACCATTTATGGTGAGGATAGCAGGGTAAAAGCTGCAATATCTGCAGCTTGACAAGCCCCGCCCCGCCATTTCAAATGTGTTTTACCACATTTAAAATGCTCTAAGTTGTTTCATCTGCAGTTGCATGTCAATACAAATGTGAAAGTGCTAAAAGAAAAAGGACTGCTGAATCATAGCACCAGTCCAGAGCGAAACTGCATGATATCTAACTTTAATTGCATTGTTCCTGCCACTGGTATTGGCTCATAATATTTCTATTAAGGCTGTGCATTACAACAGCCATATTTAACAGCTGTCATGATTTGAGGCCAGATAAATGAAAAAGACATTTAGGCACATTACAACACCCTCTTGTGTCTGAAATGGTGAAAGATGCTCAAAATAAGCTGGACCACATGTGTTTTCATCTTATTACACTACCATAAAAGTCGTAGCTGTCGAGATTCTTCACCGAAGTAAAAGTGTGAGTTGACCTAGTTGGAACAGATCCATTTTCAAAACCATTCAGCTCACAAACAGGCGATCATGAAGAAAAGAAGCAAGGAAAGCATTTGTCCCTGTGTGTCTCCTTTTCTTCATGGTTGTCTGTTTGTGTGCGGTTTTGAACTAGCTCTTCTCACATGGGTAATTATGAATTAGTAGATTTGTTCTTGCTCTGTGTTCATTTCTCCTAGTGTGATTTAGCATTTGCAACCATTAACATCGTATTGTTCTGACATTCACAGGCTGAACATCCCATGTCATGGTTTGGCTTCCTGGCACCTGCACACAGCATGGAGGGATGAGGAATAGCACTGTACTCAGGAGCGCAAGTTTTGGCACTGGAGCAGCAGTTTCTCATTTCAAAGATGTCAAAAATAAAAGTTTCCCTGGCCACATGCTTTGTTTTCGATTGTTGATCAACATAAACCAGAGATGTCCTGGACTCCTCTACATCATAAGCAAATGTACTCATATTGCGAAGTCTGGACACAAGGTTCAAGATGAAATGGCAAAGAAGAGACGGGATATGTGCTATCCTGTTATTTTACCATGTGTCCTGTTTGTTTCCTTATGTTACTTTCAGAATTTCGCCATTGTTTACTGAGATTAACAATAATTTTTTAACTCGTTGAAGTATAACAGATATGAGTGGCATTTAGCTCATCATTAGTTAACTTGAACTTGTTTGTTTACCTGATCAGAGCTAATTATCTGCAAGTTCTTGAAGAGAACAAGTGTTTTCACTAATGAAGACTTCAGCTTTCAACCAATGTGAAGGTCAGGGAGGCATTTCCACTTCACAACAAGGAACATACAGGTGTTCATCGCTGGATTATAGTCCAGCTTTTCTCACCAGAATGCATGCACTGCGTAGCAGTATGAGGCAATAAGTACATCAGTGTTGAACGCCTGCTACCTAAATTAATAGGTTGAATTCGAACCTGTCAACTTCACAAAATTTAGGGGAGGGTGACGAAACCCCAGTTCTTTTTAAAATTTCTAATAACCCTCGGGACCAAAAGCATTAGGAGGGGAATGGGTTAAAGTAAACAAGACAAAAAAAAAAGGCAGATCAAATGTTTAAAACCACAAGGGCTTCCAATATTAGCTAAAGCTGCTCAATGTAATTGGTTATCATGAATGAATGGGAATTCTGAAAGAAGTTCATTCCATTTCATGGGCGACCAAGGAATAAATGACTGAAAGTTGGACACGTATTGTCAAACTTGGATTATTTGTGTCTCAACATGTTTTGTAAATGTTGTAAACAAGCCTTTTAAACGCCTTTTGTTCTGTTGAGACACTAAAGGCAAGCAAGTTTTTTAGAATGATGAGTGAGTGCTTGAGAATGTCTGAAACATCAATATTATCTATACCACCACTCTGTTCACCTAGAAATTTAGGCCAATGCACAACAAAGCTTGCGTCACGTACAGTACCCTCTGTGAATTCGGCGTGGTGATGTAGGCAAGGCAGCGGTGTGCATCGGGGAAGTAGAAATTGGTTTCTCCACAACTGCTGACAGCAGGGTCTGCTCACAATAGCTAGAACAAAGTGCCTCACCCTGCACAGGGGATCGACTAGGCACCCTAATGATAGCTAAACGCTCCTGCTTTTCACACAGCTGCCTGGACTGTTGGCCAGTAAGGAAAGAGAACGGCGAATCGATATCAATAGATCTGCCTAGGCAGATTTGAATAATTCTAATGACGTACTGACTACTTAAATATAATTTTCCCTCAAACTTGCCATTTCCTTGGCACAAAACAAGCACTGTGGCATTTCCTGAATGATAATTGAACAATGCACATCGACAGTACAGTTAAAGCTGTCTATAACGAATTCCTCAATTCCTCTTGTACCCTTAGCAGCTCCTTTCTCCGAACAATTTCTATGTCTCCTTGCGGTCTGCCATCGCCACACCTATATTAACACTGGCGCCTCCCAGGAAGTTTGGAAATCCTGCTACAACTCTGCTCACTGTGCTGTGACTTTTTATCCTGGAGACGTGGCTCTTTGGACTCCCACACATGTTCTGGGCTTATGTGAAAAATTTACACGTAATTTTATTGGACTTTACATAGTCATAGAGTAGAACTCTTCAGCCAATTACCACATCTTGCCCATCAGGCACCACCCGACCACCATTGCCAAGGGACAAAGATTGTGCACATTTCTTGTTTAAAGCCACATATTTGCTGCATTTCGTAATACTTCAGCATGGGGCAGCTGGCTCCACCACTTGAATGAGTTGGTGTGAGCTCAGCATATGATTAACTTTTCTTCGCTACACATCATCATTTATAAATATTTTCTTCAGTGGCATGGATCATTTATCAGCTGCTCGTCTTGAGTATTTGCTTGAGCTGCTCGGCTTATATTGCCTGAGTATTGAGCTTATGCTGTCACTGAAGTGTTTTATTGTAAGTGGTCTGCTTAGGTATGTGTGTACAAATAAAAAGAGAAAATAAAACTGAAGCTTATTGCTGGGAGCACTGTAACTGTCTCGCATGAACTGGAGCAAGGTAGGAAGTTGGGCGTGTTGGTATACTATCATGGTGAAACAGCACGCACAAATAAGGACTGAAAAGAAGAAATAGACGACCACAAACTCGTGTCATCTATTCTCTTCAGTCTTTGCTTGTGCGCACTCTTTCACCATGATAGCATAAGCTGTCAGACACCTAGGTTGAAGTTTGAAGTTGAAGTTCATTTCACCACATTTTTACATTATTTACATATATTTATAATGTTACATGAAATGAAGATGCAATGTGGTGCGGAATGTGGGAAAAAAGCTGCGATATAAACGCAGCTTGACTAGCCCCACATCCCAGCAATGATCATCATCAGCCTGATTAGGTCCACTGCAGGACGAAGGCCTCTCCCAACGATTTCCAATCCACCCTATCCTGAGCGAGTTGGTTATTCCACTTTATGCCCGCAAATTTTTTAATTTCGTCGCTCCATCTAACCTTTTGCCTACCTCTGTTGCGTTTTCCCTCTCTTGGTATCCATTCCGTCGCTCTTACTGTCCACCTATTATCCTTCCTCCTCGTGACATGTCCTGCCCAGGTCCACTTCCTTCTTTTAATTGATAAGATAATATCGGCTACTCCTGTCTGTTCTCTGATCCATTCCGCTCGCTTTTTATCTCCTAGCGTTACCCCTATCATTTTTCTTTCCATTGCATGTTGCGTGCTCCTTAGTTTCATCTCTAGTTTTTTCGTTATTCTCCATGTTTCTGCACCGTACGTTAGTACTGGGAGAATGCAGTGATTGAATACTTTTCGCTTTAGTGAGAGCGTCATGATTTCGTAATGCCTTCCAAATGCGCTCCAGCCCATCCTTATTCTACGGAGAATTTCTTTTTCCTGGGTAGGAGTTCCTGTTATTAACTGTCCCATGTATACATATTCATTTACACATTGTAAGGGTTCATTGTTGATTTTAAATTCCTGTTCCTTAGCTAAGCTATTGAGCATAACTTTGGTCTTTTGCCTATTCATTTTTAATCCAATTTTAATACTTTCCCTGTTTAAGTCATCAATCATGTTTTGTAATTCGCCACCATCATTGCTAAAAAGAACAATGTCGTCTGCAAATCTTAAATTGTTTAGATATTCTCCGTCTATTCGAATGCCCTTTTCTTCCCAGTTTAGAAGTTTAAAGACTTCCTCTAAACATGCAGTGAATAGCATCGGGGATATTGTATCTCCCTGTCTCACACCTCTCCTGATTGGGATTTCTCTGCTTCTCTCATGCAGGAGTAGTGTGGCTGTGCAATCTTTGTATATGTTGTTTATGGTTTTCACGTATACGCCAGGTACCCCTTGTCGACGTAGAGCTTCTAGAACTGCTTGTATTTCTATGGAGTCAAATGCTTTCTCGTAGTTGATAAACGCCATATAAAGAGGTTTGTTATATTCCGCGTACTTCTCAATTACTAGGTTGATAGCGTGGCTGTGGTCCATTGTCGAGTAACCTTTCCTAAAACCAGCTTGCTCTCTCGGTTGGTTAAAGTTGAGTGTTTCTCTTATCCTCGTAGAAATTACCTTGTAAATAGCTTGTATATTACTGGGAGTAGGCTGATTGGTCTGTAATTCTTTAACTCCTTTATGTCACCTTTCTTGTGGATAAGGATTATATTAGCATTTTTCAAGCTGCCCAGCAATACATGGCAGCAAAAGTGACAGCATTTGTGAAGTCATCTAAAACAAGTAAACAGAAACAGATATGTAGTTAAATTGGCACAATAAGAAATGACATTATATACAAAAAGAAAATGCAGATAGGATTTCACTTCTAGAAGAAATACAAAAATAAAGTACAAAGAAGCGAATATGAAAATCTCTTTTGTTGTATCATGTTAGTGAAAAAGACTGAACATATCTTGTTGTGAAAGAAGCTGCAGTTGTTCTAATGAAAAATTGAATTTTTTGAGTATGTTTGGGAGTGAATGTTTAAGCATTTGGAGACCATAGTTTGTTCTGCGTCGAGGGATCTTCCAATAATCCCTCTTTCTAGTAGGTCGAGACATGGTGCAGCGCTCCAAGCATGCTATGGAGCTAAGATTGCTATTTCCTTTCTTAATTTCAGCATTTAAAGACGATAATAAACAATATTCATACATTTTGTCAAATCTTAACACTCTGAATTTATTGAATAGAGGCAAAATATGCGCATTATACCCAACATTTGCAACAGAACGCAATGCATTTTTTTGAAGCGTGAGTAATTTATGCTTTGACTGCAAGGTGCCAGTACCCATACCAGAAGAGCATAGCGAAGCTGCGAACAGAAAAGTGCATTATAGATATTTAGCATCTGAGCAGTTGGTAAAAATGACTGACATCTCCTAAGCTGCCTAGTACCTTACTTAATTTGTTTCTTAGCATTTCACTATGTGAATCCCATAATATATGCTCATGAAAAACAACTCCCAGTGCTTTAGCTGTCAAAGAAAAATCAATCACAGAATCATGCAGGTGTAATTTTATAGTAGCTTTGTACACTGTTCCTTCCGAGCGGAACAGAACGGCTTTAGTTTTTGAGCAGTTGATCTGTAGGGAGTTTGCAGTCGACCATGCATACAAGTCATCTAGTGTTGCATTTGCTGCAGAAATGAGGTCATTTACATCCACTCCTGTAAAAAACAAGGAAGTGTCATCCGCATATATAACATATTGGATTGTATGATTTATGTTTATGATGTCGTTAACATAAATAATAAAAAGTAATGGCCCTAATATACTACCTTGGGGTATACCTTGAGCAATTTTTTGCAAGGATGATTGTTCTGCGTTTATACTTGCACACTGTAGCCTGTTGCTCAAGTAACTAGTAATCAAATCCAGTCCATTTCCTCGAATGCCGTAATAAGGTAACTTTTGTAAAAGGGTATTGCGATTTATTCGGTCGAAAGCTTTGGAGAAATCCACAAATATACCTAGGGTGAGTTTCCTGTCCTCAATCCAAATATTGGTGTGAAGTAATGGAAGGAATATCTGACCACAAAATGGTGATTATACACGTAGCTACTACACGCGCTCTAGCATAAACAAATAAAACTACGTCGGTCCTTGACTTCTTTAAAGCAGATGATACTGTATTATTAGGCCATTTAGAGCACAATTACGATGTTTTCACTCAGTTTATGTCTCTGAATACCACATCAGTAAACAATGCTTGGGAGATGTTTAAGAGTACTGTCTAGAAATTGATAAACCTATTTGCTCCAAAGCGCTTCAAGATGCTCCATAGCAAAAACTCGTGCATTACACGGAGAATAATTCACAAAAAGTGTCTCTTAAAGCGAACAAGGGCTAGAAAACTATTGTCTGTGAAAACACGTTATTAGGTTAGCTCTTTGTTGCAGGAACTTAAGTCAGTTATTTTTTAAATGAAACACTTGCTAATTTTATTAAAACTTCACCTGGAAAATTTGGAGGTACCCTTCAGGGCCTAAATTCGGCATCCAGTCATTGAATAACAATAACCTAGCTATGAGATGGCTTGCCTTTTCAATGAATATTTTGAATCAGTTTTCATATGGGACGATGGTTCAACTCCCAAAGTGCAAAGTCGCAATGAGCAATGTCTACTTGAGCCAAGTATAAGGCAAGATGGTGTTCTGGATCTCTCAAACTAGATGTGAAAGAAGCCCCGTGACCTGATCAAATCCCGAACACCTTCTTAAGGTGATATGCTGAGTGGTGCTCTTTCTTGCTTTCGGACATATTCACAAAATCTCTCAAATTCAGTGATGTTCCAACCGAATGGAGATGTGGCAGGATGATACCAATACACAAACAGGGATCCAAGAACGATGTTTCTAATTTCTGATCTATTTATTTGACAAGTACTTGTTGTAAAATGTTGGAGCACATTATGACTACTCACCTAATGAAGTTCGTAGAAGAAAATGGTACTTTAGGTAAAAATCAGCATGGGTTTCAGTGAGAATATTCTACAAGTACAATTCTTACAGAGGTTACACACGAAATTGGCCAGTGTATATATGGAAAGGGTCAAATAGACATATTTCTAAATTTCAGCAAGGCATTTGACAAAATATCTCATAGAAAGCTGCTTCTTAACTTGTCGTGCCTCCTGGGTGAAACTCAGTTATTAAATGTACAGAGGCATATTTGTCAGATAGAGACAATTCATTTCATTAAATAACGCTTGCTGCACTAATAAACTGGTCCGATGAGGTGTGCTGTGAGGGTCCGTGATAGGCCCTTTACTTTTTTCTGTTTACATTAGCAACATGGGCAATGGTTTTTCTGAACAAGTAACTATTAGCACTATGCAGACGGGGGGGACACCATTGTTTATGCAAAGATATGCTCCAGCAACAATCAAGTAGAACGTAATAACCATTTAAACAAAATTCGTCTCTGGTGCAACAAATGGCAAACGGAATTGAACACATCCACAACACATTTCACGCACATGACATGTAAAAAGACAAGTTCTCCTTTCCATACAGCATGAAAGGCATTGTGCTAACTGAGGTTAAGAATGTCAAATATCTAGGTGTTCACTTTGCTCATTACCTAAACAGGTCTATACATGTTGACAGAATTTGCAACAAGGCCATGTACAAACTTTGGTTGTTGTGACGAAAACTTCAAGATGCCACGTCGGAGGTGCGGCTTATAGAATGACTGTTCTTCCAGCACTGACCTATGCTGGTCACGTATGGGGACCATATCCTAAAAAAGATGCATTAAAACATGAGTGCGTATAAAATAAGGCATTAAGATTCATATTTATTTTTTGTACTCCAGAAGTCAATCAGTGAACTTAAAGAAAAAAGCTGGACTAACGACGGTGAAACAAAAAATGCAACTCTCATATTCTTTTTTCATATACTGAACGGGGACTACAAGGTAAATGTAGGGGATCATATCATACTACCACTGAAAACTACCACCTCTAGAACAAGACATTCAAAACATATTACACCAGTTAACTTCAGAACAGATTCATTCAAGCATTCTTTTTTGGTTCAGAGTATTGATGAGTGGGATACCCTGCCACAAAATGTTGTCGAATTTTGCGATTTGCATGCCTTCAAAAAAGCTGCGTTAGAACATTTGTAACCGTACTTAGCGCTTGCATATGTTATTCACTTTTTCTTAATTTTTTGGCCTGTCTGTTGGTTTCACAGGTTCAATGTACCTGTATTGCCACAATACTATCCAGTGACCTTGGGTAACGAACCTGTATTGCCATAATACTATCCAGTGACCCTCAATGATGTGCATGGGATGTGCTCAACAGACTTCATTATTATTTCTTTTTGTTTGCTTATATGCCTTCTTATTTAGAGTGGTAAATGTGAAACTCTTCAAGCTTCTGCTGTGTTTGTACATGGCAGCAAAATGTAACATACCGAAACTCCTGTCTTGGCATGTGCTGACAGTATGAATGAATAAATAAACAAATAGCATTAACTTGAAAAGTGTGAGAGTGGCCATTCAATGCTATCAGTTTTCCTTGCACGGTATGTGTAGCAAACGAAAAATCTTAGCTTATACAGTTATGCTTGAACTGACTGCATATATAGAGAGAGTTTTGGGTATAGTGTAGGTGTATTGCATCTGAAAGTAATAAAAAACAAACAAAAGAGGGAAAGGAAGAAAGGAAGAAAAGGGCACGCGCACGTGATGCTTTGCTTGTCCCCATTTTCCCAGTACCTACCGCGGAGCATGGCATGTGTGTGCCTCTTTATTTCTCCCTCTTTCAGCATCTATCTTTTTCTCTGTCTTCCCTCTGTTTTGTGTCTGTCCCATTTCAGTTCATGCACTCCTATTTCTTTTATATTTTTCC
>CM023483.1:9531171-9554463 GCA_013339685.2 Hyalomma asiaticum | reverse complement strand
GCATGCAGATCTGTCCATGAGGCAGTATTTCAAGTACAGTCATTGAGCCCACCATGCTTATGCTGAGTATTGTGCAACACTTTGACTGTAGCCTGGACAACATGCCTTTCCAGAGCAGCAAAGAAAGGTGTCTTTTAGGAAAAAAGAGGCCAGCAAGGCATACCAAACTAAAGAAAGGACATTCAAGAAGCCGTGCACCAAAAAGGACACAAAACACTGCGTATTCAGTGCCCTTTTCTAATAAAAATCCATGGAAAAACTTTGAAAGCCGTTTTCTCAAACGACTTTTCTTGCTCCTTGCCTTGCTTGTTCCGCTGATTTCTTCATGACTACTAGGTCTATTTCAGTTCCGTTTTTTTTCCTATATTCCTAGAAGAATTGCCCAGGGCGTGACATTCTTGCTTTTCCAGTTTTCCTTCACAACATTTAACAATACGACTAATTGCTCACAGCCTGAGCTCTTGTGGTGCAGTCACCTTGCAAAAAACGACAACTGAAAAAAATTGTGTAGCAAATAAAAAAATCTAAGAATGTTACGCCCTGGACCGTTCATCATAGAGCTCACAGCACTTTGAAAAATCTTTCTATCACATTTTTTAAGCGATTGAGGCTCGGAACAAGGTCAGAAGGAGGACATTGTTGTAAATCAGAAAGTCTTAAAGATAAGCTCATGAAATTTATACAGTAGTATCACAGAATCATTGCTAATAAGTCTACCAAATTTCATCAAAATCCATAAAGAAATAAGAAAGTTGGTTTCCAACGTCACGTCCCCCCTTAACCAGCTGAAGGGCAAGGAAAGAGAACGTGCTGATTTCCAAGCGAGGGCATAGGGGTAGTGTGAGACAATATCAAAAGCGGATAGAGCAGTGAGTAAGTCTGCATAGCAGGGAATATTGTAGTCTGGTATGTATAGTTGTGTATGCATAGTTGTGTATGTATAGTTATGTATAGTTGTGTGTATCAGATATAAGGCACAGACCAAGCCTTTAGAGATTTAGAGGTGTAGGGAAATGGTAAAGAGTATGTAGGGCCGACGATGCGATGGTGGTAAAATATGTATTAGTATTATTAGTCAATGATTCGGAGATAGAAAGAAGGGCTACAGGGCTGCATAGAAAGGTGCTGCAGTGATGACTTTGTATATCCATGTATATAGGTGTGCTGATATCAAAAGGGAGTACAATCAACTTCCGATAATTCGAAGTCGCTTAATTGGAATTTTCGGTTAATTGGAAGTGAAGTCGGGGTCCCGTCAGTTTTGCATGCAAGCCAATAGAAAAAAATGCTCGGTAATTCGAAGTTAGAAGTCTAAGGTGTCGGTTAATTAGAATTTTTTTCTCAATCTTATAGATCAAGATGATCGTAATGTTTGAGAAATTCCGTATTATTAAAGTGAAAAACAGCTTTGCGTGCTGAATTTACATCGCTAGCATCGCAGCTGACTACAGCGCCACAGCTCATGAAGCATCAATGTTAGGTACTGACGGCATCGGCATCGCAGCTGACGACAGCGCCGAAAATGATGAGGCGGCAGGCTTAGCCCATCCGCCCAGCGCAATCGCAGCCTCGCATGGTCGCGTTGATGTACTAGGTCTATTTATGTTTCCTCGAGTGTTAGTAGGGATTCGGCCCGCCGGCATCGTTGCACAGTCGCGGCCAAAGGCCTAGCCTCGCCCTCTACAGAACACAAGACGACCATCCTGGCGGAGAAGCTGTATGACAACAGCCGCGGCAGCGCACTTTTGTTTGAGGCCCGTGCAGGTGTGCTGCGCACTAAAGTCTGTCGACGACACTTTGACAGATCATTGGAGGGCTCTACGGTACGGTGCAGGGCCTGAGGGGAGGACGAGGAAAACATTGAGCACATTGTGCTCCAGTACGATCAACTCCACCCCCCCCCCCAACCAGATGGCACCACTTTGCCCGAGGTGCTCGGCTTGGTGGAAAGGCGCGATGAGCATGGCGAAATTGTGCACCCCCTGGTGTCAACCTCCGTCACAAAAGCAAGACTGTCAGAGTGGTGGTCATTGGGGCGTTGAGTGGTGTGCATATTGTGGTGTTTGGAACGGGTGTAATTTTGTTTTGTTCTCTTCTTTCGTTTTTTTTTCGTTTTTTTTCCAGTTAGGGTACCTTCAGGTACCCACCCGATACAAAGGGGAAGATCACAATCATCATCATCATCAATGGCAACTCGCGGACCTTATCGTACGCTTGACTTGGCGGCGAAACTTAAGATTTCGAAGGCAGTTGAGGACGGAGGCAATGGAGGCATCGCCAAGCGGCACATCGCACAGAAGAACGGAATCAAGTGCTCTTTCGAACACCATTAACAAGCACTCTACACTCGAAGCATTTGGGAACGACCAATTTAAAATGTCATGCATGAGAATGCGCACCGGTGCCCACCCAGAGTTAGAGCAAGCGTTGCTCATTTCGATTAGGGAGGCCCGGAGCAACCAACTTCGGCTCAGTGGCGATATCGTAGCAGCAAAAGCCTTATCGCTTGCGGCGATATTAGACATTAAAAATTTTTCTTCGTCCGATGGATGACTGTACCAAAAGCACCTTCTCGAACGGATGCTTTTGTGCATGGACAACTCCACGCAGTGCGAGGTGAGCCGCCTCAGTGCTATCCACATGCTAGCGCGAGCATGGTGTTGCGTTAAAGAGGAGACGATCGCGAACTGCTTCAGGTGCGCTGACGGACACCGAAATACTCGGGATCGTTCGGCCCAACAAGGCTGCTGACGAAAGTTACTTGGACGACGATGTTTCAAGCGAGCCGCAACCTACAGCTGCTGATGTAGCTGAGGGCCTTGCCCTCGTGCAGCAGTGTTTTGCTGCAGAGAGCAATGGCAAGGAAGCACTCGGCCACGTCTACAGTCTGCAAAACTTGCTTTCCGCGGCAAGATGCCGCAAGCAGATTTCTTTTCCAAATGAATTAATGAAAATGTCCGTTTTTACCCGATTTGGTTAATTGGAAGTTCGGTTAATTCGAAGTTTTTCGCGGTCCCCGTCAACTTCGTATTAACGGGAGTCGACTGTATTGGTTAGCGGACTGGAAGTGAACTCAGTGAACATTGATGACTCTCGTGAAAACTGAACATTAACTTTTGTGCCAGTGAACATTGTGTGGAGAGATTACTTGTTAGTGTTGTGTGTGGTGTGACCAAAAGGTGTATGAAGGTGTGTCAGTGTACGCGTGAAGAGTGTGGTGGTGACCAGTGCTACGGTGAGCTCCAAATTGAAGTCATCCGAAGTTTATTTACGAAAACGCAAGAAGATTTGGCAAGTTCAGGAGGATTAAGAAGAGGAGGAGGAAGCAGTTTTTTAAGAAAAAACTCTTAAAAGGGGGGCCAATGTCATGAGTAAGAGGGGCCCATAAACACAGGCCACTAGGCCAAACGGAGAGATCGGCGAAGTGGCGCGGCAAAGCACGCGCAGTGGACACGTCGGTGTTCACAATTGGATGTCAGCGGGCTCGTGGCACGCGATCCGAGGAGAGATCGGTGATCGAGAAGGCTGAGCTGGCATTCTCTGCGCGGCACCGGTCGACGAAGGGTGTCTGGCCAGCTACGGTCTGGTGACGAGGAGACGAGGGCGTCGGGCTCCGGGGTGCCGTCGATCTGGCTGACGATCGAGCACGGACTTCGGAGTGGCAGCGGCCGAACTTCAGCAGTTCCCGGCGTACCCGCAGCGCTCCACCTTCGCCGGCAGAACGGGACGACCGGCAGAAGAATCGCTGCAGAGGGCCGGTCTTGGTTGGAGACCGGACATCATATATGAGGAGGCCTAGGCTGGGCTAGGCCTAAGCGGTGACCCGCCACGTCGCAGGCGAAGCAAGGCGAAGGACGAGAACGGACCTTGCGTGAGCGGCGGTCACCACCAGCAGCGTCTGTCAACGACAGCGACGGGACACGACCCATCTAGAGATCACCGACTCTGAAACGCACCGCGTCGAAGGCAAAGTAAGAGCGTCTAACTGCACCTTGACCGGCAGGCAGCTGACGCGGACTTGAACGCGAGGCCCAAGGTTGAGGGACTCCCGTGGGAACTGCGCCCTACGCGGAGGATTTGTAGTTAGGCCGTTTAGGTTGGTTTGTTAGTTTTCTTTTGTGTGCGTATTGATGTTTTTTCGTCCTTTGTAAGTTTTGATGTTTGTTTTATAAAGTAACGCCTTTTGTTTTTTTGTTAACGCCTCTCGTCTCCGTCACTCTCTCTCAATCCATCGGAGCAAGCGCTCCCGAGATCCTCACACACAAACGCGTGACACGCAGTCAGATAGATAAAACTGTACTAACAAGAGTTTGACACGATCGGGCAATGCATGTATGGGCTGGGACCACAGAACAAGTCCAATTTATCTGATTTTCCTAATTAACAAGATTTTACTGTAACCAATCCAGCAGTTGTACTTGGCTGGGCGTAGGGTTAGACAGACAGAGAAGTGTTACTTCATTACTCCTGCTGTATTACATTATCAGATTTGTGACATGCGGCACTCTTGCAGAGGTAGTGCAGGCTCCTCAAGCTCATAAAAAGCTTCCCCTGCTCTAAGAGAGCTGGAGAGGACTACTTGATCCTCTTAATTACCCTCTCTCTACTTTTCCCCACAAAAAGAAATTTCTAACTCCTGTCCTAGCAAAAAGAGAGAGAGAGAAGCCAGTCCCATTTGCTTCCTCTAATATGTAGGAGACGAAGTACAGTGAAAGCTCATTAATTTGAACCCCATTAATCTAAACATTTTTATCATTTGAACTAAGTGACGTGGTCTGGCCGGCCAAGCTTCATAGAACTCTTTATCATTTTGCTTATCATGTACATTAATGCATAGCTCAAGTAGTCACCGCAATCTCTTTTCAACAGACAAAAAGGAAGCGCTACCACACCATACGAAATCATATGCTGCCCTTAGTTCATCATTTTCATTAATTCGAATTTCCTATAATTCAAACTTGGCAGGCATTCCCATGAATTTGATTCAATGAGCAGAAGTAGAAGTGATAGCCACCACTTACTTGTAGACCTTGTCATCATCAATGCCATTGTGCATGATGCCATTGGCTTGCATCACTGCAGTTCGTCCGTCCGCATCTTTCAGCTTGCCCTCTTTTCCTTTCTTCACCTTTTCTGGATCATTGGTCTAAGGGTGCAACCAAAGCAAAGAATGATCAGGGCAAGTTTCGACAACTGAAGATTTGTGTGTCAAGTGCTTCATAAAAAAGCTTCAGCAGTAATTTGATAACCATATAATGTTTTAAAATGTAAGAAAAAATAGATGGTTTATTGTGAATCAATAGGTAGATGTCCAACAGATCCTTAACACACTCGTGAACTTTTCAGAAGGCAAAACAATGAAATTGCAAGCATAATGTGCAGACCATTAGAAAGAACAAACAATTCATAAAGCTTTATGAACTGCATCGAACTAACCCAACAACAACTGAGCACACACTGCTTGCGTTCGCATGAGTTATGGTGCAACCGCTTTATACAACTAGACTCCCTGGGCAACATGAGTTATCTACATAGAGCAATAAACTGCAACAACTAAAGCGCCTCAACTCTAGAGTGTTGGACGAAAACACACCTTAACCTCAGCACATTCGTATCCTTATCTATTGCCTCTCATGGCAAATGCAGCAAGGTTGTAGGGTTGAAACACGCCTATCGTCATCGCACACGTGTTCATTTATGTCTGCTGCCCCCATGTCAGAGCAGATCGCCCATCCACACCTTGATGACCATGGTGACTCGAACCACACTTCATGGCGGCACCACACATACTCTCATGAGGCATGCTCACGGCACAGGGTGGGATTCTTTCTAGACATCGCAGTTAAGCAAGTATTTTTTATCCCACCACCTAACCTCTTTGTTTGAGCACTGCTCTGACTAGGTTCACCACACACAGGACCTTGTGCCAATGCCGAGAGCTCACCTTGCATTCCTCCTTTCCAAGCATTAAGCCAAAAGGTGATGCCCAGCACTCACATGTGGCCACATTACACCAAGACACTCTTATCAAACACCAACATGAGCAGATAGTGCCCTATACCACAACATTGGTCATCGCAAGGGCATATAGCACACTTGCTAGGGGCTTTCTCTTAAGAGGCATGTCGCCGACTGCCATTGCCTGTAGTGAAGAGCTAGTGGTACCCTTTCTGACAGCATTTTCACCCACAGCATGAAAGTCTCTCGGCCTCCCTTCCATTCCAGGAGCATGTGCTATATAGTGTTTTGGTGCTGCTGCAGGTTATGTGAGAGCAGTAGCGTGTATTAGACAAAGTGGCACTAAGCACCTCTGCAGTAAAGTGCACATGCTCTAAACACAATGCAAAGGCCATCGCGGCCCTGTAGCTGTCTAAAGGGCAACTCATGTTCCTGCACTGTCAATGCACCGCGCAAGGGTATGCTTGACCGGCGTGGTTGGCGACAAAATACAAGCAAAGCCATTCATGCACCAGAGCTGTCGGAATGCATGCCTGTGCTAGATGTGCCAGTTTGATCACGCTGTCGGAGTGTAGATGTCCAATGTTTGCCAATGTAATGTTTCAGAACCGGAAGGACGCGTTTGCATGCATTACGTCAGGAGTATATACATCTGCCTTAAGCCTGAACTTATGGCTGTCCAAACTTCAGTAAAATAATGACTCGGGTTTTATGTGCTAGAACCACATTAATTATGATTATGAGGCATGCCATAGTGGACGCCTCCAGAAATTTTGACCACTTGGGGTTCTTTAACATGCACTGAAAATGCACAATAAATCAGCCTCGAGCAAATTTCTACTCCAGTGAGATTAGAGGACATTACAAGGTCCTAGAGTGCTTTGAATGACTACCAGTAGAGATCTATGATGCTGGTGATCATAGCAGCACTCATATACTACATGTGTATATAATTAAAGAATTAAGTGTGCTATGTCACCGTTATCACATAAAGTTGGACGAAATAAAGAAAACAAGTGCATGTTTTTATTTCTTGTATCTCGTGGTTGCAGCGTTGCCACAAACCCCTCTGAATGTTTGCTAATAACGTCTTTATCCATCCAAAATCACAATGGTGCTCGTAATCAGCAAATTAAACGCACGCTAAGCAAAATGTGCTACAACCCTCAGAAAGTACCGTTCCCTTCTCTTACTTACTACACTTCATTGTATAACACCATTGTATGGAGTCTAAGCTAACTGTAAAGAATAAAGAAAGGCTGTTTTGCATGTAAATGACTACTGTATGTATGATAGGCCAACACACCTTGCTGATAGCCAATAGGACAACACATGATGCAGGCGACTCTACAATTAGTGTGAATTTGAGGGACCCCAGTGAGCATCAGAATGCCATAAGAAAGCTGAAAAAAGAAGGCAGCCACACGTGATTCTCACCGGAGGACCAACGTGCATGCGGCCAACCATGCGGGAGTCCAGGTCCTTGATAGTGGGAGAACTCCCCAGCACATACTCAACCATCTTGACACCCAGGCCCGAGGTCTCAGAGGAGCGTGGCGACAACATGGAGGCACCCTCGCTGCCAGGGTAGGAACCACTTCGTCGCTGAACCATGATTGGCTGTGAGACAGCATGCTCTGCACACATGTAAATAAACGACATGCACTCAGCCGGTGGCCTTTTTCACACGGTAGTTGCACACTATAGCCAGTAGCCACAGGGCACACCACATTAGTTCGCACAGTGTAGCTGCCAACCACTGTTGATCACAATAAATAGGACGTGGTTCAGCGTCGATCACGATGAACAGTGCCCATACGGCAGCAGCTTTATTCATGGTCATGGGCCCCAGGTATGCGAGGCGACGCGAGTATCTTCAGCGTGCAGAGTGCCTTCCATAAGAAATGAGCCTTATATAAGACGAACACTGGCATGCTACCTTTTTTGCTCAATTCATAACAAATACAGGGCAACTGGTCGTGGTTGAGCACAAAACCAACCAGTGTGAATTCATAAGAAGATTCAATCTTCCACCATGGGCACCGCCATTTTACAACAGCTACGAGACTGCATCTGGCCGCTCTGACGAGAGACTTTTAGGAATGCGCGAAAGTGGTTTCGGTTTTTTAACACACATGCAATTTTTGGGCTCATGTTATCAGAAAAAAAAAAAAAAGGTGCACATTAAAATCATGTAAATACGGTAAATATAATGAAAGCTTACCAGAGGTGCTGGCATGGCCGCCGGTGCTCCATGTGGGGTCCCTCCACTGGTCTCCCAGGAAGAGGCCCTTACTGTCCTCTGGCTTGGGGCCCGTCTCCTCAAGTGACCACAGTTTCTTGGTCGAGGCGGGGATCTGCACGCCACACGAGGCTACAGTGTCACCACCACGCGACACCTCCATTCCCACTCCCTCACAGTGCAGCTTCCGGCAGCTGCGTCACACAAAGCAAGGCGGAAGGCCAGGGGTCTGTTGTCAACGCAGCACTGAGCCCTAGCAACATGCTCTACTTGACATGGTGGCTCAACATAACAGATGATGTTACCTACATCAGTGTGGGTACAACACTCATTCCAGGTCCGTAAACAGGAAGTAGCCACCTCTACAGTATTCTTGCTGCCCCATTCTTCCTATGGCTCAATCACTGTGGGGAATCTCCCACTGCCAAAATGCTGCACTGCTCACATTGTTCAGCCACAGTGCTGCGAACACTACCTTAATGACGGCATCACTAGCAACCACGGTTTCATTCGCCCCAGCAGTAGTTTTGTTTACCTCGGTACTACGTCACGAATATTCAAATATGGCGGAAATCTTCAACGAAGAGTGATTTTGCACCTCAGTCCGCGTGCTGGCACCAAACTCACCGGCTACAACTGCAATGAATGAACATGTTGGCAACAAGCTTACCAGCAAAACGTTCAAGGTATATGCATGTTAATAGAGGTGGCAGCAGAGAAAGAAAGAGGAGGTCTTTCGCCACAATCGAGACAGAAGCCAGAAAATAACGTAAATGGCGTCTTTTACACAGCTGTTACGCAAGAACAGCATTTGCCTACCCTTCATAAAATATAAGTGCAGCGATGTTGCTTACCATTTGTCTATTGTTTTCTTGGTTCTCTCGATAATTCGAACATTTAGTTCATCAGAATATTTTTTTTCTGTCCTGTCAAATCCAAATTAACGAGCTTTTACTGTATTTCCTGAGAGGATGAGAGTGAGTAGTTCCAAGAACCCGCCTACGACGACTACGCACCACATTTTGAGACAGGCGATGTATTACTTTTTTTTTTTTTCTTGTGCCTCTGCAGGCCCCGCAATGCTCAGGTGGTTTTTATTTCTCTCCCCCCATCCCTTCCTTTTGGACACAAGAGGTTAACCCCTCGTGTTACAATCATTGTCACATTAAAGTTGGGTAAATACAAGAAGTTGCTCCCAAGGGTCAAACAGAACCCTGCTTGTGCCAACTTCATTCATGACATCTTACATAATGCAGTAGAATCTTGATGCTACATCTTGGATGATCCGAATTTGCAACATGAATTGTAGAAACACCTCAGACAAACACCACACAGAATATATTGCAATTAACAGTGATACAAACAGTTTTTGCATTTGTTGTGGGTGATGCATGCTCAACTCCAATAAAAGCAAGCAGGTTGGCACAGATGACCTTCATGGTGGAATACCCCTTGCAGCTGCTGGCTCCCTTTCTCTACTCCAACCCCAAGTGCATTCAACCTTCAGTCTCTGCCAGTCCCTCTACAGAGATATCATGCAAGAGGTAAGGTGAAGTGGAAAGACGATGAGCACTGTTGTGAGGCCTATTTGCTTTTCGCACACGCAGTCACGTGGCTATCACTGACGGCTCACCAGCACACATCCCGCATTCCAAAGTTGCCTCCATGAGCTCACTGGCCCACTGGTCAACTAGCATGTAGAGCCAGCACCAACGCAGTACGGAGGCTCCAGCACTGTACATGAACGTTGGCCATGCTGAACTGCTGCACATTTTTGCAGCCACTAATAATAAGCATTCATAATGAGTCTACACTTGACATCCTGGAAGCTATGCATCCTTACAAGTGCTGCTGACAATGTGCAAACCACTTTGCTGCATGATCTGTTCCTTTATTAGTCTTAGAATGACCATTCTTTTCCGAATGTGGCTTCTGAGAGTGAAATTGAGAAAAGAGCACCATGTGCATTCAGTGCACAAAGCCCAAGGCACAAAAAGGGAAAGACTCACCTCTAGTGGATGACTAGTTTCTAAGGCCAGGGCCTGAAAGTCGGTCTCCAGTTCTGGTGCTTCTGTGCCACGGGCCTGTAGGAAAAAAAAAAGAATGGAAGCACAAAATCAATACACAGGAGCAGGGAAAACTGCTTAGATGTACTCATCACCTCTGCAGTACAAGGCCACCCAAAGAGCGATAGATGAAGAGCAAGTTGAAAAAGAAAAAAAAAAAAAGGGCTTTTTTTCATGAGAGTAACACAGACACCTCAAAGCTTTTGCTACCCACCATCAGCAACGTCAGGCACACCTCAAAATAAGCTATAACAAGTAACTTAAATCAAAACCATGTTTTCAATTTCAGTTTCACTTAGAAGCAATGCAAGAAATTTTTCGTGAGTAGGAAATACACGGCAGCGTTGTAAACTATATGCCCAAGCTGATTTTAAAATTAAGCAATCCTCTTCTGCAAGAATATAATTAACTATACTCCTTCTCAGAATATGTTGGCTGCAACTTGAATACTACAGTTGGTGTCATTCAATCAGGCGCACAATCGCACTATGTACCTCGGCCACGAAGCACACCCTGCTAAAACAATTCACAGCACAGCATTCAACTGCTCTGCCCAAAGTAAACATTACTATCACCTTGGTCAATACAACGAAGTGAAGCGCTACGTTCACATCCAGTCAATGCCTTTTGGTAAATTTATGGGGCACCGGTATTGAGAGTGCTCTGTACAGCTGCGACACTCCACCTGGAGTGAAGACATTTATTTTCTTAACCGAGTAAAAGTGTTGAAACAGCCAGCTTTGTGACTTTGCCACTTGTCTTGCGAGGCCTGACGAGCACAGAGCCCTGTGCATGGATATGCTTGTGATATGCTGTGCATAACAGAATAAATACACAATTTCCAGAAGAACCTCACTCTATCATAACATCCAGGATGGATCAAGACTGACATGTACAAGTTTTCTTGACAGTGCAAGCAAAGCAGCATACACTGCTCAAAGAACTTGGCGATAATTTTGCAGAGCTCAGGAGTGCTAGCAGCGATACGGTTGCACTGCCGCTGCTGTTTCTCTGCTACTTAGCCTTCCATAACTGAAGAAGACGGTAGCACGAAAAGCCACACAGGTGGAAAAAGATAATCAGGACGAGCCATGATCGGCGTTTGTCTGCGGCTGTTTACACTGCCACAGTTTTTCAATTATGTACCAACGCACTGAAACAGCCACTTTTATCTTTCAGCTGTTAAACAATTTGAGACATAACCGTAGCCTAATTGTGAAGGTTTTGTACGACAGAACAAAAGCATGATTATGAAGCACTGCTGTAGTTGAAGTCATGGACAACATAACCACCTGAGGCTCTTTAACATACACCAAGTAACACCTACTGCCTTGTGCAAAAGCTTCGTATACTTACGATGCACACATCCAAATCTGATTAATTTCGAATACTACTCGGGAGTGGTGCCTCTATGAATATCAAGAGCTCATATGCGTAGGAGTGCTTGTGCTGAACAAGCAGCGAGGTGTGCCTTTGCAAAAAACGAAGTGAATTAGAATACAGATTGGAAATAAATTATAGTAACAATAAGTGAGAAACCAGGATGAAATATAAAAACAACCCACAAGTGTACTTTTTGCCACACCAACCATTACTGGTATTCTATTTGCGCTGCACATTTGCACACCGGCGAACCCGCCAAAGGTTTCTACTGTTAAAGCTGATGTGCACCGAGAAGACTGGAAGAAACAAATTGTCTTCTTGCTAGCAGCCTCAATGAAGTCTGAATAAGCCCTGCAGGAGAACTACAGCAAGCATGCAAATTACAGTGTTTGATAAAAATGACAATGAAAGTTGCCTGCATATGTGGCTGCTCTGCTTTCATTGCACCCTTTTCATAATTGTAAGGCTAGCTTTCCTACGAGACAGTTTGTCCAACAAAAGACAGCATAAGCAATTCTGCAGAGTGGTTTGCTTGTGCTTGGGTCAGGCCTGTGGCGAGGACAAGGAGGGGGGGAGGTAGCTGCTGAAGGTCTTGACTATTTAAGAAAAACATCTATTTTCGTCATTTATTTTCACTAAAAATTGGCAGTATGTACATTAGGTAACTGTTTAAATGCAACTTGCCCTCCTGTCATGTGTAAGCTAGTAGGGTGCCTTTCCTGGGCACCGCACTAGCTTACACGACTTTCATTAAAGGGTCCCTGAAACGTTTTTTTTTTTACATTGCGTCACTGATTAGGCAATACAATTGTGAAATCATTGACACCACAAATAAAGCGAAGCACCATGTGCTAAGGCAGCAATGGACTTATTTCTGTCGCCTTCCTCCTTACCGCTACTGCTTCTCCTCAACTCGGTCAGCTGCGTAGTGCGCGCTAGCGACGACTGCACCTCCCGCGTAAGCCGCTCTGCCGAGCCCTCCGTAGCGACAGTAGCGCCCCAATATCTTTACTGAGGTCGCCGGCCTCGGCAGTGCTAGCCTCTGTTATAGAGCACCGGCGACTCGTGTGTACGCCGCCAGATGCCGCGACGATACCATTGGATGAAACGAAGATGCACGTTGTAGGGGCACATTGTTCACAGTTAGGTTGGGAAAATTACGTGCACGTCACTGGCTAGGCACCAATCAGCGGCCTCTCTATCCATCGTTCGATGGCGGGTGCGTTTGAACACTGCCTTTCGGCAAGCCGCTGTGATCTTTTGCGATGCACGTGTTCAAAACCTTATTGTAAATTACACACTTTGCGCAGAGCACTGAAATCTGTCCTCTAATGATCCTAATGACTCGCTCTACCGGATCACCATGTTTGCACAAAATCGTGAAAACAGTTTCAGGGTCCCTTCAATGTGACATATGACTAGTACCAGTGGTGGAAGACGAGGATCTAATCTTTTATGCATTGACAATTAATAGAGGCTAAAGTGTAAGTGGAGCATAAAGGGATATTGACGTAAAATTTGAAAATTTTTACAAAAGCACCTGCAAATTGAATGTCATCATCTAATTAAATAAAGAACACATCACTCAACGAATTTCTTTATCAGATTGCTTAATTTTTCTAAGCTTTTGTGAGCATGCACCAAGCCCTCTGGCCTATATATGGTGTCATGCCACCCTTGCTTGACAGTCAGCCGACCAGCTGTGTTTTTTCAAAGCACACTGTAGCACTTCTGCCAGCGCAGCAGTAGGGTATTTCAGCAATGTGGGCTTCCGTTACATTAAGACGGATCCTGCAGTAAAGCACTGGAAAGTAAGCAGTTATTAAACCAGAGTGCATCAATCATTCTATTTTGACAAGAACATTCAGGCATCTAAAGTAACTTTCAAGTGCACGGCCTCCAAGATTGCAGGTGCAGCAGCAATCATGGAGGGCATGTTCAAGTGCACCTTGTAAGGTAAAGTGTGAATTGCCACGATATGTCACTACCAGTCCCACTTTCCGCTGCCAACAGCCCCAGAAGCTTCGGTAATTTGGTATCTGTAGACGTACATCAGTCTACAGCCCACTGAAATGCTCTGATACCATACTGTCACGGTTGGCATGTAGCATTTTTAGTCAGAAAAATGCTGAACGAGTTGCTTGGTGTGCAGGATAATGTGACCAGATGATCAAAGTGGCTGATATTTGTCCGACTCTGATGTATGGTGATACCACATGTACCATACAGTATCTTTGGTGCTGAGGTTTTCCTTACAGCGCAACGAAAGTTTCAAAACCGAAGGCTGTGAGAAAGCACACGTCAGACGAAGAGACATACTTCCCCAACGTTTCAGCCACCCCACCTGCAAGAAGCACTGATGGAGATAAATAGGCGCAGAAGCTACTGCAGCCGCACAAGGGGGGTGATGATGTCCATGCAACCTCTACCGGCAGCCACTGGCAGGCAAGGCACTACCAAAGGTAGCAGAAAAAAGATGTTTTTCGTGCTTTTTTCTTTTCCACTAAATCTTGTTGTATTTGTCATTTTCAGCTGATAAGCCTTTGTCCTGATGCAAAGCACCGACTCTAGCACCATTCTCCATAGCCAGTAGCAACAGTGCAAGACAGTTTACGTACTGTTGTGCAATAGAACACATTACTTTAGATTGCATAGCACATGCAACATGCCATCTTTGGTATAGGGTCGATGCCATCATGGCAGCAACACTGGAGATCACTCAATGAAGCTGCTGCATGAATGGGTTTGGTCACACAAGCGACAGCTTGCACGATGGTGGTCTACATCGCATCACCGTTGCCATTGCATAATTTTCGCACGTATTTTGTTCAGCCTTAAATTAAGTAAAGCATCTATCAAGGCAGCTACAGATTTTTGCATATCACCTTCCTCCCTAGCAGTGCTGTTCTTTCCCAACTCGCCTCCCAGCTGAACGTTGTGTGGGAGTTGCGATGTGCCCACACGGATGAAAAAGAATAAAAGCATGCGGCTAATTGCAGAGACTACAGTTGAAGTTGCATGCGTCAATTCAGCACGGCGAGATACTACTACGACACAGCCCCTGGTTGCAAACATTTTCTCAGATGGTACGTTAATAATTTGTAAACTCAAAGGTGTATGGTGGACAGACAAAAAGAGCGCTTTGACCAACAATCACCTGTTAATTTAAATATTGTTAAAAAAGCACCGCAATATGTATCTTCACGGCAGAATTATGGCCACAACGTGCAGATTCCGACATTGATGAGAAGCCAGAGCCCACGGTATTGACGCACTGCAGCAAGTAGGCTCACCTGTTACCTTGCACAGGTAGATGATATCGTGGCTTCACATATCCTCAATCACAAGATACGCAGTTCAAAACACAGCAAGGGCTAATTATGCTAAGACTTCTAGATCAACATAGGTCCCGCAACTTACATCAACATTCAGCATGGAACTGTAACAGAGGGCAGACAACCGTTGCTCACCAGACAAGCATAATAGTTAATTGTGCTAGTCTACTCTGTTACTGCTTTTTTAAACTAAATCATAACGTGGGTCACCTGTTATGAAAAACACTTGTTCACAATTAAGATGGAAAAATCACCAAACATATCAGTTGACTGGCCCATAAATCAGTCATGCATGACGTTGTTTACGGTGGTCTGCCAACAATTGGAAGGAGTTGTGCTTCTAGCCCAATGCATCTAACTTTACAAGCCACTGAGGTAGATGACCTGTTGTATATCATCACAACAATCAGTAGTATTTACTCGCCCCTTCCCATAACCTTCATCTGTTTCTAACGCTCCAGGAGTGCATTCTGGTGAAACTTGCACATGCAAGCCCAATAAAAAATACGGACAAAAATGAGACGTGAAGAATTACACCTGATCACGCTGATACAAAATTTGCACAGGTATTCAAACACATGCAGTTTAATTCTGCACTCAGCTGCTCACAACTATGTAACAGGGCTCTGCTTACCAACAGAACATCTGCCTTCATAATGTTCTCTGGAGATGCATACATCACGACATTGATAGTTATGATGCAATGAAGTATATGTGCTGTATGCTGAGAAATTCCATTAGCAGGGCAAAATATTAGCCTTTATTTCACGGACGTAGTGTTATCATAGTAATGTATATATATCATATTAAAACATCACACCTTGTTCATAACCCGAGCACCAAACAGTTGATTCTACTGCAAAACTTCAGAGAAATGGCAAACAATATTCGCCAGTATAAGATAATCACATGAACAAATTCAGGAACCAAAAGTGGCCAATGCTATCAGTCTTTGTGTACGACTACTGATAAATTTATGGAAATGCTGCCCATACTGTTTCACAGAATGCGAAACCAAATGGTGCTCACAGAAGCAGCAAAGTAAATGGTCTGCAAATAACCTTGTTCTATGCAGCTGAACAATAAGCTATTCTAGTAAGGATGCTTGGCAATTGACCGATTTCAAAATTGTGAGCGCCACCTACGGGGAAAAACGAGGAACTAAGCTTGGTTGGAAAACAAGGCTTGCGCTGGTGTGCAGCCCCGCTACATATTGCCGTGCCATTTGCCTTGTGTGTTACTTTCGTTTTTCATTGATTTCTTTCGATCATCTAGTTGATCGAAAAAGACAATTTGCCCTTCCATTCAGCACATGCGGTGTGAATGCGGAATTCCTCGAAGTTCTCTGTAACCTACGACCGTGGTTGGCAGTACTCGGACTGGAACATATCGACCGTTCGTCGGGCGCATGATGGGCGCTACATGAAAAAAGCTACTTAACGAATTAAATATCAGACATCCCAACATGTTATCATGAGGTAAGACATGCTACCGAGCGACCTGCAAGCCTTCCGTAAGGACAGGCGGCGTGGGCACGTTACACGAAAGCTGGGCGCCACAACAGCGGTGCTTACTGCGAGCGCTTACTGGGTACGGTCATTTATTCTACAACAAACTTTCTCTCCTTAACGTAATAACGGACATGGGTGAACGGCATGCAACACACTCCTACGATGCCGTATGTATCGGTGCATCATTTCCGCACGTCACACGAATATATAAGACACTCAAGTGGCCGCACTGAACTTCACGAGTTTGAAGCGCTCGGGGGGAACAATCTCGCTGCAGGCGTGAACGGCGTACGCTGTTCTGTGGTTTAGAATAAACACACGTTTAGTATGGATATTTACCTAGACTGGCTCAATCTGCGTGGTGTTAGTAGTTCCTTAGAGAGGCAAGTTGAGCAAGTTAGGTGTTTTCGTTGTGCATGGCTCGCTTGCCAAGTTCTAAAATAAAGAAAACGCGGCGTAAAGGTTTTCAAAAGCCTGCGACATAATTGTGTGCGAGCATTCTGCAACTGTCTTTTTTCTTATAGGGGTAGCGAGATATGCCAGAATCTCGCATTGCAGCTTTTCAACAATGCCGACCTGAAGACTACTGGATGAAACGGCCAGTGATCAAGCGCGCCCCACGTATTCAAGAATTTTCTTATGTCTGGTACAGTGAGCCGCCTGAGTTTTCAAGATACACGGCAGACATTCACAGAGCCCTGCTTTTCGCATTCACCAATGGAAATCGGAAGAAGCTCGATTTTCCTTTTCCATAGCAAATAGTGTGTGCTCCGAAAGTAACGAGGTTACAAGAAATACGACAAAATTCACGCGCGCAACCGGCTCTGTTTCTGCAGCGACTCTTGTTTACTGCGCCACTCCGTCCAAAGTAGCCGCGATGCTGGGTCGGGCCGCGCTGTTTTCCAACCGCGCCTAGTTCGGTTGAATAGCCGCAAGGGGGACTCACGTCGCGCATGTTCGGCGCATACGCCGTGGCATTTTCGGAATCAGCCAATTACATTCATTGTTACAATGGCAGCTTAACACTTTAAAAATAATGATCCTGAGTTCAGAAGGTACATAAGGCTTGCAAGTGTATACACGAGGTTTGTGTGTGTCAAACCAGCACCTCACTATGGCATACAAAGACATCTTTGAGACTTTCCAATCTTCAATATTTGACTTACTTTTGCTGCAACACAAAAATACCAGTGACTACGAGCAAATGAAAAATTGTGGACCATATGCATATTACAGCACAAGTTACCACACAGCAAATCAATTGAAAACAATCACAAATTATCTGGATACAATGGCACAAAACACTGTATTGTTCTCTTCCTATGCATGAGGTAAAGCATTAAAAATGGAAATAGCACAATAGCAAAAATATTCTATTGTTCTTCTTCCTCTGCATGAGGCAAGGCAATAAAGGCACAACAGCAATGACGCTTTTTTTCATAAAGGTCACTGGCCTGTTTTAAACAACTGTAGCAGTACGCGAGCCATATAAATTTTCAGAAAAAGATCTAGACACATCACATCTTTATATATAGAGCCACGGTTATGTGAATTTGTCGAGCATATTTACCTTTTCCACACAAAAGATAAAATAAATTAAGCACCCATGGCATGGTTAATTTGGTTAAATTTGTTGCAATCAGTTCAAGGTCACCAAGCATACATAACTAACCTTCCAGGCGGTACAACCGATGTGTCAGACATGCTTGGCGTATCAGGTATGTTTTCTTTTCAGTAATTAAGATCAATTACAGGCATCAATCGTTACGCCACTGCAGCCACATTCTCCATTCCACTTAATTCAATAAAAGGTGGTAACTGCGCGTAGGTGGATAGGTAATCATAACTGAATTACGGCAATGTTCGCGTGCGCTTTCCAGCGGCGAGTACATCCTAGTCGAATCTGAGACAAAAATGTATAGCAGCCGCAACTAAATATAGGCTGCATGACACATCGCGTTTGGCCACTGACCACCTCTGCCAAGTTACCTGTGCACGAGCCTTGTTTTACAAACTCTGAGCAGGAAGTTGTCACACCCAATTCCCGAAATACAACTGAAATTTGGCGACAACGAGTCGTGATTTACCAGTACTTCTCCATTTTCGCTGTCGTAACAGGGGGACCGGCCCACGAACTTGCCGAGGCATGGCATTGTGCACGACTAACTTGTTTTGTTTACTTCTTTTTTCTTCAAAGCAGGTTATCAGCTTTAACAGAGTCTGCGGCTGCCGTCTGGTGCGAATCACGCGATCGCGCTGCCGATTTGCATGAACTAAGGAAGGTAAATGCGAAAAGCGATACGCTCGTGCGGGGTGTAGGTTAGGCTTACGGGTGGCAAACAAGACGCAACGCCTAAGTACTGACACCAACGTACCGACACGGTCCCAGCATACAAGTCAACGGGAAGGTTGTCATCGCTAAATAAGCATTAACCAGGTAGCTCCGGCGCGATTACAAAACAGCCCCTCGCTCCTGCGCCGACACTTCGATTTCTATTTTTGTTTGTTTTTTTCCTCCTGAAAACTGCAAGTCGTGAAACACGACACCGGATGAGCGAAACGCGGCGCTGATAATTGACTGACTCGATCCTTCGAAGTGCAATGAGAGCAATTATGATGAAATACTTTCGGTTCAAGGCCTGGACCTAATTTCGTTTCAGCGCAACTTTTCTGGACGGCTACTGAACCAATGACATCGACGCAAGGACGAGCACTGCGTTCTGACTAAACTAATCAAGCGGGGCCTAAAAGGCGTCAATAACTACTGCGCCAGGCACTTAGAGACATTGTCTACGTATTATTGAGCACAGATACTAGCCTGAATGCAGAGGATACGCATTTCATTTGTCACGATCAACAATAAACAAAACGGGTGCGTGCGTAGGCCTACCACGGCGACGAGGAATGCGAGTGGTGCAGAAAAAGAGTCTGTACAAGAGGAAACGGGAGGTATCAGCGCGAGCAAGCACGCGCTTTGCGAAGCACACACACGCACGAATGATGCACGTCACGTTCACGATGTTCACGCGGGGAGATCGCGCACGAGCGGCGCAGGTAGATCGGCTAGCAAGTCGGGAGGAACGGCACTTACTTCGAGTACGCTGTCGTCGCCTAATGCCCAGCGGGATTGCTTGTTGTAGTTTTGGAAATCCGGGTCACTTTGTGGGCGCTGGAAGAAGTATCCGACCATTGCATCGTCCTGCGATCGAGTAGCCCCATGCCTCACATTAGACACGGGGTTCATTTCTTGGCCGTTGGCGAGCATTGCTGCTGGGGTCCTGTTGCTCAAACCACTTCATTCACGCTGCAAACAAGGACCATTAAAAAGCCGTCGCTATTAAACCCGCACCACAAAACAGAGAGCACGGTAACAGCCTCACTGGTACACGAAGCGGTGCCCCGCAGCAAAAATTACGCACTGCAACTTCTTTCATAAGACAATGCAGTCATGGCGACTACAAAAACATGCAGGGGCTCTGCGGGGAGTGCCCTTAGTTCGGTGAAGAAAAGTCGCACTGCAAACGAACGGAAGCGGGCGCTTCGTCAAGGTAGTCAGAACTTTATTTTTCGGGTACGAAAGCTGTATCATCAAATTATTTACCTGGATGGAGTGGATTTGAGGGACCGATTGTAGATGCCTCAAAACATGGCGGACGACATGTTAAAAACTGCAATGTAGCATGGGTAAACAGTGACGTCTTATTACGTCACCAGACACCAAAAACATAAAAATGTCCTTTCTGGCTCTTTAAATACCTTTAGAATCAGCAACCGCAGCCGCTTTAGGCATTCAATGAAACATGCGTTTTCGAAACACACGGCTACGAGAGGGCACTTCGCCTCTATGCTTCTCTAGGTCGTTTTCTTGGACAAATTGAGCCAGCGCGGTGGCTCCGGATATGAATGATTGAGCGGGAAGAGCAGTTATTAAAAAAAAAAAAAAAAACACTCGCGAGTTTCTTACTGCCTTGATTTCGAACGTAACTACGCAGCATTTAGCATCGTGTCACCACTTGAGTTTTTAACCAGCACCGCAGTACCAACTTCATTGTGCGCCTGTGCACGAGGTCACAGGTTCGACTACCTCGGGTTTTAGAGAGGCAGAGCACACATATGCGTACCACACCACTGGGTTTACGACTTTCTACTTCTGACGAACCGCGGTCTGCCAGAAACCATTCGCTTTTTTCTCGGGTCGCTCCGCCCACCTCCGCTCCGCGCGGAGGTGGGCGGAGGGGGTGGGCAGTGAGGCGATTAGTTCCACGGGAGGATGTACTTACGTTGACAGAAATACACTATGTTAGTCCTCGACCTGGTCACTTATTTTAACTTTGTTCTTCTAAAGTCTAATCAACATAATGTACATCTACGCAAGCATACAAAACTGAGTTAACCAACTTGCCTGCAGTTTGAATAACGCTCTTGCTAGAGGTGACTGGTGTTCGCTGAGGGTGGCAATGTGGGCTTGTTGGTAGAGCATCTTGAGTTTGATGGTAGCGTACACTGAACACGGACAAAAGGAAGGCACACCTGGCACACCTTCCTTTTGTCCGTGTTCAGTGTGCACTACCATCAAACTCAAGATGGTGTACACTTAGTGCTCGAGATGGCCTACACTGAAAAATAAACACACATACTTTGCATGTCAATGTATCAGACCAATGACATAATATATACAACTGAACAAACATTAGAAATGCCTATATCATGATACGATAACCAAAAAAATGGGCCAGCAATAACCGGTCTAAGATGTGGACCGTCAGCTGGCCCAATGTGTAGAAAAATGGACATGCCAGTCAGAAATCAGGCAGGTGGCAACCCTACATTTGAGTGCTCTGAATTTATATTCTGCTTTAAAAGTCATAGTGCATGACTTTATCCAGTGCAAGACCAGCTCAGTATCTCCAGGTGCTATCTGGTCTAGCTTTAAAGGGGCCCTGCAAAACTTTTGCAATATAGTCTGAAAGCAGTGCTAATCAGTCGTGGAGGCTCCTGTGAACATGTGAGCCAAATATTAGCGCATTGCATGCAACAGAAAATTTGCAGTTTGTTTTCAAATACAGTTTAATCTCATTACAACAGACCTTGACACTAAAGATTTTCGTCTACCCTAAAAGGAGTATGTAGAATACAAATACTGTTAAAACAGACTATTATGTAGACACTGAATGGGTCTGTTATAACCAGAGTGAACTGAAGTCACAGACATGGTCGAAGAATGGATTTATTCCTCTGTAACTTTTCCGAAAGAAGCTTGTCAGCTTTAACTCTGCTGTCCAGTGAACAGTTTGGACACTATGGGTGTCTCCATCATGACAAGGCTTTTGACTTTACCTGCCACCATAATACCTCTCTGTGTTGATCCCACGGGTACTGTAAAGGGATGTTTGGGGTTGGAAGTTACTGAATTCGGGATGTCCACCGTACATAAGTCTGCTGTAAAAGAACGCTGACCAGCTAGCTGGCCTTGTAATTTAGTCCTTTATATCCAAATGTATGTTGTATCAGGATCTATTGTAAAAGAAGTTCAATCACTGGAAGAGATAGGAAGACCAGCACAGCACCGCGCTTTGGTATGTTGTATCCAAATGTCTGTTGTAGTGAGATTATACTGTATAGCTGGAAATTGCCTGCTCTCGTTTCAACAAATGATGTCACAGGTAGCACCGACTACTTTGCTTAACTTTTCTTTCTTTTGAACCAATGAGACATACATTTTATTTTCTGTACTAAAAATGAACAGATAAATTGTTCCTGCAGATGCTTCTGCATTCATGAAATCACCAATGCTAGTTCTACTTCAAGCGACGGAGTCGATGCTTCTCATGACACCATATGTCAAAAGAGGAGGCATGTTACAGTCATACTTACAGCCAAATTGCAAATTCTGGTGTGCGCAGCCCATTAATATTTGGCTCTAGTGTTCACAGGAGCCTCAACAACTGATGCACACCATTTTCAGACTATGTTCAAAAAGTGTTGCAAAGCCTCTTTATGTGGAAGAAAAGTTTGCTATTGATTTTTTAGGCACCACTTGAAACAGTAAAGCAGGACCATTGCTTCCTTTATTACGCAATAAAAAAGAAAAAGAACATAAGGCAGTGGTCAAGCTTTCTGAGCATCAAAAAATATATTAAGGACACCAATGCGTTGGAGCATTCTACGTCAGAAAAAAGAGATCTGCCCTAAGCCAGATACACAGACAAAAAAAGTGCAATATCAGCACATCAAGCATCAACTCGCACCTGTTGCATGTGCCTTTCCAATGCTCTCTTCCCTGTTTAAATTGGATATAGGTGAGAAACTCAAACAGTGTGGAGCCATCAAACCTAAAAAGCATGTGTACTGCCTACTCAAGTGGACAAGCACATGTGCAGTTTCGGCAAAATTTTTCTGCATGTCAGGTGTGTGGGACACCGGCTTTGCGATGACCATACTTCATCAGGCTGTGCATGTTCAATTCTACATCCTGTTCGTAAGTACTGCATTTGGCAGTACTTAAAACAGGATGGCATCAAAGTGCAAACTACATCCATGAGTTGCTATAGCAGTGAAATGCACTGCATGAGCAGTAAATGGACAGCTTCTTGCAGTGCAATAAAGAGAGAGAGAGAGAAAGAAAACAACACAGTTTTTATCTGACTAAACAACAACTTTATTCAGAATTACAATACCTTATTGCGTGCGATCTAAAGCTTGAGCAAGGCACCCCAAGGCACTTAAACGCATCGAACATGACTATAACGCGCATGCTCAGTCAGACAGCAAAATACTGAATAAGGTGTGAAAACCGC
>CM023483.1:9324147-9531071 GCA_013339685.2 Hyalomma asiaticum | reverse complement strand
AGAAAAAAGAAAAAGATGGGGGGTAGTTGGGTGACGTATTAGCATGACTAATATGTCACCTAACTCCCCCCCACCCTTTCTTTTCTCGCATGTGCCCCTCTTCTCCTCTCCTTGTGAGGACATGGGAGAGTGTGTAAAGCATGCTGAAACAAACGCTCGCTCGAGAAGGCATTTGTTGTCCTGACAAGACAAGTCCACTTGTTGAAATGTTAGCTCCAGCAGCATCCCTGTTCTCCATCGTTTTTAAACGATCTGTTCGATTCACGCCTCCATCTTCTCCTGAGCTTCTAGCTTGGATCTCTGAACTAAAGGGGTACGAAAATGAAGCAGTAAATCATCTTATACGATAGACTGTCATGAGAATTCTATTGTTGATAAAACCTCTGCATTTTCAGTGCAGGCATGACACTGGATTTCAAAATATTTCATAGTTTGACTGCACTGTCCAATGGCACTTAGCAAACTCGCCACATTTATCACTGGCCACGAACACAATGGGCAATTGCATATTTACCTGGCCAGAATTATGTGGGCCTTAGCTAAAAGTTGGGTGGCAGTGAGTTGGTGTACACCAGGGTGGTGCAGGAACTTTAAGGGGGCGTTTGCCACCGGTATGTGTCTTCATGAAGTGCTTCCTCACTCATAATGGCACCTTCTTGTGTCAAGATTGGTACTTTGGTAATTGGTGAACCAGAGTAGCACATCGGTAGGAGAAAAATGGTTTTGCTCTTTAGTGTCCCGGTTAGGCTTTTCAACTTGCACACGGATGCCTGTGTGGTATGATACTCAACTCTGCGGTGTTGCAACCCAGGGAAAAAGGCAGCAATGTCTGCAAGCACTCACTCGTAGGTACTAGCTGCTGGAGTCGGAGGGTGGCCGACTGCCGGCCTAACACTGGGGGTGGATGCGGGCCGAGACGACAAACGGTCAGAAGGGCCTGACTGACTGCTGACTGCAAACCCGTGCCATGTTTGGCCTGTTCCGTGGCAACATTACGGGGAGGTTTCGCCACAGTGTCGACGTAAGCCAGCTTGGTCTGACGCACTGCAAAAGGCAGAAAAGGTGAAATCAGCAAGACATCCATCACTCGCCATACCAGATTATTCTGATATGCTCACTTGCTTTGTAACTCTCTCAGTTTACTAACAAATCTTGTTGCTGACGAGACATGAAACGAGACACGCTACGCAAAATATTAATTACATGCATGAAACCAGCATGAAAACATACATATGCTGTAAACATTGCATAAAGGTGTCCACTAAAGAAAAAAGAAGAAAAATGTTCCTGAGGCAGGGAACAATTTTCATCCTGGTCTTTAACCACTCGTTTCACCTTGTGGAGTGGCCAACATCACCGCATGCTTCAATATATCTGCCACCTCTTAGGTAAGTGTAGGGACCTGCCAAGCAAATATTCCAACTCTGATGTGAGTAGTACAGTGATAAGCATCAAAAATGCGATGGTGGCCACTACAAATGCACCAATATAACCTACTTATAACCAACAGGGCTACCACAGTAAGCATCTTCAACTGGCAGTGTGCGTGGCATAGTGCCACTCTAAGTGTACTGCATGCTTTTAATAGGTGGCTAGCTAGATGCACCACATTGCCACGCACTGTGTGGGACCACGTCAAGTGCATGCTGCTTGCACAAACTAAAGCAGCGTGCCACCACGCCAGATTGGCTCAACAAGATGCTAGCTACAAATGCAAATGGTCAGCAGTAGAGTGGACATGAAGAAACTTCACTGCATGGATGGTCCCCAGCACAGCCAGCTACCTGACAGCTAGTGCCAGAGCTGTGGCAGTGTGGAATTAGTAGGCGATGCATTGCATGCAAATGGTTATAGAGACCATTGGCTACAAGCAACTGCAGGTATTACTGTATTTACTCACGTAATGAACACACTCGAATAATAAATGCACCCCCCAACTTTAGTACTCAAGTTCCAGATTTCTTTTTTTCTTCTGCATAATAAACGCCTCCCACACTTTGCACTCCTGTAGTCCCGCGAACGGCCATGCTGTGGCTTTCCCACTTCACTCGGTTCGCGGTATTTAGGAGCCGTCCGGCATTAGCGATTCATAACTCTCGCATCCCAACAAAGCTGCCTCATGTTGCTGAGCGTTGCCACGTGCTACTATTGCAGTTTCCTCCTCTTGTCGCTGCGTGCTACCATGCTTATTGTGCAGGCTGGCGCAGCTAAGCCTCAGCATGGTCAGGGCATGGTCTCCGAGACTGCCACGATGCAATATCGGACGTCATGCTTAACGTCCACAACTGAGAGGCTCAGCACAGATATGAGGGAGAAATGCGGTTATGAGCAGTTTTGTGTGAGATGACCGGAAACTTATATTCTCCCATTACGGTCACCTGTGAACGCTACTGAGCTGATGCGGCTGGGCATCTCCGACATTGCATTCGCAACGTAGCAACCTTGGTTGGCTAGCGCAGCGAGGATCATTGACCTATGCATTATGCGCATCGTGGTGTCATCGTTACATGCAGGGCCTGCGGCAACACAGAAACTATAGAAACTCTATGCACGATGAAGACCACTGTGCCGCTCGTTCGTTTTCTCGCTGTTGACGGTTAGACAGTGTTGCCATTTTTCTGTTTTTGCGGTGCTGTGCGTGAACCACACGTTATGCAGAAGCCATCGCAATGGAACAAAACACAGTCATCATTAAGGTTGTCACACTGGGTGCCGATTCGTGTGGTATCGACACCATATAGCTCTTTCTGTTTTTATAAATGAAATTTCATCACATGCGAGGCTCTAAGCTTTACCGCGGGTCGCCACGCCGTCTTTCTTGGCGTTAAAATGTTTTGTTCAACCTAAAGGTTCCCGTAAAATTTACCCTGCATAATGAACGCACCCCCCAACTTTGCTTCCGTTTTTTGGGAAAAAGGTGCGTTCATTATGCGAGTAAGTACGGTATGTTTCAATGAAGTGCCACCAGTTTTTGCTCTAAAGAAAACTGCTTTATGAACAAGCACACATGCATCAGGAAAAGCTGGGCAAGTTGTCTGCACTGCCGCCATGTTCCCACTCATAATTTTGAAATACTACCTGGCATCACAACTGTGCTACCATAAAAGCAGACTGTTTCTGCATGTTCACAACAAGGAAAGGCCTAGCAGCATTTCATGGTTATTGTGGTTATGGTGTGGGGGCTTACTGTGCTGTGGGTTTATCATTGTGTCAGTACAGCAGTACCGCAGTTCTGGTGTGGGGGCTTACTGCTGGAGGTTTATCATTGTGTCAGTTTATTAGCACTTATCATCACTTGCTGGCAGCTTCAATCAGCCAATTTTTTAGTTAAAGTTGGCAGACTCTTTGCTTAGAACCAAGTAAACATGATAGTATTTTGCATATTATGACCTTAGTAGATGTTACTGAGGGCACATTTACAAAATCCTCACACAATCTGCACACAGCATTCTTGAAACCCTAAAATTTTGAGAAAAAAGAATAGTGTGAAAATCATGCAAGTATAGTAATGAGCAGAGCTTGTTACTAGGATAGTCAGTACATGCTACTACCCTGAGTAAATAAGATGTGCAACTGTCTTTCTGACTCTTTCTTCAGTAGCTGTGCATCTTAATTACATATACTGGTAGTAGCCTAACATACTGTTGCTATTTTTGCAGAAAGGCACCTTTAATTAATCACCAAAGAAAAATTGTTTAATGCATAAGTTACCTGGTGTAGCCTTAGCCATGGAAGCAGAGATTGTAGCAGTCAATGACTTGAACTTCTCTTCACGTTCATCATACTTTTTCTGCAAAAGCAAGAAAGTGCAAAAGACATTGAACTAGTCCATGATACAAATGGTGATGACAGTGCTCTGCAGTCTGGGCACATATGTTGTGTTATAATTTCAATCAAAATTAAAAGAACTGTAGAAGAGCGAACAGTGAATTATCAGAGTGAACCAAATGCACACAGTCCAAATACACTCTCACATCAGCCAAGTACCATACTGTACCAAAGGGGGCGTGCTTGCCTCAAGCTGCACCTGTGTAACTTTCATCCTCATTCACCACTCCTTTGTACATGTATGTAAATGTAATTCAATAAATAATAAATCAAATCAGATGTAGTAAGGGCACAGCCTCCGAGATTGCAACAGCAAGGTATAAAACAGACTGTTTCACAGCAACCTCTGAGGTCATGCCTAACTGCATAGTGGAAAATGCAGCGCTAGAGAGATGAGAAAGAAAGGCAATTGCAAGATGTTGAATGCATGAGGTGATGAGAAATATCTAGTCTGTCCACTTGTCAATTACGGCTACCTGCAAACACTAGTGAGTGTCGATGCATCTAGGTGTTGCCCCCAAAGACTGAATAGGTGCCGGAGTGACCTAGAGAGCCGTAAGCTGGCTCAGGCAAGCCGACACAGTGAGGTTCATTGGCCCACATGTCGCATGCATCGTAGCGGGCTCGATCAGCGGCAACGACGGCGTGCCGGGTTTTGCGCGACACGCTGTTAGTTCACAATGGACATTCGTTTGCTATTGAGTGGTCAAGAGCATTTGCATTTATCCCGTTCTGTGGCAATGTAGACAAGCCAGGACCAACAGAGGAGTGTAAGACCACTGCATTAGAATAGAATGCAGCTACCATGAAGGCCATCGTGCCAACTGCCGAGTTCCATACTCCTGGATTAGCTTTCAAATCATGAACAGCTGTTTTCGCAATTATAGAACAACGTTCAAATATACTAGGATTACTACGGTTAGAAAATTTCTCTCACGACTTTGCACACTATAAAGCGTTGCTTATTAAAGCACAAATGGGGCATCAAAAAATGAATTTCAGTGCTTGACCCTTCAGATGGTGTCAATGGCCATGGTTTAGATAGAAAGCTCTCAACCCAGAGCTTAGCAGCTAGCCCAAAGCGTGTGGCACACATTATATAAGGATAACACACACATATCTGGGACTCTTACCAGGTACAACTCCCGCCATGTCTCTCCTGCATCCGGACTACTGCTCTTGAATTCCCGAGTACAGTGAGCCTGCCACAGCTCGTCGGTGTCATCGAGGAGGTACTGGGAAATAAGAAAGTATCGGGAAAGAGTAAGGCTCCCTATCAAGATGATGCATACACGAATGCTTCAAGGAGAATTCCGTGCCTCCATAAAACTGCATGAAGAAGTTGGCACAGTGGTTTTCAAATGCGAGCCTGCAGGACAACTGGATTTCAATCAAGTTTAGCACATAGCTACTAAATTTTAAAGCCTGGCTATTTATTTGCAAATGAAGCGAAAGCAACCAAATATATGATCGCATCACGCACAAACTGTGCCTCATTCCTTACTAAAGAGGCTTGAATATATGTGCAGCATAACATAACACCTTACGGTATTGTGCAATATTGTAATGCCATAATTCAGTACGATTACAGTTAGACTTAAACCTTAAATTTGTGCTGAAGTTGTCAGAAAAAAAAAAGAGCAAAAATCAAACTGTCTATAGTACACAGCCATGGCACCACTTTATGTACCAGTGCATAATGAACGTCTGTTACACCCTTGTTCAAAAGGTACATGTTCATTTTTGTCATTAACAATTATCATGTGCTTAGTTTGTCTTGACTGATGTGTGGCACCATCAACCAATTTCAGCACAAATTTCGAGACAGTAATTGCAACTTGGTTTAGATGCTTCGCATAGAGCCTCAAATCTTGGAGACAATGCATTGTAAGCATATGTCCAGGCCTTATACATCTGGTGACATGCAGTTGATACCCCTCCAAAATGTAACTGTTTTACCATTTCAGTACATACACAGAGGAGAAATTTCTGAGCAAGAAACAGTACGGCCGAAATAATAAACTGACCAACTAAACAAATGCAGAAAAATACAAAGGAAAGGCTGCGAACATAGCACAATAATAATTTCAGAGGTTTTACATCCCAAAACCACATCATGATTACAAGAGATGAAAAAAAGGCTGAGAACAGAGTAGATCCCACATTGTTCCATATGTTGCTAGAGCAGCCAGTCATGTACATAGGTTTATAAAAAATATACACAAAAAGAACAAACAGAGAAGCTTTGTGCAGCAGTATAAGTTGCAATTGGAACTCACGGGGTTGTAGTCTTCGAGAGTGTACAGCTGCTTGGGCGTACACCTCTCTAATACAGGCTTGAGGATGTCATATGGAACACCTCCTGTATATGCCATACCTGCAAGATCAGGGGAAGCGGATGTAACAACTGTACCCAAGAAGTCTATCAACCACGCAAGGAACAAATTAGTTGGGCAGGGCGAATATTCAAAGTTTACAATACAAATCAAACAGTATTTGTTATACCATTTGTACTCAAGAATTTGCAAGTGCATTGAACTCATCCTACACTCCTTATCAATCCTAATGCTCTGACAAATAACTATGCTAATTGGTGTCTGACAGATGCAAGTGATGACCCTTCTGGATACTTTTGCTGCATGAAAGCCATATATACGCATGGAGGTATCACATGCCAAGCAGACAGACGAAATACAAATTAATAAGCATAAACTGAATCATAGCAGCTCACAAATTACCTTTATTGCTGGAAATAAATTCACTACTTACAGTCCCTTATGATGCCAATATCTGTTTAAAGTGATGCGACAAGTTGCAGTTCAACGATGCCTTGCTTCTTCAAAGAACACAGCACCTTACATGCACTGCTTCTATGTCTGATTGTTGTCTTATTAGTAGCGTGCCACATGGCATATTTCAGGTTTTTATCTCACTGACTGAAAGTACTATTCTAGATGGCATTTATATGCCATCAATTTACGTAAGTGAAGCCCTCCTCTTCTTCAGGCAAATGTAATTCTATACTTCACTTTGTTTAGGGATAAAACTGTGCTATATATTTGATTTAATATTTGAACGATGTTCATATAAAACTAGGAGATTGCACAGTCTGAGTGCGCCTGCAAATAAGCCAATAAAAAGGTCGTTGTCAGCTTACCTTCGATGTTGTCTATAAGCACCTTGAGACAAGCTTCGTGCAGCGTGGGAACCTCTACATGGTGAAAAAGAAGAAAGCATGTGAGCGAGGCTCAGTTTTCACTGGCACAATGTAAGTATGCAATGCCACGTACTCAGTCTTAAACTGTGAGCTTTACACATGTGAAGTTTTCATAATACAGTCTATACATGATCTATAATTTAAGTGTCACTTTCAAATACAGATGCTGGGCTTTAGGAACAATAATAATAAAAAGATGTATCTGACTTTCATCCTTTTTTTCTAATGATGAAACTATCACCACAAAGTTATAAAAAAAAACAGCCTTAAGAATAGTTCAGTGGAATAGACTGACTTGCTGTTTCTCAGTAGTGTCCCTCAAGTACTAAGAGCAATGCAAGGACTGGGAAAGATGTCATGGCTCAAGACTGTTGGTTAATCCTGACCACACATTTCTTTTCTCCATTTCTCTTTTGCCTTTTAAATGTCTATTCAAGATGTAGCTCACAAGTGCACTCTTATTTTGCTCCAAATGGATCGCAGCTGCTAGAACTAGGCTTGGCAAATCAATGACCAAGCCCTTGCCAGCAGAATGCAGCGACTATAACTGACCTACCGTATTTACTCGAATCTAACGCACACCTTTTTTTCGATAAAACGGGTCCAAAAATCGTATGCGCGTTAGAATCGAGTACGAACAAACGACACCGTTTATCGGTAGTTACGAACATCGACACAGGCTATTATCGGTAGCTGTGGTCTTCTACAAAGCCGCAAGTGCCATAGTCGTCGCCATAATCAACGCTGCCATCATCATCGGTCTTCAGTTTGTTTGGCCATTTTGCACTTTGCGGACTACGTGTCTTTTGCTCGTGATCGACCTGCTTTTGTGTTCCGAGAAGATTTACCTTCCTGGAATGATACGAATGATGACTGGTGCTTGAAGCCTAGCGCCTAGTCATGCGAAGCGTTGTTGTGAACTGTTTCCGTAAGTGATGACATTGTGTGAGTCATTGCTGCCGACAACAGCGTTGTATGCCTCAATGAATTTTATGACCTATCAACATTTCTGGGTGTCCCCTTAGATAGGTTCACAGCAAGCGCTTTTTATTAGTACAGTAGAACCCCGCTGATACGTTTTTCATGGGACCGTAAAAAGCAAGGTAAGAGCCAGGAAACGTAAGAGCCGAGAAACAGGAAAAATTGAAAAATGAGAGCAGTGGCGATCAGCACACAATTTTATTTCAGTGCCAGCGCTTTTAAAATATCGTGAAACATTGCCTGGCGCATTTTCTCACGCCCCAGCAGCATAAGGTATTTTTCGAGAACCTGCAGTGCCATGTGGCACTCGACATCGCCACTTGAGCTCGCGTACCTTCTAAGCAAATCTAGTGCCGTTATGGCCGGCGAAGAGGTTGGATCAGCAGCTGCTCCCTTTCCCCCCCCCTCCTCAACTTCGTCTTCACTGCTGCACACATCAGTACACTCGGCCACGATTTCGTCTACAGATAAAACCTCGGAGGTGACAACGGCGTCATCAACAGAAATGTAATCGCTGTACGCGATTCCATCACCAACAGTTTGCATCGCTGTGCAGAGTTCGTTGCAGTTGGCGAAGGCTTCATCTCCAACGGCTTCTTCGGTGCCGTCTGCACGCGTGCTGAAGCACTTCCCGAAGCAGTGTTGAACTATACTTGCAGTGACAGCGCTCCATGCTGAAGCTATATAGTGCATGGCATCTATTATTGTGATGCCTGTTAGCTGCTTGCCACGCTCCACATTGGCCAGAGATCGCTTTACAATGCATTTCTGGCAGAAGTGCTTTACGTTTTTGATTATGACTGTGTCCAAGGGCTGAAGGTGGCTTGTGGTGTTGGCGGGGAGAAAAACCACCTTGATATTTCGTAGCGACTTGGTGTGTTTCAAATGCACGGAGCAGTTGTCCAGAAAAAGAATTACTTTCCTGTCCTGGCAGCCCATCTTAATAAGCCAAAAAGCGAGCATGTCATCCAGCCCTTGCTAGTGTTCCTGTAGTGGCAGAGCAGGTGGCGTACGTTCTTAAAGCAGCGTGGGTTCCAAAATTTGCCGATAACCCAGGGTTTCATCAATTCGGAGCCATCCGAGTTGCAGCACAGCAGCACTGTTAAGCGTTCTTTGCTGCATTTTCCTCCATGGCAAGCCTCACCTTTTAGGCTCCGTGTCTTGGATGGCTGCACCTTGAAGAAAAGGCCTGCTTCGTCGACATTGAAGATATCCGTGGGTGCGTAACCACCGGTAACGGACGCCACAGTCTCTTTCCAGTTGTCGACGGTTGCTGTGTCGACGCTTGCAGCCTCTCCGTTGACCATCCAGTAGCATATTTCATGCCTCTTTTTAAAGCGGTTGATCCATCCGTTTGACGCACAAAAACTGTCGATGCCCAGCTTGTCAGCAATCTCAATTGCTTTTTCTCGCAAGATGGCGCTGTCGAAGTTGACTCCTGCGGCCGTCGCTTGTTTAAACCACCTGAATACAGCCTCATCAAGCTGCGTGTGCTTTGAACCCTGGGCTTGCTTGCATCTGCAGGCGAAGTTTCTGGTGTATACTTCAACTTCGCTCATTTTGCGACAATGGCGTTGAGAGTTGAAGGCGTTAGTCCTAGTTTCTTCGCTATACACACCCTCTTCCGCGTCGGATTTTCTTCCACAGCGCGGAGGATACTCAACTTCTCTTGCAGCGAAAATGCTTTTCGTTTTCTTGATCCCATCCTGGTGGTAGACTATGCTTCCACAGCAGTCAAACAAAGACGGCTCAGACTGGAGCCAAAAACTTGTTTCTGCACGTCCGTGAGGCCAGAACCAAAGGAGATGACGAGCGACAGAGCAAGGGAGCCGCTACACACAGTCAGCCACGTTGACAAGCAGGAGCGTCTGGCGTAGCGGCAGGCAGATAACTTGGAGCGTCGGAGTTATAATGTCGAAGCAGAAGAACGAAGCTTGCACAACCACTTCGTGTGACGACTAGCAACACAAGGCAGCACGAGATAACAGCGGGAAGCATGGACGGACCACTTGGACGCGATAACGAAGACGATGAGGCCACGCCAACGCGACAGCTCTCTGGGCCCTGCTTTTACTACATGCGTGCGGCGAAACAAATTTCAAAGCTAAAAACTCGTCATAGACGCCACCTATAAATATAGTAAATACTGATCTCGAAGGCCATAATTTTGCTGGCGGAAGCCCAAGAAGTAATGGGTGTCGCCCATTGTGCGGCTAATCCTACATTCAAGTCAAGCTACGTGCAAAGTCAATATGGCCATCAGCACTGAATGCTTAGAGTGCCGATTCGCAACGTAACATGCGGGAATGTCCCCACACTTGCGACGTAACAGCGGGGTTCCTAATGCATTGGGTTCTATGGGAGCTGTACCAGGACCGACCCAAAACGACGTAACAGCCTTGAAAACGCAACACCCGGGAACGTAACAGCGGGGTTCCTACTGTATTTGGAGCCATATATATAAATAAATAATAAGCATTAAAGGCCTTCTTGCCAGGTACGGCCATATTGAGCGGACAAGTGCAATGCCCATATTGCGCACACACAATGACGACTGCCAAGAACTACATCGCTAGATGCTGCAGAAACAGCTGAAATTTCAAACTAAGAATTATTTGCAGGGGTGTGCGAATATTTCAAATTCCAAATATTTTTCAAATAGCATTTGCTATTCAATAATCCACTCTGAAATTTTACTACTTGAACTATTCGAAGTTGGCAATTAAGAGGCTAACAACAGGACGTGGCCACTGCTCCGAGCATTCTTCCCGTTTCACAAGTGCAATGAAATGGTATGATGATATACAACCATGACACCTATGAACAGCACACTATTTACCCACCAGGCAGAAAACAGTTTCGCCGTCCAGAGTAGACTGCCGTTCTGTCCTTCCGTGAGGATGTGAAGATGATGGCTTCCTCATTCGTTAAGCCTGCGTGAGAAGAAAAAAACATGAATTATACACTGCACGCCACTACCAACAGTGCTGCCTAATACACCAAGGCATTGCGGAAAGAAACAAAACTCACTCTTTTTGGGTGGTTTTGATGGTGGTTCATCAAACAACCTATGGGGCAGAGGCTTGTACACAGGTTGGATCTCTGGCAGCATTGATGATACTTCGTCCCTGTCTAAGGGAGCCAAGTCTGGCTGTAAAGGGCAGAGAAGAATTTTGCGTAACTAACCGCCCTGTCAATTATATTCCGAAAGAAACAGCAAATCAAGAATGAATGTCCCCATCACTTATTGGTAGAAATGATGCAGAACCAACGTAAATCTGAAATCGTGTACAGCACCTCGGTATGACCTCCAAGATTTTATAAATGGCAGCATGCTGGTTATCTCATAGTCTGAGAACTCAAACATCTTTTAACTACCAGATGCGTGTCATCAGCTCAGGTACTACATAAAGGCTGAAAATAAGAAAATGTAACAATAATCAGCCTTGCAACTTTGCCAAGGTTGCTTTAAGAGCAAGTACTACTCATTTATGAGCAACATAGCTAAAGTGAAATTTTTTAGCAAATTACCTTACATTCTACTTGTGGCTTAGTGCATTCTCACAATTGATATGGCTGTCAAATGCATAATTTTGCTCCCAAGTTAGGAACTAAGGCTCTGTATTAAGAAAACATTTTTAACTGTGAAATGTATTGTTTCAGACACACTAGTATATCATGTGACAACAGTACCAGAGACGCTAATAAAAACAAATGACGTCAGGACTTAGCCTATGCACACTCCGAGCAGCCAGGTAAAAAAAATTAAACTCCTGTTTTTAATATGCCAAAACTGCAATATACAAATGTAAAACATGCTGCAGTGGGGATTCTGAATTAACTTGACAACACAGGGAGGCTTGACACCCAAGGAGGTTTTAAAAGGGATGGAGTGGAGAGTCCGTGCTAAAGGTGAAGCCAGTGGCCGCCATCTTACCATAGGAATCGATTAAATGCTTGCACGTAGCACAAAACAAGATGCATTTTCCTTACACTTTAACACGGTCAGTTTTGTACAGTTTTGCTACAGATGCTCTGCAGCTACATGATAATGTAGCCGGCCAAGACTACGTCACCTCACCAAGTTTGCAGAATACTCTACAGGTGGCATAAGCTTTGTCATGCATTTACCTAAACTTCTCAATCATGAAAATCGTGGTGTGGACAATACTGACATTTCAGACATTCTCAGGTAATCACCTACCATTCTAACAAAAAAAAAGATATGTTTGCCTTTAGTGTCTCTTTAATTATGTTCTGGCCTCTACTAGCCATTGGTATCTGTGTGCCCGCATAAATCTATAATGCAAGTTATCTCGCCTTCAAAGCTTTGTGTCACAACTCTAGCTAAAGGGCAAGCAATCATGAGGCAGCCACCAACTAGGGAGGGCAGCTCACCTTTCGCAGAGCCTCAGGCATGAGCTGCTCCTTTTTGTTTGCATGCTTGCTACTCCTGCTGCTGCTGCTGTGGCCGCCACTGCCACCACTCTCACCATTTTTTGATCGAGATGATTCAGCTCCCTTGGAAGAGTGTTGCTTGGTTACATCCTTCACAGGCTCAACTCTGGATGGCTGCTGCTTCTTGGAAGGGCTGACGGGCTGGGGCTTTTTCTTGGGCTTGGGCAAGGTCACTGTGTCGTTAAGGCCGAGACAAGCCTCGAAAGATGCAATGGAGCCATCCAGGCCCCCTTCACTGTGGCCAGCCTTCTTCAGGAGCTTCTTCATCTGTTTCTTGTCCACCTTCTTCTCCGGGCTCTTCTTTGGAGGTGGCTCGACCTGCATGCAGGACTGAAAGGTCATGCACCACTGCCAGAGCAAACGCTGTAGACTGCCTGACTAAAAACTCTAAAGCAGCAGGAAAAACTGCTTGTCTTAATGGATGTCATCAAGCAAAAACAGTTCATCATTCTAGGTACGTTCAAGTATTAAAAGGAAAAAATCAAAAGGCTCCGATCTACAATCACCAACCATTTGTCAGTTTGTTATGCAGCAAAGCACATATGCTTGGCGATTTCAGATTTAGATTTATTTACTTGATTTCTTTCTGTAGTGTACATCTCACAAAGATTTTCATGTAACCTAAAGGCTTGTGCACACATTTGGTGTTGCCCTTCTTTAACGTCTTCCAGAATAACCTTCCATTTTTAGGCAGTGCCAGCTTTGTGTTCTTTCTACTTAAGTTTTTTTGTAGTTTCCTACGCTGCTTCAAAACATGCAGCCATAAAATGTGTCATGATTATGCTTGCTCCCTTGCAATCAATATAATTTCTGATACCTGATGCAGAGATCAATGGCAACAGACATTGTGGATGACACAAAGAGCATTTTGTACCTTTGGTGGTGGTGGCGGTGCAGCAATGGGCTCCTCTTTGTGACGATGCCGTGATGAATTCTGATGGTGGTGGTCATGGTGATGTCTATTGTTTCGATGGCTGTCCCCATTCTGCCTGTGCTGTGAATGCTCAGGAACATTTTCAATGGGGCTAGATGTCTCGACTTCAATGGAGTATGGCTTCGATGGCCGGTTAGCTTTTGCTGGCGGGCCACCTTGATTGCCGTCATGGCGCCTTTTTGAAGACGCTGGCGGAGGTGGCTGATGCTGCTGCTGCTGCGGCTCGGGGTATTCAGCCGTAGAGTCTGTGACAACCTGGAAGGGAGGAGGCAAACAAGTGGGAACATCGAAGCCAAAAGTATCCAGAAAATTAGTTTAGATGGACACTGAACAGGAACATTAAATCAGTTTAGACTGATAAATTATAAGAACTCTATAGTGTTGTAAATTTCTATATCAAAGGCTCAAAATTAGAAGAGAAAATAAAGGTCAAAGCTTCATTCTTGAATTACACACCAAGACCTCAGCACATGAATGCAGTGCAACATCACAAAATTCACACCATTTTTCCGATTCAGGACACAGTGACTTAATATGATTTCCAGAAACATTTCACCCTTGGTCTCTGGCTCCCCGAGCACACAATGTAATTCATTTTTACCTATAAAAGATAATGCTGTCAGAACCTAAGACGTCACTGTAAGCTGGTGTGGGAAATTCAAGGAGGATTCATCACTTCCATTTCCTTTTCGGAAGCTTTTTGGTTTATCAAGCATATTCCCTTGATGACAGCAGCATTTTTTATATTGTGCAGGAGTAATTTCCTAATAGAATGACATTGTCTTTCTATTTATAGTCCATTTAGGCAAAACAGTATGATTTATTTTTGAGTACAGCAAGAGCATTGCAGAAGAGGGAGCGCATGCAATGTAAAAGCACAAACGAAATATCCAACTGCTTGAAATCAATGCAAAAGAATGGGTGGCTTCTTTGCAATGTCACAACATGGGATCAGGCTTGTGCTCAAGGTTGAGATGTCAGCACAGAAGAATGTAAAATGCCACTAAACAATAGGAGCTTTGTGACACTGCCATGAGAACACCATAAGAACTACCACAAAGAAAACAATAATGATATGCAGAATAAAGCATTACAATTACAAGCTACTGACTGACAAATGCACTTTTAATAGGTTATTTTAATGGCCAATTTCATTCCAGCTGAAAGCTTTGTTCAACTTATTGGGGGAAAGCAAATACAACAATGTACATGCCTAGCACCAAAGCACAAGTTACGAGTTTTCTCGCTTAATATTTGTACTCATTGAGGCCCTGCATTGAGGCTTGGGCCCAAACACTGGCGCAGTACAGCAAATCAGGCATCAATTTACTCTCAGCCATGAACATTTTTAAAGCATATAACTTGATAAAAATATCACTTCATTCAGCAAATGCATCTGGTCTCTCATCAGTAAGTGCACTTCAAGTTATGTCCCCCATCACTGTCAAACATCCAAGCTCAATGGTAAAGCTGCATGAAAATTAAGATCGCTTGTGGCGTCCTTACACCAAAACTTTTGCAGTTGTACTGTCTACTTTGACTAACTGATTATAGCAGCGTGCCGGCATGACAGAAGCATACATGTTTTTCCTACATATAAAACACACGGCAACAGTGTTATTCATTCCTAATCTCATTCAAGCAGACTGGAACATGAAGTGAAATAAAGTGTACGGTGCATACCCGTTTCCATGAGTCGATGATAGCCCGGGCCAATTCTCCAATGACACCGCTGCTTTTCTTCAGATGGTTTACAGTTCGCCCAATGCCCGTTTCCTGTTCGCAACGAAAGGTGGGAGTTCACATATTACTGACAAAGTTATGTTCAAGCACTGCTGCTGAACCTACACGCACCTAGTTTCAAAATTTACACAGGTATTAAAGCGAGTGCAGGCGAAACTGCGAATACACTATACCTGGAAACACGTCAATGTCAAGCTTACGAAAAACGCATGCAAAGGAGTAAGCGAAGTGATCGTGTTGCAAGTCTTGGTTCTCCGCGAAACCGCACCCGCTTCTTCGCCAAGAGTTTCCTCGTTCACAATGACGAATGCACAAGAAATAGAGAAAATAAAAAACGTCGAATTTCACTCACTTGTAGAAGCGTTAATGTCATGGGCACTCTCTGAAGTTTCCGAAGCGTTTCCAAAACCTGCGAAAAAAAAAAAAGCATGTTATTTTCCCCAGGATCCCCAGCACCATAGACGGCCACCGATCCTACGAACCGCGCATTAACTTATTTGCCCCCAAGAGACCGCTCTTATACAAAGAGGTCAGGCGGTAGAAAGCCAGCTGTGCACATTAGCGCAACATAAATGAACGTAAGGCCGACGCAGTGCGCAGATTCCACGTCGTTGTCGCACGACGCGATATTGAACAGAGTACGGTCTCGCTTGATACCAACGCCGGCCGGCGACGCATTGGCGTGTTTAGAGAGGCCGTGCCCTTTGCATTCACTTTTCTTTATCCTGTTGTCCTTCCACGACATTTAAAGCAGCGCGAGCAAGCCGATAGCTGACGTCTCTTGTTTATTACCAATGGCAATGCGACGGAGACTGCCTACAGTCGTAGCTCAAACGTTTCCCTCTCGATACACTACCCCGCAGCCCATCTTACGCAGTACCTAGAGACTTATGAACTACTTGGGGAGGTAATCGTAACAAAATAAGCTGAAACTCGCCTTTTCATCGCTCTGGTTTTTCTCTAGTCGTTTGCCGTAATGCAAGATCTTTTCCTTGCAGTCGGCCATCTTGCCAGCTGATGGATAGTTGCCAGTGTTGCTAGCGCTAACTACATATAGGGACAAACTTGACCCGAGAACGCCATTCTTCTTGCCACGCGTACACGTGTCTTTTGGGTGTCGTGTTTTTGTTGAGCAAAACCGCAGTTTCGCTTCTATGGCGGGAAACTTGAACTCTTGAATAGTATCGCATATGTCTTTCGCAAGAGGTATGTAGCGCAAAGGGCGTGTTTGAATGCCGCTGTGAGGGACTTCGAAAAGGTTTACACTGAAATAATGTCACTCAAAGCAAGCTGACGCTTGCGTGTAGCGCTGTGCTCTGCTTACGTTTACATTTTGGGCTTTTCATTGATTCGGAGACGACTGCTCTCGTATTTTCGCCTATGGCAACGGTAGCTAAGGTCGATGAATTCTCTTGGGAAACAATCAATGTGTGTCACGCGGTCGAAAACACCGCGCACGCTCTGCCAGTCGCGCGCGATACACTGAACGTCACCACAGTGTAACTTATTTCGCGCATCAGTTACAGGATTCAGGCCGCTTTCTGCACGTCGCGGAACCAGCGCTTGGGAGAGAACGTGAGCGTTATTTCTTCTTCTTCCTCTTTTCGCCTCTTTTCGTATTCATTGCAGATGTTCAAGAAAGCGGTGCTTGAGAATTTTTGGACAAGGTACGTCCTGTCGCAGTGTTTCAGCGTATATATCTGTAGGACGATCGACGGAAGATAAGATCTAGCTTCGCTGAAGAAATCCGTTGCGATCGACAGCCGCTAACACGCAAAGAGAAAGCTGCGAAGACAGTGCCAGTCGCCGCCGTGTTTGCAGTAATAATTCTCAAATACCCCAGAAGATTTAATATAGTGATATCACTTAAATAAACTGGGATAAAACATCGCGCCAGCTTATATTGCTTTGGGTTTGGTAGTATCACGAAAAAAAAATGAAAAAAATAAATTAGGTTTGTGCGTACACGTATGTGCTTGCGGAACGCAGTGTGACATATGACACAACCCGTAAACGCAGTTATTTATTTTTATATTTAGGTCTTAACTACCAGAGAACCTTGCTGCAAAGCTCCAGGCCATGTAATCAAGGAAACAATAGAACTTCTCCACAAAGCCACATGAAGCCATATACAATGGTTCTGCCTTCAACGTAAGTTTGATCCAGATCGTTGCTCAACATCCACATTATCCCAATATCTTATCTAGCATGTTTTGTTCCGTTTGTAAAATGTGAACCATGCACTTGAGCTGATTATGTGCACTGTAGTCAGTTCTGTCTGCGCCTCTTTACAGTGCCTTGTTTGGATCTTCGTTTGGCAGCATGTTCCTCAAGACTATTGGGAGCAGCAATGCTAGCCTTTTGCTGATACTGGTGTTTGCCTTTGTGGTGAGTTCAAGTGTATATATCGTTTCATATATATAATGTACATGGACTTCGGAACGTTTTGGGAGTGGGGGCCAAGTATTGTCGTCATTGTATATGTTTTGTTTATTATTTATTGGTTCTCAATATTTGTCGATTATAATCTATTTAAAATTACACATTATGTAATATTAACTAGTTTTAATGACATCAATTATTGTTTTAATTCATTTTAGCCGTATTAAATTTTACATACTTGCATCCTCGCTTATTTCACATTGGTGTACACTTCAAAAATGTGTGGAAATTTCGGAAGTACTGAAAATCTGCGCAGACCGCGCAGGTTTTCATGTCCTGTACTTTAGAAAGCACTGGACCACACAACCACCAGCTTGAAAATTCTTGTAAAAAATTTGATTTCAGCGTAAACTGTCGGAAAGTGTGGGGGGGCCCTGCCCCCTCTGGAGAAGTGTTAGGGGGGCGACCCCCCCCCCCCCCCCCGCGCCTTCCTGGTTCCGGAGTCCCTGATAATGTAGCAATTTAATATTGTAATCAGTCTTTGCTCATTATTCGTTAAAAAGTAACTTTGTTCATCCACCTATCCTAAATGACTGCAAGTTAGATAACGACGCGAATATTTCCATTCACCCCGTCTTGTGGATGACCGTCTCCGTGGCCTTCACGTCCTCCTGCATTGACAGAGAAGCCCAGCTGAGCCTCTAAACAAAAATGGCGTCATTTTGACCGTGTTCGTGCAGCCACCCGTATTGCCATTTGAGATAAACAAGGAGGAAATTGGATCCACGCGAACATGTAGTACTTATCTGCGACATTCCGCTCCATGTTATGTATTGTGACGGTCCATGTTATGTATTCTACGTGGTCATCTTAAAATGGCCCCGACAAGTTCGGATTTTTCGTAAACTAATTACTTTCAGTTTTGAGAAATCCGAATGAATTTCTCAAGTTCCTTGTATATAGCTTATTGCTACAAATGGCTGGATGCTAATTGTTCCATTAAAACCCTCGAGGCTTTAGTAAAAAGTCTTTTATGTATGCGTGGACGTACGTATGTTTGGTTTTTCTGAAGGCTCATGAGATCTCGTCTCTATCACGGCGACGAATCACGGAGAAAATGAAACAGCGCGGGACCGTCCATAAAACACGTGATTTAAAACAACAGAAGAAAAGACCAAGTGGCCGGGATATACGCTTAATTGAACCGCACAAGCCTTCGTAATTTTAAATGAAGCAAATTCGAGTCATTGCAATATCTAGCAAACCAGCGCCATCCAGCAAATCAGTGGTTGCTAGCGTACAGCTAGCGTATGGCTATAGGGACCGGTGCCCGCGCAGGGAACCGGCCCTAGCCCAAGTGACAGAGACTTTAGCTTTTGGTTGTGTTGGTACAGTATGTGTCTCGAAACCTTTCCTTTCTACTTTCTTCTCTCGTTCGCATTCCTCACTCACCCTCCCGCGACCCCGAACTTTTCGCTGAGCGCCGGCGGACACGAGCTGAACAACGAAAGTGCAAGGGGAGGGGGATTACATGGAAGGGGGGGCTACAAGTTAATGTTTGGGATGGGTCTAACTTGAACAATATTTTTAAGTGCGAAGCACTTATTTAGGCCCGAGCAGTCGGCGTCCACTAAGCTCCTGTCGTCGTGCTCACGCTCACAAAAAAGTGCTCAAAACAGGGTCAAAACAAGCGCATCGTTGATCAAAACCGGTTCAATTACTAAACTAACATGATTCAGAATAATTTAATAGACAGGATCGAATAATGATGGTTTAATCGCATTATTTAACATAAATTTGTTAAAGTCGCTCCTGACACGACAACCCCGCGCATACACCGTCGTCTGACTGTGCCATAGAGAAACGTGCATGTAACGTATAATGTTTCATGACACGCACTGCGTCATCTGCCCACATTTTCTGTCGATAGTGCATAGGACTTAATTATGTGTTCCTGCGGGAAGCACCGGCGCGTCACTGCTTCGCACTCCCGCAGATTTCATGTTAGTGGACCTACATTAGCGCTGCATCTGATTTTTTTTTTTTTTTTGGTGGGGGGGGGGGAGATGGGTGGATGGGAGCCGTGTGAGTTGAGGAGGGTGTTGAGGGAGTGTTGGGGGTGTGTTTATAAACGATATAGACCTCTGGTGTAACGCAAGAGGCGTAAAAGAAAAGCTCCTTAACTGCATGCAGGGAAGGGGTAACCTCCGAGCGCTTGCGCGTAACACTCACAGGGGAAGGGATGGTAAAGGGGATAGAGGTAAGGGAAAGGGAAGATCACCTCTTCTAGCGTAGAGTTAATATACTGAGTCAGTATATTAACTCTATGTTCTCAAGACTCCCGTACAGTAGCGCTGCCAGAAACGTTTTTCGGGGAGGCATGACGTTTTGAGGTTTCTGTGGTGCACTTATGAAAGACCCCACCGGCGCGTGTGCAAGCGCTTCTCCCGTCGAGGAATGCGGTTTTGGCGGCGGGAAACTACGCAAAAGAGCGTTGCGAATCACAAATGGAATCTTAACCTCGTTCTTTCTCTCTGCTCTCGAAGGTTATTTTCGAGCGCGAAAAGAAGGCATTCCATGCAGAATGTTTGCTTTTCGTCGGCATCAAAAAGGACTTATTTTTTTCTTGCAGGAAGTTTTTTTTTTTTTTTTTTGTCGGCGGTGCATGACAGCACGAAAGATTATATATAAGGAAGGGGGGGTGTCAATGGGGAATGTTGGAGGTATAGTGAGGACGAAGTAAATGTATGTCCTTGATTCTATTACGTACGCTGCTCTACGGCTATACGCTTATAATGGCGGGAGGCAACAAAAAGAAAAGTACGCTCACTGCATGCAATAAAATGACTCCTTCATTTATTATTATTTGTATTACATCTGTCATTATCAGCCTTTGATTATTCCAGTAGCGCTAGCACTAAACAAAGACACTTGGCAGTGCTTGTTCGCATTCGTTATGGCTGTTACCATGATTAAAAATCCTTATTACGTATTCTTCCATTACAGTTGGATTAAATGTCTAGTGCCTGCAGGCATAAATTTCTTTCTTGGGAGGGGGGTTTGCTAAAGGCCTTGACTATAGTTGGGGAAAGCTTCTATATTTCAGCAATTATTTTCGATAAAGGGATTTTCTCTCTCTCTACCACACCCTCCTGATTAGATTTTGATTTGTGATTTGTGGGGTTTAACGTCCCAAAACCAGTTCTGATTATGAGAGACGCCGTAGTGGAGGTCTCTGGAAATTCCGACCACCTGGGGTTCTTTAACGTGCACTGACATCGCACGGCACACGGGCCTCAACATTTCGCTTCCATCGAAATGCAGCCGCCGCGGCCGGGATTCGATCCCGCGACCTCCTGATTAGAGGCTTGAGAGTAACTATATGGTAATATTTGTTTCCATGCTCAGAATGTATACTCGTGTGTATTTTTCCTTTACTGTAGTAATATGCGTTTAGTGTAAGAAATTGTATTTGTTACCATGCCCAGAAAGCATGTTATTCCATTACACACAGATGGAATAAAGTTCTTTTACCCCACTCATAAAGTACTCGTGTGTTTTTTCATCGCTGTCTTCAAAACATGGAGGGCTCTACGCCGCCCCCTTCCTCAAATGGAAGAAGACGGAGCTGAACAAAATCGATACGCTAATCAGAACAGGATTGAAAAGGGTCCTGAGCCTCCCTCGAAACACAAGTACAGAACGACTCCTCCAACTGGGCCTGCATAACACGGCAACCGAACTCTTTGAGGCACAGCGCAACGCCCAAATTAGTCGGCTCTCACTCTCAAGGGCGGGCACCGTAATTTTGTTGGAAGCCGGCATTCAGCCCCTCTTCATGCCACCAGAGAAGTCGCAACTATTCACAAACGCCAAGAAAGCGATAACCGTTGATCCGATCCCCAGAAATATACACCCGACCCACAACGAAGGACGGAGAAAAGCAAGAGCCAAGGCCATACTCGACAAGATCAAACACAACGAAACGAAAGTCCTCTTCGTTGACGCGGCCAGATATTGGAACCGAGGCGCCTACGCCGTCTCCGTGGTGGACGCCCATGGCTCGCTCGTCAACGCAGCCACGGTAGTTACCAACTTCACCCATGAAGCAGAAGAAATGGCCATCGCGGTGGCTCTTCGAAGCTGCACGGGAGCCTCTGTCATTTACTCGGACTCCAGAACAGCCATACGAACTTTTTCGGCGGCCCTAGTCTCTTCAAAGGCAGCTGCGGTTGTCAACAAACTCTTCTGTCAAGAAAGGGGAGAAGAAAATTTTCCGTCCTCACACATCGCATGGTTCCCGGCTCACATGGGAAACATTTCCGGATCTCCTGTCTGCAACCCAAACGAGCGGGCACACCAACTGGCGCGAGAACTCACTTTCCGCGTCTGCGGTCCGCCCCCTCGTTTCAACACTGCCTGGAGGAACCTCGACAACAAAGACCCGCTCGTGTCATACCACGAACTCGCTTCTAGTCACCGGTTAGGACGTCAAATTTTTCCTCCTCCCCACACGAAGCTCAACAGAGCACAAGCAATCACTTACAGACAGTTGCAGACTCGTACGTACATCACACCTACGACACTAAGCAGGATCAATCCCGACTTTACTAATGCCCACACTGTGGCCACGAGTATAACAATTTTGAACACATGCTCTGGCTGTGCCCTGCCAACGCGGGCACGGACTTTCCTGATCAGTCTTCCTGGGACTCAGCGCTTCGAACCACAGAGTTCAATGCTCAATTCAAGGCTGTCCAGAGGGCCCGGGCCATCGCCGAAGGACTCTGTCTACCGGCCCCGACCTGGGTGGAGCCGCCGGATTGATTGACGGGGCCTCCGGCACCGCTTTCTTTCTCCTCCGGACCCCAAATAAAGTTCATACTCACTCACTCCGGAAATCTTGACCACCTGGGGTTCTTTAACGTGTACTGACATATTGCACAGTACACGGGCCTTAACATTTTGCCTCCATCGAAATGCAGCCGCCGCGGCCGGGATTCGATCGCGCAACCCTCGGATCAGCGGCCGAGTGCCATAGCCAGTAAACCACCGTGGCGGGGCCGTAAAAAGTAGAACAGGACACAAGGACTGCATGCGCTTGTCATTTTGTATTATGTTGTCGTGTAGTTGTGCAATCTTATATATACCTTTGTAACTATGCCCGTGATCAAATGAAGCCCAAGACGGTTGCATCGTCGTCATAAAATACATGATCAGTTTTAAAGGTGAACATTTGACAAAGATCTGTCTGGTTGGGACGAAATTAAAGGTGAAAACAAGGGGACACCAACCAAATTATAATCATCAAAAGTAAAATTTACTCCTAAAGATGAAAAAACCCGACGTTTCGGGTCCCACTCGGACCCTTCTTCAGGGGTGACTGGAGGGCACCAGACAGCAGCAGTGCTTATAAGGCCTTCTTTTTCTTGTTTCTTTCTTTTTCTTTCTTTTTTTTTTCTTCTCTCGGGTTTTTTCATCTTTAGGAGTAAATTTTACTTTTGATGATTATGATCAGTTTTAGCAACCACTTACGTACCGCAGGGCGGCTAGGGCTGGCGAGTATGTTTTTCTGTCTATGTATATATAGTTTCCACATTCTTCTATGCCACTTCCACAGAAGATTGAACTCGTACCTCAAGCAAAACAGCGCATGCCATGCATGCCAGCTGCCACAGCGAGATTTTCCAATACGTGAATATTTCCGCTGTGTTTCTATTTGTGAATGACACATTGGCCCATTCCGGCCCTGTTGGCTATAGACGCTTGGCGCTGCTTCGTTGCAGATCACGTACTCTATCGGCTACTTGTTCATGCGGAGGCCGGAGGTATCGTGCGCTTCGGAGGGGCCATCGTGCACAGCAGGCGGCGAGCAGCGGGCCAAGGAAAGCAGCAGTGCGAACGGCCCGACGACCAGTTCCGGTGGTCAGAATGATGAGACCACACCACTACTCGAAGGCTCCGGAGATGAGGAGGAGGAAGAAGAGGAAGAACCCTCGTCTTCGGAGTCTGTAGACAACGAGAAAGAAGCCAACTGAACGCTCCTTTCAACTGGACCTTCCTGCTGCACCTTACAGGGTCTCAGGGATATTCACGAATATGTGTAGTTTAAACGGACACTATAAAGTGGAAAATATTTCGCGTGTATTGTTAGATTACCCTTCCAAACACAGCTCTCGTGGCGAGAACTCCAAACCAGAAAGCTCACGCAAAGAAAAAAAGAAAAGAAAACAAAGACGAAAAATTGCGCATGGGAGGCGACCCCTCCTTGAAGTTCCCTCACCAATTCGTCATGACGCTATAAATCTCGTTGGCGACATATGGGGCATACATGATTTTTTTAATGGCATTGCATTCTAAGGAACCCATAGACTTAACGTTAAGAGCGTTGACGCAGGAAATAAAGTGTCGGTGTCCGCGTCCACGACGGAAATAATCATGTTAAACAACCACCGTAGCAACCCGGAGCACCCGACCAGGCAAGCCGGGCTTCGCCATGGCGCTGGGACTTTAGTGAGGGGGAAAAATAAAAAAAACAAATAAAAAGAATTTATCAGAGCGAAATCTGTCAAGAAAATTGCGTTAATTTTTAATGAATATCCGTTGGGAAAGCGATGCGAATAGGGCCCGATGACACTGGCGCAGCCGGAAGTATTCTTCGGGGGGTTTTATGCGATGTGATGTGTAAATAGTCGTGGGCGGAGAAAAGGTGAAAAGTAAGGGGAGACAGCGGTTGTACAGTTCTCAAAATATTTCAGGGGGTGTTTTGCTACCAAAACACCCCGCTGGCTATATACCCTCAGGAATAGGTATATGAACAAACGCCCTTGCATAAGAATAATTTTCAAAAAATATATAATGGTTTAAAAATATTTTCATATTTTGACGCTTTTGACAGACCGCTTGTGCTTTAGTGCAATTTCTGGATGTAACGGCGCTTGACAAAGCAACAAAATTATGTAAAAAAAGTGCGGATGTAAATGTCAATATCCGCCAAGTATCCTATGTTTATTTTCCTCGCAGTAGCTTCCATATAGCCAAGGTGTAATAAAAACATCATTACATAGAATTCCTTTGTTTGGAAGATATTGTGGTCAAGAAGTGTATACCATTCTCTCGCTCTAGTGCGTTCAATTAAATTTTGCAAATCGCAGACTTGGCGGGAAAATGCTTTCGGTGTCTGAATTTTCTGTGTATTCCTTTTCTCAAACAAGTTATTTTTTTCTTACAAAAATACAGTTTGACTATAAGTTTAGAATCACTGCTCTTGGTGCATAACCTGTGCCTAAAGTAAGTTTTGTCGAAATCGGTGGCCAAGACCTGTTCGTTGAGAAAGCGATGCGCACAGGGCCCAGTAGCACTGGCTCATCGCTCTTCTGTTGGCTCATTAAGTTGCTTCTAACAAATAAACGAGCACTCGACTCCTTCCCTTTCGTTATGCACGGCGGTCAGTAAGAAAGAACAACCTACTGCAATCGGTCTACCTCAGCAACAACATACGCATCAGATATAATAATTACAGCAGCTAGGACCGCCTTTCGGGTCAGCAGCCAAACACCACGACCACTGGAACACCACGACGGACGCATCAGATACAAACACTTGAACCCACTGAAAACAACAAACAAAAAAGGAACTTCACGCATGGTTAGCATACTGCCTGGTGCAGTGGCGCACCGACGGGGGGGGGGGTTGTAACCCCCCCCCCCCCCCTGAGGCCGACCTAAACCGCCTCCAACTCCGTAACTGTTCCTATGTCCTAGAAGAATGTGGCGCTAATGTCTCTGCAAAACGCCCCAAAAATAATAAAAATAATCATCACCATTGATATGTTACTATTATTTGGCATTTTATTTACTTTTTTTACACACGCAACAACCGTGTAATCGCATGCCCGGCCCTTCGTCAAAAATTGAGCCCCTCCCCCCCCCCCCCCCCCCCCCGGCAGAGATCCTGAGTGCGCTACTGGCCTGGTGCTACATGGCAAGACATGTAACGACAGCGTTATGTATGTCCTGCAATGTACGTATGTTGCGTGCCTGCTACTCCTCACAGGGGTAAGGGGAAAAGGGATAGAGATAGAGGGAGGTATGAGAGGTTGTTGTTGTTGTTGTTGTTATGTGGGGTTTAACGTCCCAAAACCAGCTCTGATTATGAGAGACGCCGTAGTGGAGGGCTCCGGAAATTTTGACCACCTGGGGTTCTTTAACGTGCACTGACATCGCACAGCACACGGGCCTCAACATTTCGCCTCCATCGAAATGCAGCCGCCGCAGCCGGGATTCGATCCCGCGACCCTCGGATCAGCAGCCGAGTACCATAGCCACTAGACCACCGTGGCGGGGCGAGGTATGAGAGGTGACGATGATAAAAGTACAATGAGTCACTATACAAGTCTTATAAGCGGATGTGCATCATGAGCAGTAGTCTTTACAGCACAGTATTAGAGACGGGCATATAAACCTGTGTCGTACAAGAAATTAAAAAGGGCCTTGAAGTTGCGCTGGGCGTGGTCCGTGTGCTTCCATGCCTAGGTTTCTCTCAAAGGTGTTACGCGTTGTGATGCGTAAATATCGTGAGAGGAGAAAAGGTGAAAAGTAGGGGGACACAGGCGGTTGTACAGTTCCCAAAATATTTCAGGGGGTGTTTTGATATCAAAACACCCCTCTGGCTATATTCCCTCTGGAATGGTATGAACAAACGCCCTTCCATAGGAATAATTTTCAAAAAAAAATATATAATGGCTTAAGAAATATTTTCATATTTTGACGATTTTGACAGACCGCTTATGCTTAGTGCAATTACTGGATGTAACGGCGCTTGACAAATCAACATAAATTATGTAAAAAAAAAGTGCGGATGTAAATGTCAATATCCGCCAAGTATCCTATGTTTATTTTCCTCACAGTACCTTCCATATAGCGAAGTGTAATAAAAACATCATTACATAGAATTCCTTTGTTTGGAAAGATATTGGGGTCAAGAAGTGTATACCATTCTCTCGCTCTAGTGCGTTCAATTAAATTTCGCAAATCGCAGATTTGGCGGGAAAATGCTTTCGGTGTCTGAATTTCCAGTGTATTCCTTTTCTCAAACAAGTTATCTTGTTCTTACAAAAATACAGTTTAACTATAAGTTTAGAATCACTGCTCTTGGTGCATGACCTGTGCTTAAAGTAACTTTTGTCGAAATCGGTGACCAAGACCTGTTCGTTGGGAAAGCGATGCGCACAGGGCCCAGTGGCACTGGCTCATCGCTCTTCTGATGGCTCATTAAGTTGCTTCTAACAAATAAACGAGCCCTTGACTCCTTCTCTTTCGTTATGCACGGCGGTCAGTAAGAAAGAACAACCTACTGCAATCGGTCTACCTCAGCAACAACATACGCATCAGATATAATAATTACCGCAGCCAGGAGCGCCTTTCGGGTCAGCAGTCAAGCACCATGACCACTGGAACACCACGACGGACGCATCAGATACAAGTGACAAACACTTGAACACACTGAAAACAACAAACAAAAAAGGCACTTCACGCACGGTTAGCTTACTGCCTGGTGCCTACATGGCAAGACATGTAACGACAGCGTTATATATGTCCTGCAATGTACGTATGTTGCGTGATTCCATATAACATCGCAAAACACAAAGGACAGACAGACAGACAGACAGACTTTATTGCGTATCAGCCGTGTTTGTGGACTGGGCTTCCGTCTAGGCATCGGGCAGGAGGTCTTTCCTCGGCCCGCTGGACTGCCCAGAAAACAAACGAAAAAAAAAAAAAAGTAGGGAGGGGGAGTGTGCCAATGTCCCATGTATCAGGACCTACTTCAGAAACTTCCTTGTGACTTCTTAAATATGGTCATATACACCACCTTGAATTTGAAAGCACACACACCACCATATTCAGGCTTAGATACCAGACCTCCCATAAGCTGACCCCCTCTTGGAAAAATATCCTGCATCCGCCGTGCGGTCCGGAGAGGCGCGGTTGCTTGAAGGTAAATACCAAGTATAAGTACTACTGCGGGGTGTCACGAACATAAACGGACGTGCATGCGCCTTGATACGGTCGTGATTCTGAGGCAGGTTAGAGCCATTCTGAAATAGAGCGCCTAAAAAAGAAAACATGTTTCTCTTCTGCAGATATACCACAGCTACTAAAAATTCTCTTCATTAAAGTGCACGCGAAGAGTGCTGTACACTTTCAATACAGTGCCCTAAGCCGCACATCCTTTCCCCACTGACCATGCACATAAATGCCATTTTGGTGACTGTTCTCAAGTAGGGGGTGTGAACTAGCTATCTGTTTGAAGAACAAGTCCTTTTTGACGGAATTTCATCGCCCCATCTAACCATTTGCCTGCCTTTTCTATGTTTTACCTCTCCAGATATCCATTCTGTTGTTCTGAAGGTTCATCGGTTGCCTGTTCTTTGCATTACTGTGTCCTGTCCAGGTCGACATTTTTTTTTTCCCTCTTAATTGGCATAAAGACACCAGCTGCTCCAGCTGCTGCTACTTGCTTCCTTATCGATCCCGCTCTGTTTCAGTCTTTAGCGTCACATCTGTCATTGTTCGTCCCTTTGCATGTTGTGTGGCCCTTAATTTCATCATGACCCCCCCTCCCCGATCTGATCTGCACGACATGTTGGTACCGACAAAATACACACAGAAATATATAACTGAGCTTTTTCATTTATCGTTTTTCAGAGGCCTGAGATACCCGTGTTGATAAACGCAGCTGTGGTTCGTAGTATGGATGATGATTCCTCATCTGTGGACCAGAAAATACACCACATATGCGCCTGCTGTTGCTAAGAGCGCAAAGTGCGCTCCTAGACAGAGCGGATGTAATGGAGAATATTACCCCACACAAATAATAGTAATCGGCTTGTTCGCGTTTCCTTTCTCGAAAACACGGCGATCGCCACTACCAGCCGTATTAAGAATCATATAAGTCGAGCTGATGTCCGCAGCCCGCATGCCGTCGTGACCAGATAGAACTGGGCGTCAACGCGCACATATATAACTCCTGTTGTGGGACAAAAATATACCCCGAATAGTCATTTTGTGATGAGTGCACATGCCAGTGCACGCGCAAGAGTGTATAACTGCACGGCAAGGATACTTAGGCTAGTTGGCATGTGTTCATTGCGAAGGAATTGGGCGCTTTGTGGGCACACACAGAGCCCTGTACAGTAGGTGTATTGAGGAATATTTCTGACCCACAGAGATAATCGCCATCAGCTCGGCGCTTGCCGCAAATCTGTGAGGAATGATAAGTCACTGACTACCGCGCGCCGTTCGTGACTCAAAAGAACCGGGCGCGCGGCGATAACACAAGGACAGCACGCGGGATGTGTACCTTTGTTGTGGGACAAAAAGGCAAAAAGGCGCCCAAAATACGCCGTCCATGACTCCTCAAATCGTCCATTTGGGGAGTATTTCCGTATAGCCCGCATTCTTGATAAGTGACAAAAATACTCTCCAAAGAAATACTCTTCTCCGGCTGAGGAGTGGAATCCCCTGAACACTCCGTGAGTGGAACAAAAAAATTTACACTCGACGGAGAGTGTTCTTGCCCCCAAAATCTGGCTCCAGCAAACTTTCGGAAAGCAGATGAGTACTGCCCATCGGTTCAGCGACATTATGTTGCAGGTTAAATAACATAATGCCTACTGGTATAGAGTGTGAAGCCGGCCCATTCACTGATAATCTACGTCGCAGATTCCAGTATTTTTGTCAATTTTGACCGAATTCCACAGCACGTCCGGCAACACTGCGGTTTGACAGGAGACGGAAAAAACGAAACAAAATGTGCCTGTTGCGTTTCAAAATACTGATGTCGCTTTGCATACCATTGCTCGCGTTATCAGTGCAGCTTTGTTCTGCCGCTTATTATGCGGACAATGGCGTTGACCAAACCATCATTTACCGCACGTTGCCAAAGTCTGAGAGGCGTGAAATGCAGCAAGAAATCTTGAACCTGTTGGGCCTCGACCACAGACCGAAGCCGAAGATCCACGAGCGAAAGTTCTCCGCACCGCGTTACTTGCTCGATCTGTACAACTCTTTCAAGGATGAAGACAACGGGGACATTCACCTCGACGCTGCGAAGGCGCATAATGAGTTCATTACCAACAACCAGAGCTTGCGGATGATCAACGATTCCGATGTAATCATGAGCTTTCTCAACCATGGTGCGTACCCAGCTTTTTTTTTTTTTAATTTTTTTCCATTGACAGCGTGCGCGCGAGCCGCTCCAGGAATGTAAACGTTCATTCTTGTACATCTGCCGTGAGGTGACACGCCAGAGTGATTGCGGAGGATCACATTGTCACTTATGCCACTTATTTGGTTAGAAACACCGCGGGCCGACGCAACAGGAAATGCTCCTTGTTGGCGCTTAAAACAATGATTCACGTTTGACGAGGTCTTGTTAGAAGTGGGTACAGGTTGTCACGGGCGTGCTTTACCCGTTTTGTCGCAATTACGCACGTGCTCGATGCTGCCTAATCAATTGCGGCTGTGTGCTTGAAGCAATTCTGTGCTTCAACTTCAACAATGTGCTTCAAGCAGTTCAATTCTGCCTTGTGTTGTCATATATGCCCACCTCCCGGTTGGGTTAAATGTATAGTATTCGCCCTGGAAAGACATTGGTCTGGGGGCTGTCAACTGCAAGGCTGTATGTCATATCTGATTCACAACTCTTAGATGCCTGATGAATGCCGCGAAGTGGTAAATTTTTACCCGCACCAACCTTTCATAGTACACGCTCCATGTGGAGCAGCACCAGGGTGAGAACTAATATTTCAGACCTGGAAAGCAACGTGAAAATTGTTGCAGTTACCAAAGCTCGCTGGATATAGCGAATAGCTTGTGTGAGCATTCATCCGCAGATACTCTCCTTTCACCTCCTAAGTCCTTTCATCCTTTGCAGCGTAGCAAAATGGGTGTTTATATAATTAAAGTTCCTGCCGCTGCCTTCAGTTTTCTCTCTCTTACTGTGGTAAGCATAACTACCACTTCCGTGTGTGTCCTTAAATTCAGCAGTCCTCTTGCTGTGAAAAGATGTTTAGTAAGCCAGGAGGCACGCAAGACAGGTTTGGTGAAACCATGTTAAAGTTTTCACACTAGTCTGCCATGACACAACACATCTAAGGGCATCGTGGACTTAACATTGCAATTTTCACAAGCATTTTTTTTTATTGGTCGATCATGGCCAAAACACTGGAAAAAATTACTTGATGTTAATGATGTCACATAATATATCAGTGTTGGGGTTTCCATGCACAATTGAAATATCAGCCTGTGATCGTTAAATTAAAAATAAAAATGATTTAGTTCTCAAACACTAACTTATCAGTCGACCTTGATTTAATGTCTCACTGCATCATTTCTTTAATTATGGAAGTAAATGTTACTGAGGTGCTGGCGAAGCTTGCCCTTTCATGTGCTACTTCACTATCCTAATCACTTTGTCCTCCAATTTTTAACCACTGGTTTGCCTTACAGCCCATCACCATTCACTCCATCTACGCCATGACAATGAAAAGCGGTTTTGGTTTGATGTCAGTGAAGTATCTCCTGCAGAGAAAATCCTCAAGGCAGAACTCAACATCTTCCGAGAGGCGGCAGCTAGTAGCTTGCCAGAAGACCACACATGCACGCTTGAGATCAGTGTACTGAGGCATGGCGTCAAAATTGAGTATGTAGCATGTTATATTGTTATATGTGCATGTTATAGTTTCTGTAAGACCTAATGAATCTGCCTGCATGACATGCACTCAGCGTGTCAAATGACAATGATATTTGTAGGTTAAGATTGAAGGGACACTAAAGCGAAAAACATAATTTCCTTTATTGGGAAACTGCCTCTTCACAATAACAGTAGCATTGCTTTTGCTAAGAGAAGATGTTTGATAAATTAACAAACGCGTGAAAAACAAACAGAGCTGGTGAAGCTGCTCTGACGTTCCCGCACTAATACATGTGGCGTCATCGGTTCTGATGGCATCTGTCAAGGTCAACATAAGTATGCATAATAATGATGTACATTGTGTTGTAAGGAAGTGATAGGCTTGACACAGCACATTTAAGAAACATTCATTCAGCCAGTGTGGCCAGAATACAAAAAAAAAAAAATAATAAAAAATTAAGAGACAAGTTTGCAAGTTTGTGACGTCATGTGCTTTAGGTTTGGGCATGGAATTAAAAGATCAGACTTGCTCCTTTATTTTGTCTTCTAATATTGAACATAAATGGTGAAATCTATGACAGTGTAATTCCTAAATTGTAGTTAATCATTCTGGACAAGCTTAGTATCTGTTTAGTGTGCCTTTAAATTCTTTTATCGACATTACATAAAATCGCCAGCCAGCTTGGTGATCTCAATGATTGTGATGTCAGTAATTATCTGGATTGTTTGTTTGGCAACTATATGTAAACATGTTCTGTTTATGTACAAAAAAGGCTAGAAAAATTGCCCATTCTCAGCTGTTGAGAGCATGAAAATAAGAGTGGTGACTGTATTTCATGTTCCTCTGAAGGGTTGAAACTAATGCAGATTTTTAATTATTTGTCTATGAAATAGTGGAAGGAAAATCACCGGCATAGCACTACTTTTTTTTTTTTTTTACTTTAAGATTTTCAGATGAGCTCAGGAGCATAACGTTTGGGACAAAGTATTTCATTGCATATTTTGGTACTGACACCTTCAAAAGTATACTGTGAGTGTAGGCCCTTCTTGTGGTTACATCTGGCTTCATGACCTCCTGTCTTTAATTTCACTTTTGCAATATGTGCCATAATATTAACTAATATAGCAAGTTAGGATAGCTTGTCGTATAGTTTCCAGGATACTGTGCCTTGCTATCCAAGATATGTGTGCTACTTTGGTAACAAGGGTAGAAGAAAGTCACTGTCAGGTCAAATAACTAAAAAGAGATGTCATACATATTGCCTGTTACTCCTTGGTAATAAATACAACATGCCTGAGAATGATATATTACATTGTGGCACTCCATGAAACCCTTGCTGAAAACTGCTGTACCCTTTTAGTTTTACCATGGGTCATCTTTCCTTTTGCATTGCTATAATCTCGTTATCACTACATTGCTTCATAGCTTTGTCAGTATTGTTGCCAAATTTTGTATTTATGTGTTGTGTCATTGTTTGCTCGACAGGTGTCATTGCTTTTTCAGAATGGATTGTGGCCTTTGGTGAGGCTGCTGTTGCTAGGTTTTCTTGGAACTTGTTTTGTAATTTGTTCGAAAAGCAAAAAAAAAATATTGTTTATTGGTGCCCCCCATTTTTTTCTGCAGAGATGTTATACTCCAGCATGTGGACAATCTGACTATAGATGCAAAGACACATGGGTGGCTCACATTTAATGTCACCGAACCATTTCTGACATGGATAGCATTTCCTAATGAGAACATGGGTCTCTTTTTGCAGACTCATTGCAAAACATCAGGTGAGAACTTTAGTAAAGGTTACCCGAATATACTGTTGGCTGCATGTGTCCTACCGGACATGTTTCTGAATAGAACTCCTCATTCTTGAACAGCGTGATTGTAGGCATTATTTGGGTCATTGATACAGGCACCTTTAATCAGCACTTGTCATTCAGACGCGACAGATTTGCCGTCAGGCTGAAAAAGCTAGAGCATTAGCCATTTTTGACACAAGGTTATAGTAGAATTGAGCTAATTTAAAAAATTTGTCTGTTGAGCTTGACGTTTATAAATATGTGCACATGTGTGGAAATGGGCACGTGTTTAGAGCCTTGAAGGCAAACTTTCAGAACAAATGTTATGTTTACTTTGATGCTTCTTATAGAACCTGCTAATCTTTAAAATTATATATTAATGATTGTATTAACATTCTGTGCTTATTCATGCATTGTTCCTTTCATGGTTATCGGCCTTCAAAACCAGGGTAACTGGAAAATATTTTTTGAGGTCGATGGATCTCTATGATGTCTGTATTCATTTTTTGCCCTAGAAGCGTTAGTAATGTGCTATGTACAATGCTTGTATTGTAATACCATACCATTATCAACAAGGAGTTTGCTTTACATTTGAGTGAAAATACGGTGAAGAAATTTCCTAGTGCCCTGGAAAAAATGTAGCGATGCATCTTGAGCCACAATAACTGTGCTACTTTAGTTATGCCAGTTGAAGTCTATAAATATTTTTCTTTTTCTTTTTTGTGGGTTTCATGTCTTATGATTTATTTTGAAAATGTTCTTGTACTCTTCTTGTTGTTTTCATCAAGTCATGCTAAGTAGCAAGCTGAGAATCTTCAGCTTTTGTTAAATCCTCTCTCTCTCTCTTAATTGGTTGTTTGGTTGCCCTACTCATGCTGGTCAGTTGTAGTGAGAAGCCAATGAAATGGACAAAAGAAACCAGGCTCATTCGAAAAAAAGTGGAAATAAGCAAAGCTTCCAAATGATAACAGTACTGCTCGTATGTTCATTAACTTTCGCTTGGCTTGAGATATGTTGGAAACAGATACGGGTTCTCTGCTTCAGGAGTGGTTTCCAAAATCTGCCCGTGCATTAGGAGGAAATTAGAGTGAAATGGGGTGAGAAAGGCAGCTGAGAATTTAACTCTGTGTCATTGTATGTTCCTTGCAAGTGTGGTGTGCAAAGTGCCACTTACATGTGGCACATTGTACCTGGGACAAAGCGGCAGATACTGAAAGAGCTAATCGGAGCTTATACTAAAAGAGCATAATCAGTCGATAAACATGCCTAATTTATTGCGTCTGGTGCCATGTTGCAACACTGTGACTGCGCTGTCGTGTTAGTTGACACAAAGATCCTGTCAAAACAGGTGTTAACTCAAGAAATAATGGAAGCATTCTGCATCTCAAGAATGGGTGGTGCATTCGTGAGTCATGCGTCATTATAAAAGATGAGTTTGCATATCTGTTTGAGTTGTGCAGTTTTAGGTGTTGTACAAGATTGCTCATTCACTTTTACATTTGAGCATTTTACAGCGTAAGCTGTTATGAGATCACAACAAAGGTCGTTTTTGCGCCGTAGTTGTCCTGCCGCCACCGCCGCCGCCGGTGTCCGCAACCACTATCGCTGCAAATTTTAGAAAAAATAACCAGGACCGAGGAGTATTGCAACTTGTCCTCTGCCTGGATTCGAGCCCACACTCTCTGCATGGCAGTCGAGCGTTCTACCACTGAGCTACGCCTGTGGTTGAAAAATCATCGCTAAAAGACCTAAACAGGTATAACGTCTGCCTGAGGAATCGCATTAACAAACGTAATGTTACGTGGAAAAATCGTAATACGCCACTACACGACGCGGAAAATGGATTGCATAACGAGTTCGAGGAATCATCTGAAAGAACACAGGGCTGCATGCTTTGTAGCTCTGAACCCATTACGGAGGCACTGGTAATTATGGCGTAGTGGGTACTTCCCTACTTGGCAAAATGATAAGTTACGGCAGCAGGGGATACCTACCACTTCTACTTGCACTAGTTTCCTCATGCGTTTAAAGTGGCCTCTAAGAAGGTAGCTCCTCCAAGCTTATGCTGTCACTGTCCTGCGGTACCGCGCAGGCCTGGCTCTTTTTGTTTTTGCCTTGTTTTGCTTCACTTTGGTTTTCTAGTGAACTTTTCAGTTGCACATCAGAGCTTGCCCTGTACACTCCATTACACTGTACTATTCAGCATTTGCACTTCATTAAATGCATTAGTGTATCGAGTAGCTCAGCCTTCAGTGCTATGGGCACAAGACACCTATTATGACAAACCCATTCTTAAACTAATCTTTCCTCCTTTTCCTATTCGTGCGCTACCCTGCACCATTCCTCCTTGAAATACATACATAGCTTGTATGTTTTGTCTTCCACGTAACATGAGGGGCAAAAAAAAAATGTTCATCTCTTGTTTTGTTGCCTCTTGCTTTTGCATATATCATTCTTGTTCTCTAGCTAGTAATGTCAGAACAAGTTAGGTGGCCTGATTTTCGAAATGGGGGGCACAGCCCCCTCCTTTTTCAAATTTACCATACTATAATCCTAGAAGGGAATCATTGTGCCATGTTTTCCTTCAAAATCACTCAAATCACACAAGGTAGAAAGACCGTATTTTCTTTTCTGCTTAATTAAACATTGCTTTAATCTTATTATGTTTCATTCATTACCTTGCCATTTTCAAACACAGGGCATAGTTTATATGGGGTCAATGGCTTGTGGACTTGTGGGCCAGCGAAAACTCACACCTAAACAAATGTTCTGAGCTCTCGCCCCCTCGCCCAGCCCACTTGAGGTGCACTTCTGAAGTTTCTGACTGTAATGGAAGTTAGTCCCCTGGTGCGCTTACTAAGCTACTGGTGTTCTCTTTTAAACGAAAGACCATTGAAATTATGTGCAGGCCACAGCATGCACCCCCACGAGCTGCATCCACATGATCTCGGCCTAGTAGGGTCAGGTGGCCGCAGTGACCTACAACCATTCATGGTGGCATTCCTGCGTGATGGGGGCCCCAGCCGTCGCCGCCACCGTGTTCCTCGAGCTACTCGCAAACGCCATAGTGCTGATGTCGGCTACAGTGGCAGACATGAGAAGAACCCGTACTTTGGTATGCTATATTGTCTCATAATTGAAAACACTATGGCAAAGCAGCTGTATCGTTTTCACATTCGTACCTTTCGGCTGTCTGGTACAGTGGAAACAGCAAGAGCGAAACATTTTTTTGTTAGTCTGATAAGAGAGCTTCATGAGAATTTTTGCTTAAGAGAATATGTTTCTAAGCTGGGACACCGTGTTTGCAAGTAATCTAATATCTCTTGTTTTTTGTTGCTAATATAAGAGCTTAGAAATTTAGGTCTTCCTAGCTCACAGAATTCGCATTTGACATCCTTTTATAATTGATTCGGAAATCTGCTGCAATGGCAGCAGATTTCTTTATTATTTTGCTTGTTATGCCGAAATGATGTGAGTTCGAACTATTTTGAGCTGATAGTGTGACAAGCTTTCACATGGGAACTTGTTGTTGGTCAAGTTAGTGCTTGCTTAGTGTCATACCGTAGTCCAAAGGTGCAAGAATGAATACATGCAACGTTAGCACTTGTGTTGTTTGTCTTTATGTATTCATTTTTGTGCCTTTCCTCTACAGTATGGTACATGCTAAGTGTGTCTTAGCATACTCCTGCAATATGTGAACAGTAATAATGACTGCTTTCCTTGCCTATTATATTTACTTGTATACTGTTAGCACTGGCCAATTTGCCTAATTAATGGATAACGCTGGCTAATGTTGACCGGTACTAGCCCACTACTGGCAGGATAGTGTTGCCACGCCATCAAACCCGCACATAATGAAATATGCTGAACATGAAACCCTCAAAGTTTATTATGCATGTAAAATGTATTTTTGCTAATGAACCAGTCATTGGGTATATTGAACTTGGAGTGTGTGTGCCCTGTGTACCAAAGAGCCACAAACGCTCTCCTCCGCTGGCCCTGGATAGTCCCCTAGTATAGTCTCCAGGTGGCCGCACCACCAAGTCATGCTTCCGCGGCTCCAGCAGCCTTAGAATTGTGCTGCTTTGCAATAACTGCTCTCATGACTTTGGCAGTGCCTACGTTTCTGTGTGTTTACATTTAGATGCTTGCGTTTCGGCATGCCTGTGTTAACTGACTCAGTTAAACAAAGTGTTCAGGTGAAAATCACTCCGTATTGCAAATAGGTATACTTTTCTATGTGATAAATTACTTTAGGATTAATTATTCATGGTGAGTAGCATGGCCTTTTTTGTTAGTGCATTTCTGCTTCGCTGTTCACAACGATGCTTATGAAGAACTAGGTGCTGTAATTAGTTAAAAAGTGGGTTTGACTATTTCAAAATACTTGATATATTGAACATATTCTACAAAATCATGCTGTCCATTATAATTGGGTCGGACTGTACATCCAAATGATGGTAAGTGTTGGCTAGTATGGGCTATCTGTTGTTATACCAGGAGTGTGGTCTTCATTAAGTTTTAGCTTTACGATTGAGTTGTCTGCCAATTTAATGTGCAGTTGCAATCTTTCAGATATTACTAGCAGAAAAGTGAGTACCGTGGGAAATGTTAGATGACTTTTACTAGGAGCTCAACTTGGCTGTAGAATAGTGTATTGCTGCTTCAGCTTCACAGCATCATTACTTGTTTATCTGAGCCCCCATCTTCAGGAAGAGGCTGTTATCCAAGCAGCATTGGTGTGAGGAAGCCAGACCAAAATTAATTGCTTCAGCATTAGGCCTTGGGGACGGCAATGGTTTCTATTGTGGCGTATCAGTTGTCACGCTGTTATCGAGCCTTGGCAGTTGCCTGAGCTTCAAGCACTGTATTCTCATCAGAGCACAGCGAATATGTAATAATGGTAGTTCTGATGGTACTTGAGGTTCCTTCATACACCTGAAGACAATTTTTTCTGTGCAGTCTTTCTTAAATCTTACAGCATGATGTGAAGTCTTCAAGATATGACAAACTGGAACCATGCAGCCAATATATATATATATATATAGCAGTCATGGTGGTGAATAGGCCGAAGGCGTGAAGACAGAGATGAGTAGTATACCCTCGGAATCGGCAACAACAATGGGGGAAGCGTTTATTCAACGTTTCAGCCGGAGACCGGCCTTCATCAGGCCGGTCCTGATGAAGGCCGGTCTCCGGCTGAAACGTTGAATAAACGCTTCCCCCATTGTTGTTGCCGATTCCGAGGGTATACTACTCATCTACACACACACACACACACACACACACACACACACACACACACACACACACACACACACACACACACATATAACTAAAGATGGCCCTTTGACATGTAGGAATTTATTGGTGGATAGACTCTGACCGTCTGTAACTGCTTCCACAGAGCATTTATTGCTGTTTCTTTTTTGTTTTGCTTTCCGCTCTGTTCAAGACACACGGCCAGCTGGACGAAAGAACAGCTGCCAAAAGCGAAACTTGTTTGTGAGCTTTAAAGACCTCGGGTGGCAGGTAAGCTGATTGGTCTCCTCCGACACACTTTTAACAGACACTTATTTCGTCACTTCTGCATGTTGTATGTAAGTGGCGTGAAAATATTAGTCTGGCCAGCATGACCACAGTATCAACAATGACATGGAAGGTTGTCCCACTGCTGTTTTAAGGTTTATGTTGAAAGTTGAATTCGTAGTACAGTAAAACCTCATCAACGCAAATTTGGAGGTGAAAAACTGAATTTCAAATGATTAACATTATTTAGAGGACGATAAGGGACATCCAAATTTTCAGTGCCGTCTATCGGCATCCTCAAAAGCACCATCCGCAATGTTCTTCAGGGCGCCGGAAACTAAAACCTGCAGCATCTTGGCATATGTCAGCTGCCATCTGCTTCTTTTTTCCGTCGCCCCACAATGTTTTCCAGCTGGTGCATGCCTCTGTGCATGCAGCAGAGATGCATGACAACAGCGCAAACAACGCAACACTGTTTTTACCTTATACCTTGATTATAAGAACAATGAAAAAAAGAAATATCATCACGACCGTGCAAATGGTTTTATCAACGGCATTGGCATTGCGTGTGTTTGGAACCGTTGTCAACATGCATAAAATTTCTGTTTAACCTTGTTTCTATTTTTGCCATGACTATCAGTTGCTTTCCCTGCGACGGAAGCACTGACAAGCTTAGGATGACGCATTTTTAACAGGTATTTAACGGGCAGGTACATCACGCACATACGATCACCTTTGATGCTCGGTGATCGATCACTGAGCATCAAAGGTGATCGTTTGTGCATGATGTACCTGCCCGTTAAATCGTATCGATCGCCTTTTGCTTGTCGTATTGCTTTTCATGGACGGAAAGCGGTTGTTTGAGAGAATAAACATGTGTAAGTTGACAATGTAGTTCGAGTGTACAGATTTTTTATTGTTTCAAAGCACTGCATGTTTACTGCTCATCTAAAAAAAAATCATGCAACATTCACTTCTAAGAACATCATCAGGCTATTAGCACAATAAAGATGCGATGCAAGTTACAAGCTTCCTGATGCTGCACCATGAAAGAACGCTTGTGAAAACGACTCTGTATATGTCGTAAAATACTGCACGTACATACTGCCTGTGACAGTGGTGCACAGTGAGTGAATAACTTAAATATTGTACGCTCTGTTTCTTGCCATTGTGTTTTTTACTGGTTGTTTTTAACGTGAATATATGGGATCGGTATAGCTCAAAATGTTTGCCACCAAGCTTCGGCTGTCTATTAGTGCACTCATTGCCAGCTGCAACAAACGATCACAGCCGTTTCATATTCCAGCCGTTAATATGATCCTCTGCGCCCCTCACCCGCTTGTTGGTGGCCATAAGATTAAAGCAAAGAAATTTAAAAGTGCTTGGAAAGCTTATATGCCACGCACATGCCAGTGAGAAACGCGACGATGGCGTTCTTCCTCCTACAACACCAGCACATTCCTCCCTACTGCCCTTCCTTGCAAAAGAAAGCTGCTAAGAGGGAATGGTTGAGGTGACCTTGTCGAGCGGCATGTTTTTATTTTCTCTATCACCATCTCAGTATCCTCACTACTATTTTTAAGCACCTCTCCCCTGTTTACTGATGAAAATACGGCGGGGACCTGGCTGTACAGCAAATCAGTTTTTGTCCTTTCAGATGTGTATGTGCTACATACACCAATCCTCTCAGCAGACTACCTGGTGTAGGCCAAGGCCACTAGACCAAGAGGCATGGGTCCGCTGAGTGTACTTGAGTAACAGCGGTGAACACCGGCCATAAATAACTCCGAAATGGGATGGCCTTAATTTTTCCGAGACGTTCTTAGCACACTGCTCATGTGTCCACTCGTCGCTGTTTCAAACACACAACTGTGACGGGTTGTTCAGCAACAACGTAGTTTCGTTATTTGGCACATGTTTCCAATCGCAGTGGTAAATAATGTGGAAAATTGTATTGCCATGCGAGCTTATCTTAGACGTATTACGCTCTGAGATTTTCAAGAATCAAGAATTTCCTCTAACGCTTACCTCTGATCTGAAGTACACATTGTAAGGGTGTAATATTTCGTTATTGTGTTCTCGTTGACATTTAGGAGCACAGAAAGCTTTGCTGACCTTTCGCCGCTGTTGTCTCAAGAAACCGGTGTGTTTTCGTGGCTCGGAAGCACCGTCAACGACTGCCTCTCAGCCTCTCCTAATGCTAGCAGCAGCAGATTATTCAGCGGCTATGCCCCGAAGAACATGGCGAATGTGTTCAGTGATGCCAGGGCACAGCACATTATGCACATCCCTTATTAACAAATGCTTACTACTTCATCACACTTTCATCTGCTGAAAGGGGCCCTGCAACACTTTTTGAACATAGCCTGAAAACGGTGCCAATCATCTGTAAGGGCTCCTGTGAACACGTGAGCGAATTATTAGTGTGCTGCATACTAGCTGGAGGATTTCTGTGACAGAACAGCAGAAATATCAGTACTCTGTGTGCAAACATTTTTTCTATTCAGCAGGCCATCGCAGAACTTTCTGAAATTAAGGAGATCTTTAGCGATCCAGTGGTTGAACTTGATTGCGCATAACAGATGTCTCCAAAAGGTGCAAGCACTCGTGCACAGTAGGAGATCTTGATTTGCGACATTAGTCCTCTTAAAGGAGTCATGAATATCCCCTTGGTCTTGGTGAAAAAAACATTCTACAGCTAGCGTGTGCTGCGATGAACAGCTCAGCCAAATTCCGTAGTCATGTGCGACACATATCATTTAGAAGTGGAGCACAAGGTAGCCACTTAGTTAGGAGACCTCTTTTCAAAGAGAGGCTACTCTTTATTATCCTTGTAGCAGCTCTATTTAACTTCATCATAGAGCACAGATTTGCTGCTATTGGCCGATAGCTGACATAAATTTACCCATTCGCTGCCGCCCACCATGCCTGTGTGCCGGCCTTCCTCAGTGCAGGCGTAGAGTTTCTGCATGCATTAACTCTACATCCGGCAGCCCTGCCAAGTTCTGTGCCCAATAAGCCGTGCTCAGGTAACATGGTGGGCAGGCTACCTCGCTGACGGCCAGCCACCAGGCCCCATTCTGCCGAGTTGAAAAAGAATGGGCAGGGGAGATTTTCCACTCCCAGTACCTCTGCACCTCGTAAATCTATATGAAAAATGATTTCAGCTCAGAGGCCTTCATTACACACCAAGCCATTTTCCCAACCAAGTGCAAGGAATGGTCCAGGATCCCTTTAGGTCATTCTCTTATTCACTAGAAATCTGTAACTTTCATACATGCACTATTTCTATTTACACATGAAATTCTATTTACACATGAAAGATGTGCTTTTAAAAATCAATTTTGGTTTGCACGAGTCATGAAAGCATTATTAAAACATTTATTAAAATGTAACATGTGAATAACTAATTGGAGCAAATTTCATCTTTCAGTGTACATCAGTTGCTTTCCAGAAATTAGTTACAGCTGATCTTGAGCAAATTCATTTGTATCAGTGTAAGTGCACCAGTTGAATGCGACTACTTTATTTACTCGTGTAATGAATGCACTTGCATAATAAGTGCACCCCCAACTCCAGCAGTCAAATTTCGGAATTTTTGTTTCTCCCATGTAATAAACGCGCCCTCAACTTTGAACCCTTGCAGTCCCGCAAATGGCCGCAGTACTCAAGATTCGTTCGGCGCAGTGACTCAAGATTCCCACGTCCCTATAAAACTGCCGCATGTAGCCGCGTGTGAGCAGTGGTAACATCATTTACTCGCACTGCTGCATTACTCCGTGCTGTCGCAGTTCTCTCACGTCATTCACTGCTGCCATGCATGCAGCACAGGCTGGCACAGCTAAGCCTAAGCATGGTCGGAGCGTGGTCTCCAAAATTGCATCGTTACGTTGCTGCGGTGCAATCTCGGATGTCATGCTTAATGCGCACCACTGGGAGGCGGAGCTTAGATATGAGGAAGAAAATGTGATGGTAAGCCGCTCTGCGTACGGTGATGGGGGACATCAATTCTCCCATTACGGATTATCGAGGGACTTTAGGTACGGCCACCTCTGAATGCTACCGAACACTGATGTTGCTGGGCATCTCCAAGATTGCATCGGCGACATAGCGACCTTTTTTTGGTTGGCCTTGAGCCGGTGCGGCGTGGGTCAGTGGCATACGCATCATGCTTCGTAGCACCATTGCGGGCGGGACCCACCGTGACGTAGAGACTATTTTCAACGAAGACTGCTGCGTTCCACTCGTTTTTTTTTGCTGTTGACCGTTCAACAGCATTGACATTTCTACGGTTCCGTGTGCGCGGTGGGCTAAGCACACGTAAGCGCAAGTGAAAGGCCATAGCGATGGAACACAACGCTGTCTTTTCCTGCGCTTTAAAATGTTTTGCTCACCCCGAAAAAAATTGTCGTGAAGTTTAGCCTGCGTAATAAGTTCACACCCCAACATTGCTTCTGTTCTTTGGGAAAGAAACGTGTTCATTACGTGAGTAAATACGGTATGTTGCAGTAAAAGCAGTGGTGTACGCATACCTCACAGGAGTACAGACACTAGCTTGTGTACAGGCATATTTAACCAAAAGAGGCTGTGATTGCTGTCGCCTCATGTGGTCTACCGCGCCTCTGCACATGATCGTTAGGACAGCAAAGACACTGAGCGCAGAATGCCAAGCACACAGTACTGCTCACACATAAACCACAACACTTATTGCCTGCGGAAACTGCACAAACACTGCACAATACAGTAAAACCCCGCTGCTACGTTTTTCACGGTACCGTAGAAAATAAACGTAAGGGCCGGGAAACGTAAGAGCCGAGAAGCGAGAAAAATGGAAAAATGAGAGAAGTGGTGATCGGCACACAATTTTATTTCAGTGGTAGGGCTTTCAGTGCACGCATCGGCACACTCGGCTACGATTTCGTCGACAGAGAAAACCTCGGAGGTGACAACGGCATCATCAATGGAAATGTAATCACTGTACGCGATTCCGTCACAAATAGTTTGCACAGCTGTGCCATAATTTTGCTGGCGGAAGCCGGAAACGTATTGGGCGTCGTCCATTGCGCAGCTAATACAGTCAAGCCAAGTCAAGCTACGTGAAAAGTCAATATTGCCGTCGGCAGTCGCAGCTTGGAGTGTCGATTCGCAACGTAACATACAGGAATGTTCCCATACTGCGACGTAACAGCGGGGTTCCTAATGCATTGAATCCTAAGGGAGCTATGCTGGTACTGGCCCAGAACGACGTAACAGCCAGGAAAACACAGCAGCCAGGAACCTAACAGCGGGGTTCTACTGTACTTGTTCCCGAAGGCAGTGGGTGAATAATGGGCTTTGCCATGCCACGAGCAAAAGTACAGCACAAAGGGTGCCACCAGCACGTCGCCACGGGCAATGGCTCACGGCGACACGCTGCCAAGGGAAAAGATCCCCGCGGCTATGCTGCACACTTACACGATCGTAGACAAACGGGGCCTACTTGAAAGAGTTCGGGCAATCTCTGTTCATGTTCATCTTTGATAAGTGCAACTTGGAAAATTATGATGACACACAAGCATGAGGCAACACTCTTTGGCTAAGCATTTGGAAAGGACAATGCAATGTGAGAGCTCACTACTTGCCGCATTGTCGGGCTGCAAACCCAATCTGACAATGCTGAAACAAAGGAGCTGGAGGATGGACTATAACTTATAAGTAATGTGCCCACCTTACAAAGTCTAAAGAGCGAGTGATGTTTCTTGCATCATGCATGAACGTCACCTGTAACTTGCAAGGCCTTCCATCATGAATGTCCTATGCCTGGACGAGAATGTGAACATAACCGAAATCACGTGCATGTCAGGATAGCAAATGGAATGCAGAAATGCTTGAATATGGGGACAGCAGAATTAGGCAAGAACCTGCGCTGTGGCAATAGGTGAGCCTCGATTCCCCACAATACTAAATTGTGTGCACATTATTGGAAAGTAAACTAGGCGGGTCATTGCGAAGGTCATATGCTGTAAAGGCTTGAAGAAGTGCTATTTGTAGTTGCTCCTAAATTTCTTGGAAGCACATGAACTGCCAACATGCAAGTTTGAATGAGAACATAGCATTTTCTGTGCACACCAGGAAACAAAAGCAGGCATATTGTGTATGCTTCTATTATAGATTCAGGTTTCACTACCAAAGTGCATACAGACAAAGGTACGTCGGCAACAACATTCCGACTGCTTAACTTGAGCATCAGGTAGCATGAAGGCTGATTCAGAAATCAAACGTAACCATATTTTACATGCATCACCAATTTATTAAAACTAGGGCTATGTGAATAGTAATATTTTGGGTGTAAAGCAAGTTCAGATTAAATCAAACAGAATATTTTTTGAATGACATTCATATATTTCTCAAATAATTCCATACTAAGTTCCAGATAATGTACTGCTGAATATGGGTGAAAATAATTTATTGCACGCCTAGTGTACTCCCACAATGTCATTCATTGAAAAAAATTAGGAGCCTTAGCCCTATCAAAGAAATGAGAGCAATGGGAGCAAGCAAAGCCTGATGTGTGTGTACCTTTCTCTTTCTTTCTTTTTGTCTGTCTATGTTTCTTCCCCTCTCTTCCTTTCCCTCTTTCTTTTTGTTGTTTCTTCTGTCCTTGCTTCTGACTATCTTTCTTTCATTTTTTCCTTGGTAGAAAATCTAAGGGATTCATATGGCTCAGGTATGTTCACATCTTTGTTTGCCGAACGTGCACTGAAGAGCGTGGACACATTACGGGCATGTGCTTGTGCATGAATACTGGAAACGCAAGAGAAAAAAGAAGTGCACGCACACTGCTTTCATCATGACGATTGTTTTTGCTTACAGCTGCCAACCCTGACACCAAGGCAATAGTAGCTTCACCTGAAGAAGAACAGTCGAGTTCCATATCCTAAATAAGCTAAATGATCCTGAAGCTGAAGTCCTAAATAAAAAGTCACAGTTTCGCCGCAAGGTCGAAGCAATGAATACAATAGAAAGAAACTGTAATGCTATACGAAGTGAGGCTCGCAGCTTCAGGAGCAATATTAATTGTAGCAAACATGCACTTGCCAAGTGAGTGCCTCCCGTGGGCAGCGCATGCTGGTGCGGAGGGCTTTATACGTTTTGTGTCACAAAGCTACACATACAAAGCTAGGGGAGGCCGCTAAATGAACAAACAGAAGATGAGCACGAACTATCAAGTGAAGCACGCACGGAACGAACGCACAGATATACACCGAACGAACACGAATAAGTTGTCTGTCACAATGGATACTTTCAGTTTGAACAGCGTTGCTGTTGCAAAGGCGGCCGAAGCAGCGAAGGAAACTAGCGTGCTTCAAGTGTCGAGCTGTGACACTTGATAGTTCGCGCTCATCTTCTGTTTGTTCGCTTAGCGGCGTCCCTTGAGCTCGAGTGAATCGTACGCTCCTTTGCGCTCCTCGCGCCATCTCGCTGGTAATAAAGGAACGCTTATAAGCGCCTGCCGTGTCTGAGTCCTGCCAGCGATAAAGGGTGTGTATATAAGGCTCGCCGTTAGCTCCCCGAAGGATGTGCTTTTTGTGGCGTAGTGGTTAGCGCCACGCGCTGCAGAGCAAGAGGTTCCTGGTTCGATTCCGCGCTTCAGAAGTATTTATCTGAATTATTTTTCTTTGGGATTTTATATATATATATATATATATATATATATATATATATATATATATATATATATATATATACATACGGTTCATGACGGCAGCGACGGGGATGGCAAAAACCAGCTGATAATGTCCGTATAATTGCTATCGCAATAATAGTTCAACAGATAACTGCACATTTGCATGGGTTAACTTCACCAGAGTATACAAGTGTTGACATTGCTGTAGTGTTATGCAAGTGTTATGTGGCAAAGCGTACAACATTTGGAAGTGGGCCACTTGTCAACGGACGTAGTATGTTTTCTCCCTTGCGAGCTTCAAATAGTAGTTTGAATTGAAATTGAATGGAAGAACAAACACTGTTTGAGAATTATTTGAAAGGCTTGCCCTAAACGAGCGGAACTCCCCTCTGAAAAGCTCGCATGATATTGAAACTAGCACATGCACACAGGCACACAAAAATGGTTTACTCATAAGGTAAAAACAGTCGTGAGTGAAGTGTTTAGAACAAAGCAGCTTATTGTCAGTCTCTTTTTTTTTTCTCTCTCTCTCTCTGCATAAGTTTTATATCCACGTTGCATTCTGTGTCTGTTTCTCTTGGGAAATGCTGCATTGCTGTATTTCTACAGCAATGACGCGTATTTTACTACACGACAACACCCTTTCAATACCTTCTTTTTGAGCTCGCTAGGTAGTGGGTGCCGATTTGGGTGTGCAAACTGTGTGCCTAGTCATGTTAGATGCTTGGCTGATGCTTACTGACTGCTCTTACTTACTGATGTTTTGTCATGAACCTTCGCTAGTTAGTGCACTGTTGAAAAACTAGCATAATGATATAGACTGTACTTATTTGTCACCTTATTGAGAACAGGAGCTTTCCAATTTGTGTGCGGTTATCATGTGTGTTTACCGTTTTCCTCGGATTTCCTGCACACAGGATTGGATAATAGCTCCGGACGGGTACACGGCCTTCTACTGTGACGGCGAGTGCTCGTTCCCGCTCAACATGAATGCCACCAACCATGCCATTGTGCAGACCCTCGTGCATCTGGTGGACCCTGCTCAGGCGCCCAAACCTTGCTGTGCACCCACCCGCCTCTCGGCCATCATGGTGCTCTACTTCGATGACAATTCCAACGTCATCCTCAAGCGCTACAAGAACATGGTTGTCAAAGCTTGTGGGTGCCATTAGGGTTGCTTTGGGCTCTCTTTTCTCTAAACGCAGTGGGGGCCAATATTTTCCTGATCCACCACATTTAGGAACATCACTTCTGATGCATGCTGGTAGGCTGAGCAGTGGAAGTCAATGGGATGAAGGAACCCGTGGCAGGTGCAGTTCCTAGTACTGTGCCTTCTGTGCCATGTGGGCACCTTTGCGTATGGTTATGTCAATGCACTTTTGGTGCTGCAGTGTGGTAATATTGAAGCACGTTCATCTCCAGTCCTGCTGCACTCGTCACAGTTCGTGCTTTGATTGTCATTTCAAAGTGCATTGTAGAATGACTTTGTTGATGGCTGCAAATGCTTGTGTGATAGGAGTATATTAGCTTCCATGTCATAGCAAAGCATATTGTTAGGACGGGTGGGTAGCAGTAGTAGTAAGACATGGGTTCAGACCTTCGTCTCCTGTGGGGCATTGTTGTACACCTGACACATTACTTGGAAGTTAATTGCCTCGATTGGTTCAGTATTTCCTGCTCTCTCTTTTTCTAGTGGTATTACAGATTTCAACATTAGGAGACATATTCTGAGAGTGATTGCCTTAGGCAGCTTTGCCAAAGTGTCGCCACTGGTGTGCACTGATTAGCTGGTTGAGGAATGGTGAGCAAATAGTCTCTTCGTAATTCAACTTGCAATATTCTACGTCATGCAAGGTGACACTGTCACCCTTGGCGCTCATGTTGCAATACGGCCTCAGCTCGAAACAGGATCTCCATTTTATTCATCGGCCTCGTCTGCTGTTTCAAAAGGAAAAACAAAAAGGGCTTCCTTTCTCTGCATCAATCAACACTTCAGGTTTCGACCTGAATATGTTTGAGATGATGCAAATCATGTGCAGGTTAGCTTCCACAGTAGCATGCCATGTAATGACTGACCAAGAGACATTAAGGGCAGTGTTTCTCACAAACTTTATATAATATGTTATATGGGACAAGCGTAATTAATGCTTTAGTGCCATATCATCTTTGTTGTCGCTGTTGTGGCATTAGTGGAGCACTTCTGAACGAAGACGTCGAAAGCCATGAAAGTCACTATCACTATGTCAAATTGGTGCATTTAGCAACGTCTTCTTGGTCTTCCTGCCTCTTTGGCCCAACTTCTCTAAGTCAGGGTACCAAGGGGATACAAAGCCAAAGCAGCTCAGAAAAATAAAAAATAAAATGGGAATCGCACCATTTATTACGATGGATAAGTGCCTACCATATGGTATACCAATAGCATCTAAGTCTGAAGTTGGCTTCAAAAGCTTACGAATTGTACAATGTTTGTACAAGATGTTATGGGACCAACATACCGTAATACAGTGGAACCCCGCTGTTACATTCCTCACTGCTGCGTTTTCCCGGCTGTTACGTTGTTTTTCATGGGTCCCGGCATAGCTCCCATAGGGTCCCATGTATTGCAAACCCCGCTGTTATGTCGCAACTGTGGGCGTGTTCCCGCATGATACGTCGCAACCTGGCACGCCGTATCCGCCTGGGCATCGCTATTTTGATTTTACTTTTGACAGTCTTGGTCACGCTTGCAGGAATCGCCACCCGCTGATGGCTGCCGAGATAGCGCCAGCACTATCTCGGCAGCCATGCGATCACTCGGCAGCAGAGCGACACTCCCCACCCCCCCTCCCGCTTTTGCGTCTTTTCATGCACGTGAAAGACGGGCCGTGCGTTTCCTTCCCGATTCGACGGCAGGCGATCTGATAGGGGTGATGTTATCGTTTCCGAGCGACGGAGATGTGCCGGGCGCGTTTGACCTCTGCTTCAGCCGTTTTCGTCGCCCCCACTCGAGTGCTTTTATTCTAGCGACCGCACTTTGGGCTCTGGGGGCTTCTGGAGAAAAGAATCGGAAAAAGGAACATCGCACTCGCAGCCCCTTTTACGTATGACTGTGCTCGCCCGCGCAGCGAGGGGCGCGGCCGCGCGGCAGTCCAAAGTCTGTCCGTGCGCTCGCCGGCGAGCTGGTTCGGGCCGGACGGCGAGCGCAAAATATACGAGAAAAAAATTTTTTTTTTGTATTGCTGGCTACATGTCAGGGGTGCGCAAATTATGCGAGGGCGCAAATTATGCGGGTAAATACGGTTAACAAGCACTGAAGACGGAACGCAAAGGCGCTCGAGCGATCGTTGACCCGACGCGACCAGCCACGCGCGGGGTGCCGGTACAGGATGCGGTGAACGCAGTGACGGGGCGACTTGCCTCCAAAATTGGCGCGTCACGCTGGAACTAAACCTCAATGATCACAGTTTTGATTACGATCTCTGAGGCGATACTTTCTCTCATCGGGGCGCCGAAGGCTATAATGGCGGCCCATTCACTGCGCTCGACAGCCTCGAACGGAGTCCGAATTATTGAATTTAGAGCTAGAAACCGTCCGAAATATCAGCCGGTTTTATCACAATAAGCCTATGTTGGCACTAGCGGTACTGCGCGGCTGTCCGGATTATCGGTCGGCGACCTAGATGGCTCATCTTGCTGAAATAAATTGTTTGAAATCAAAGCGGCCCGCCCTGTTCTCATTCATGTTGGGAGCTTTCCTCACTCTTGCGTTTTCCTGGCTGTTACGTTTTTTCCCCCCTGTCCGCTGAAAAACGTATGAACGGGGTTCCACTGTACTGCCATTACACCTTTATTGTAAATGTGGGATTGTTAGTGATCCACCTCTGAAATGATGCTTTTAAAAGCCATGGGATCAAGGCGCTGTCGCATGGACAAATTGTTGCAATTAGCTAGATGTTACTTCTGCAAGAATTTGTCTTTCTGCTCCTTTAGCCCAGTATTTCTAAGTGGCAAATGCATACATACTAAAGCAACTTGAACAAAACAGGGACCACAGCATTCCATGTTTGTCGTGTATGAATGCTTACCATACATGTTTACCAATGTCACCTAAATGTACAGGTGGCTTTCACCTAACATGGATTTCTGTATATCATGGCATCTGTGTAATTTGTTTTTACACCATCTTCTAATTCAGCCCAGTGTACCTGGCAAATAACTTTGGAAGGAAGAGCCAAAGAAAGCTTTAAATTATTTGGATTGAAAGCTGAACTATTTGACAGCCTGGGTGCTCAGCCTGTGTTCATATCTCCAGCCTGTAGCAGCTGTGGTAGCTTAGTGGCTATTGTGTCGGACTGCTAAGCTCGAGCATGCAGGTTTGATTGTGAGCCACGGCCGCTGCATTTATAAGTTTGCACAAAGCCCCAGGTGGTGAAAAGTAATTCAAAGCCCCCTCTCCCCTTCCTTTTCCTAGCATGCGTGCCTCATAGCCATATAACGGTTTTATCATGAAAAATCCCGCTATTATTATTTATTTGTAGACCAAACTATGCCTGGCGACAACTTCCTGTGGCAGCACAGCGAAGGCTACGGAGCCGAAGCACATTTTTGCTACGCACCCGAATATAGTCCACAAACGCTAACTTTTGCGCGATACATAGAGCAACATGAGACATGTCATCCAATTTTTTTTTCTTTTTACGTTCAAGATTATTTCATTGTAATTTAGAAAGATTGCCTTGTAATCGAATTTCCTTTTTTGCTGTTTCTAGTTTTGTGGTTTCTCCTGTCCATTCCACGTTTTCCTCACCCTCAAAACGATGGCGTCGCTCGGTTCAAGCAGGTTCGCGTTGCAGCGCGTCAGCGAGCACGAGCGAGTGTTCGTTGGCTGGTGTGAATTCATCGTAGACAGTGAGGTGAAGGAAGTGGTGTGTTGCAAAATATTATGTTGTATGGATACAATCTCGAGGAAAGGGGTTGTGCTTCGTGCAAAGCGATGCCACCAGCAGGAGTTGGTCCCACACCGCGATAACCACTTCGACACCGCAGTGACCCGCCCGTCTTCAGTGAGTCTGGGAACTTGAAAGCAATGGTGCTATTAGGAACAGTATGTAAAATAAATGGCTCATTTCATTTCCTTGATTGGATATACATGGTTGGTATTTCGGGTTGTTTATTGCCGCTGATACGATCATTCAGAATTAATGTGCACCTCGCTCGCAAAACCGAAATCAAAATCTCACACGAACGGACTACTTGGCATATTAACACATGTGTGCAGAAGCTCCGCCCACGTAGCCTTGGCTGCGCTGCCACAGAAAGTTGTTGCCGGGTGTAGTGCGTACACACTTAAGACAGGCCCTTATGGCTTTATCGGCTGCGGTGACAACGTTCTCGAAAAGTGAGCTTTTTGTCTGATCCCACAGTTCAACTTTTGACACTAACTGTATGCAAAATTTTGTAACTTTGCAGGGCTTCACCATTTTCGAATTGGCTGTCTATCTGAAAGATAGCTTGTATCGATGCGACGGACGATTACGTTGACAAATATTTGTTGATGTCACAGTGAGGGCAAAGGAATATCAGAATCTGGGTCTCTTGGGAACTGTATTATGCTCTTTTAGGCTACCTCAGGGTGTGCATTGTCTCAAAGACCTAGTTGTCATCTGGCTTGCCTGTTGTCCTCTCTTTAAAACTGTGCTTGCTACTTTTCTATCAGGCATGCTAAGCCATGCTGATAATGTGCCTGCTGTTTGTAAGCTCAAAAGTATAGGCAACGTAACATTAAAAAGGAGTAGAGGCATGCTAGATAGAGGATGATTATTGCTTGGGATCAAGGTAAGCCCCATAGTTTACAAACTGCAGTGTTCTGTCTTGTCGAAATAGCACTTGACTGTACGGGAACAAGAAGAGGGGCACACAGGACAGGTGCTGAACTTACAGCTGAAATTTATTTGAAAAGCACATTTAATATACAAAAGCGATAGTAAGATGGGTGGTAGGTGTTACATGGTAAAAGGTAAAAAAAAAAAATCAGAGCATATCCACGGGGTGAATGATGATGAGTGAGCGAAGCTCTGGAGTGAATCATCGGTAAACCGTGAATCTTCCGTGTAATTCGCCCAGTCGATCATCATCTAAAGACGTGAGAAACACTGTATTCGAACGCTGGGATCTCGCGTTTAAGGGGACGCTAGCACAAACGCAGTACACTCTAGTGAGGGGGAGAGGCCACACCGTCTTACGCAGCCCCTTACACAGGCCGGAACGCGCACCGCGTTTGCCGACGCCATCACATGACTGCTGAAAGAGTATAAGGCGGAGAGGCCACAGCGTCGTACACCAGCTTCTTACACGCGCCGTAACGCGCTAGCACAAACGCATCATCATCATCATCATCGTTAGAAACGGGCAGTCTTTCGTTAATGTTGGGTATTTAGTGTCATCGTGGTGCATGTTTCCATGTGCGCTTCGTGGCGTAGTGCATGGCTTCAGGAAAGAGGTAGCTGATGATGATGATGCGTATGTCCAGGTAGCAGCCTGGACACACAAGGCCATCTATTGAGCCATTCATAAACTAAACTAGAGCTGGCTACATATATACATACAGAGGAGGGACAGACCCACACCCTAAGGAGCTTCGCCCCTAAAAACCATACAATGGTGCCAACGGCCTATGCGGAACCTGTATACCCTTCTTGTCCCCCTGTAGTTCAGTGCTGTTTTGACAAAATTAATGTAAACCAACTTGCCCCAACTTATCATCTTACTGCAGCGTTTTAGGCAAAACTCGAACTGAATTAGGTCCACTTAGTATAGTTTTGAAGACTTAGGGTACATTCAGCTAGGCACTACTGCACTGTTACTCATAGAGTAACAATGTGGAGCCCGCTGTTGATCCCAGCCAGACAAAACGTGTCTGATCTGAACGTGCAGCTGCTGACCAGAGCAATCAGACGTCACAGGAAAAAATGCATCACTGCATCTTCTCTTGCGAACAAACCAGTTGCGCAGGCGTTGAGCAATCACCGTGAATGCAGCCGTGGCTGACGTCACGGCAGAACAAAAGCTGCAGAAGCCACATGGTTAGATCATAGTTGTGCCAGGGGTTAGGAGTTGAAAGTGTCCAGGAGTGCTTTGAGCTGGAGTGCAGAGCTCCAAAACAACGTACCAAATGTGTTTGGAATGACCATTTCAGTTAGCTGAATGCGACTTGCTTTGTTAGAGCTCTCTCTGACACTCATATGTGACCAGCCGAGTGTACTATCAGTGACATCGTTTTCAACTTAGTTAACGCTACCATATATCTTAACTGAAAACTTGTAGTTTAAATGAAAATGATTGTAAAAAATTATATTTGAAATTGCTTATGAGAAGCAGCTACAGTGAAGTGGGCCTGTTCATAAGTTCAAGTACAGAGCCTAAAAGCGTATTTAAATATTTATTTTATTTATGCAGCACATTGTAAACATGTAGCACATCATAGCTTTCAGTTCATGAGCAAGGACACTCTATTAGCTAGTAGTTCATTAACTCTTCTGTAGAATCTACTTACAAGCAAAAGGCAATTTGTTTCCTTTGTGTTTGAGTGATTATAAGAAATTCTTGAGTGCAGTTAGATTTTGTATGTTTTACACCAAAGAGTTGATCTTGTCATCAGCACACTCTGATTTTGGCACTGATCTCGCTGAGACACTGTAGGATTACTAAGACCCGGTTAATTTTTGGGCATGATATTGTACGGTAAAGGAACACAGAAGGTAAAGAAGGTATTAATTTTATGTGGGTTCATTTGTGTGCCAGGCATAAAGAAATGAAGTGTCTCTGCTAACGTTCAATGTTTTCTTCAGCATATTATAGACAGTTTGCACTTAGTGGAGCAGAGAAATGAATTGAAGAACTAAACATCACTTCATCAGGCTAGTAGCGATGGCTTGTGGACTATTGCATTCTGCTCCAAGTACGCAAGTTTGATTCTCAGCCTTGCTGGCTATAGAGGCGGAATGCACATATTTACAAGGGCAGTCCATTGCATGTAAAAATAATTCGCAGCTTTCCTGATAACAGTGTCCCTTTCTATCATAATCCCTGTGATGCTTTGGAACAATAAAGCTAGCTAGCAAATCACTTGAACTTTAGCTTGACAAGAAGTGGTTTAACGCAGCCCTTGAGCTGTAAGGTCGCAATCACGTGACGCTAAGGTGGACATTATCTAATCTCAACGAAAGTGCAAACAGCAAGTCATTGGACTGTAGACTGTTGGTTGAGGATAAATTCATAATACTACTGTATGCCTCTCCCAGCTGTGGCGGTCACATGTTCAGTGGAGGAGAAAATGCCAGAGCGTTGTCAAAATCTCCTTCCTATCGCTTTCAGTCCCTTTCCCCTTCCCCCACGGATGCTTAGCTGTGCTTCCAAGATGGGATGCAGAAATTAGCGTCCTTTCCTTAACCAAACCATCATATCATCATCATCATCATCTCTTCTACGTGATTACCCTCAATCCAGATTTTTCTGCGCTTAGCCTAAAGCAATGGCAATGTATACAAGTATGATAACTTGCATTTTACGATGAACTGTATAAGGTTGCACTACCAAGACCCTTTGTTTTAGGTTATTGATGTCCGTTAGTGATTATATCCCACTGTGCCTATTGATGGGTGGGTCATTTGTATTCAAGTGCTTCTGAAATGAACTACTTAACATAGGGCATGTGTTTTCTTGCCTAGCTGTGTGTATATCGACTGGACTAATGCATTTGTATTTACATTTACTGGTTCCTTATTTCTGTTTTCCTTTGTGCCTCTTTTGTGCTTTCCTATACAAAGTTGATGCTTTTGAAATAGTTTACTTGAAGCATTCGTGGCACTGTGGAAGACTGTGGTGTTGAGGGGGAACTAAATGCCGTGTTAATATTTTACTAAAAAGGCCACAGCCGTGTTTCATGTCTTAAACGAGGAAGCATATAGATTAATTGTTGAATTATTTAGTCTTAATTTTTGTGCTTCTTTTCTTCGTGGCATTCTAACATTGCACTTACACGCCTTCTCATGGCAATGCTTGTAAAGTGTTGCTTCTTAGATTGTGAGTGTATACAATGTTTAGTTTGATTTGCAACCTGATTAAAAGGTCTTGGTTTCTTTTTCAAGAGGAGGAAGAGTGGTCACACTTCTTGACAAAGTAATGTCAAGGAACAGGCATTTAACTTTTATATGGCATTGTTGTTTATATGTTTTTTAGTTGTTTCTATTGTTTTTAGTAAAACCAACATTATAAAGTGTTTTTGCATATTAACTGTGAGTGTGTATTATGCTGTAATACTCTCTGCTTAAACTAGGCAACCTATTTTGGTTAACAGCCTCTTGAGCTGTTGTTATCTTTACCACCACGCTGCATGCTTGTAATGTAACAGCCTTCTACACTTTTTTGTGTGTGTGTCGGACCTGGCATAAATTTTTGCTGTTCAGCTACATATACTCTGTAGGCATTGCTTTTGAAACTCTTTGTGATACCCTGTTTTTACTGCACTTTTTGCTACAATACTCTGTGGATTTTATATATTGCAACATCGCTTAAACTGTCATGGCGAGAAGAAGGCTGCCGTATTATTGCAAAGGGACCATGTTCAGTTCTGTGCTGTTATTCTCAAGTTAGCGTTCATTATTGTCATGGGCCGGATCACCTTTTCTGGATAAATAGTCCCTCTGGGAATTGTGAAACCTCCCGACAGTGAGAAATGGGGGGGTTGTCAGCTCTGATTGTCTAGTGTGGCTTGGTGCCTAACATAATATCTGGAATTTCACAAGTGTCTACATGTTTTATCTTGCTTAGACTGTGCCCCTCTACTAACAGCTGTGTGCTTGTCACCTAAGGTATATACACATTAAATACAAAGACACATTAATTAGTTATGGGGCAGTTTGGGTTGATTCTTTACAATGTTGTGATTGTCATCTTAAAAGTCTCAAGAAACATAGGTAAGCTACCTACTTTGTACCGAATTCTTCAACAAAAGTCTTTGATATATTCTGAAAAGCTGTACTCTATATTAAACACAACACCCCCCTCTCCTATCTTTTGATCTGTGTGGTAGAATTATCTTCAGTAATGATGTTTTTTGCAAGCATAACTGATTGTTATATCACATCCACTTTATTAAGTTTCAAAATATCTCCTTTTCCTCATTTTTGTCCTTCTGACAACTTTACTCCTCTGCCCATGGTCTGTAAGATTTTTAGGCCACACAGTACTGCATTAACTCTGTATTTGTTGTGACACCTAGACACACAGTTTTATTGGGATCATATATGTACTGCGTAAATGTACATTCAACTCGTGATAATTTTAGCTTGCATAACTCAGCATAATTGTTCATTCAGACTGATCTTAAATTTTAATGAGCCATTTTTATATGAAGAAAATTACTTAAATTTATGTTAAAGGTAATTTCATGTGTATTGAAAATGTCCAGGGTACCTTCCACAATTCATGCTGTTGCTGAGAGAAATCAGTGTACTTCAATACAATTTATATTGTGTACCTAGCACAAGAAATTGGCAGTTTCACTCGAAGGTCAGAGCTCTGAAAGTGATAAGATTTAGTGTTGCACTTGAACCCTTGGACACTACTATACGCTGGTGGAACACGCATATGCAACATGGCTTGCAAGGTAACAACCGCTGCACAGAAAGAAAAGTGCTTTGTTGCCTACCTGGGTTGTCTGCTGCATTGCCACGATAAGCTGCGTCGCCAGTGGCATGGCACCCCAATGGTGCATGAGATGGGACCAGTGCACAACAATCTGCATTTGTTCCTCAGCAGGTATTTTATTGTTCGAGTACACAAGGCTTGTTCCATTAACTGAAGGGTAAACACTGCCCTGGCTTCAGCGAAGAGCCATTTGAGTTAACTGTGAAGGTGCACCTGACCTGCCTCCACCACTCTTCCAGCCAAATACAAATGCATGCATCTATCATTGCCGGAGACGTAATTCTTGGCATGGAGGTGGTTCATGCACCCTTGATAACAAAATGTCGCAGCTAAGGCAATTTGTATGTGCACCAGATGCTTTCTGGCAGATTTCTTGTCATGGCAAAGGAGGTATTACGTTAGGCAATCTCTGATAATGCAGCGAGAGGCTATTCCATTGTGCTGCAGTGTTCATGTGTTCATTTTGGCAATAAGCTGTGTACAAAACAAAAATAACGATGATTATTTCATATTGTTACCATGGATTAATGTCAGAGTGCAGACATCACTTGTGGCATTTCATGTGTGAGTCTAATGCACAGCGGTGATCCAGCTTAACTTTTAGTTTGCTAATAGTTGTAAAATGCAGTTCTCCTCAATTCCACCTTTTTTACAATTTCAGCATTATAAACGTGAGAATGTTAAGACCAGTTTTCATATGTTTATGGAAGTTTTTACCCTACTCAAGTTAGAGTTTACAGCTATGCTGTTTACAGCTCTGCTGTAAAAACAGCTATATTAATATACACCTGTTGAGGCGGATGAAATGGACAGATGAAATGCAACTCTGCGGTGAACCACTGTGTTGAAGATTAAACCTCTGAAAGTCTCACGTTTCTAGATTGTAGCAGGCTCTCGCAGACTCCAAATTAGTCTTTTGCCTGTGTTGAGCACTTTTTGGCTTGTTTTCAAGCGTCCTTGAATATCCTTGCTGTCCTTTAGCTGTAGTCATGATACAATAGTGCCAAGTTCTGCATGCAAATTTTTTAAAGCACAGCCATTAGTGCTTTTCCTTGCTTGCAACTAACTTATATCCCTGAATTATAAGCTTTGAATATAGGCACTTTTTTTTTACTCTATATCTGTCTTCTCTTTTCAAATGGCATTGTTGTGTTCAAGTCATTCGTGGTTTTCACACCTTATTCAGTATTTTGCTGTCTGACTGAGCATGTACATTATAGTCATGGTCGATGTGTTTAAGTGCCTTGGGGTGCCTTGCTCAAGCTTTGGATCGCACGCAATAAGGTATTGTAATTCTGAATAAAGTTGTTGTTTAGTCAGATAAAAACTGTGTTGTTTTCTTTCTTTCTCTCTCTCTTTTTTGCACTGCAAGAAGCTGTCTATTTACTGCTCATGCAGTGCATTTCACTGCTGTAGCAACTCATGGATGTAGTTTGCACTTTGATGCCATCCTGTTTTAAGTACTGCCAAATGCAGTACATACTTACGAACAGGATGGAGAATTGAACATGCACAGCCTGATGAAGTATGGTCATCGCAAAGCCGGGGTCCCACGCACCTGACATGCAGAAAAATTTTGCTGAAACTGCACATGTACTTGTCCATTTCAGTAGGCAGTACACATGCTTTTTAGGTTTGATGGCTCCACACTGTTTTCTCTGTGCTGCCACACTTTACTGTATTGTTAAATTGATGAATTTCTTGCCTTTATCCAGTTTAAACAGGGAAGAGAGCATTGGAAATGCACATGTAACAGGTGCGAGTTGATGCTTGATGTGCTCATATTGCACTTTTCTGTGTATCTGGCTTAGGGCAGATCTCTTTTTCTGACGTACAATGCTCCAACGCATTGGTGTCCTTAATATATTTTTAGATGCTCAGAAAGCTTGACCACTGCCTTATGTTCTTTTTCTTTTTAATGCGTAATAAAGGAAGCAACAGTCCTGCTTTACTGTTTCAAGTGGTGCCTAAAAAATCAATAGCAAGCTTTTCTTCCACATAAAGAGGCTTTGCAACACTTTTTGAACATAGTCTGAAAATGGTGTGCATCAGTTGTTGAGGCTCCTGTGAACACTAGAGCCAAAAATTAATGGGCTGCGCACACCAGAATTTGCAATTTGGATGTAAGTTTGACTGTAACATGCCTCCTCTTTTGACATATGGATCCATGAGAAGCATCGACTCCAGTCGCTTGAAGTAGAATTAGCATTGGTGATTTCATGAATGCAGAAGCATCTGCAGAAACAATTTATCTGTTCATTTTTAGTACAGAAAATAAAATTTATGTCTCGTCGGTTCAAAAGAAAGAAAAGTTAAGCAAAGTAGTCGGTGCTACCTGTGACATCATTTGTTGAAACGAGAGCAGGCAATTTCCAGCTATACAGTATAATCTCACTACAACAGACATTTGGACAAAACATACCAAAGTGCGGTGCTGTGCTGGTCTTCCTATCTCTTCCAGTGATTGAACTTCTTTTACAATAGATCCTGATACAACATACATTTGGATATAAAGGACTAAATTACAAGGCCAGCTAGCTGGTCAGCGTTCTTTTACAGCAGACTTATGTACGGTGGACATCCCGAATTCAGTAGCTTCCAACCCCAAACATCCCTTTACAGTACCCGTGGGATCAACACAGAGAGGTATTATGGTGGCAGGTAAAGTCAAAAGCCTTGTCATGATGGAGACACCCATTGTGTCCAAACTGTTCACTGGACAGCAGAGTTAAAGCTGACAAGCTTCTTTCAGAAAAGTTACAGAGGAATAAATCCATTCTTCGACCATGTCTGTGACTTCAGTTCACTCTGGTTATAACAGACCCATTGAGTGTCTACATGATAGTCTGTTTTAACAGTATTTGTATTCTACATACTCCTTTTAGGGTAGACGAAAATCTTCAGTGTCAAGGTCTGTTGTAATGAGATTAAACAGTATTTGAAAACAAACTGCAAATTTTCTGTTGCATGCAATGCACTAATATTTGGCTCACATGTTCACAGGAGCCTCCACGGCTGATTAGCACTGCTTTCAGACTATATTGCAAAAGTTTTGCAGGGCCCCTTTAAAGCTAGACCAGATAGCACCTGGAGATACTGAGCTGGTCTTGCACTGGATAAAGTCATGCACTATGATTTTTAAAGCAGAACATATATTCAGAGCACTCAAATGTAGGGTTGCCACCTGCCTGATTTCTGACTGGCATGTCCATTTTTCTACACATTGGGTCAGCTGACGGTCCACATCTTAGACTGGTTATTGCTGGCCCATTTTTTGGTTATCGTATCATGGTATAGGCATTTCTAATGTTTGTTCAGTTGTGTATATTATGTCATTGGTCTGATACATTGACATGCAAAGAAGAGTTCTTCACGCACAAAGTATGTGTGTTTATTTTTCAGTGCAGGCCATCTCGAGCACTAAGTGTACACCATCTTGAGTTTGATGGTAGTGCACGCTGAACATGGACAAAAGGAAGGTGTGCCAGGTGTGCCGTCCTTTTGTCCGTGTTCAGTGTACGCTACCGTCAAACTCAAGATGCTCTACCAACAAGCCCACATTGCCACCCTCAGCGAACACCAGTCACCTCTAGCATAAGCGTTATTCAAACTGCAGGCAAGTTGGTTAACTCAGTTTTGTATGCTTGCATAGATGTACATTATGTTGATTAGTCATTAGAAGAACAAAGTTAAAATAAGTGACCAGGTCGAGGACTGACATAGTGTATTTCTGTCAACGTAAGTACATCCTCCTGTGGAACTAATCGCCTCACTGCCCACCCCCTCCGCCCACCTCCGCGCGGAGGTGTCGCGGAGGTGGGCGGAGCGACCCGAGAAAAAAGCGAATGGTTTCTGGCAGACCGCGGTTCATCAGAAGTAGAAAGTCGTAAACCCAGTGGTGTGGTACGCATATGTGTGCTCTGCCTCTCTAAAACCCGAGGTAGTCGAACCTGTGACCTCATGCACAGGTGCACTATGAAGTTGGTACTGCGGTGCTGGTTAAAAACTCAAGTGGTGACACGATGTTAAGTGCTGCGTAGTTACGTTCGAAATCAAGGCAGTAGGAAACTCGCGACTTTTGCTGTTCCTTTTTTTTTTTTTTTAATAACTCTGCTCTTCCCGCTCAATCATTCATATCCGGAGGCACCGCGCTGGCTCAATTTGTTCAAGAAAACGACCTAGAGAAGCATAGAGGCGAAGTGCCCTCTCGTAGCCGTGTGTTTCGAAAACGCATGTTTCATTGAATGCCTAAAGCGGCTGCGGTTGCTGATTCTAAAGGTATTTAAAGAGCCAGAAAGGACATTTTTATGTTTTTGGTGTCTGGTGACGTAATAAGACGTCACTGTTTACCCATGCTACATTGCAGTTTTTAACATGTCGTCCGCCATGTTTTGAGGCATCTACAATCGGTCCCTCAAATCCACTCCATCCAGGTAAATAATTTGATGATACAGCTTTCGTACCCGAAAAATAAAGTTCTGACTACCTTGACGAAGCGCCCGCTTCCGTTCGTTTGCAGTGCGACTTTTCTTCACCGATCTAAGGGCACTCCCCGCAGAGCCCCTGCATGTTTTTGTAGTCGCCATGACTGCATTGTCTTATGAAAGAAGTTGCAGTGCGTAATTTTTGCTGCGGGGCACCGCTTCGTGTACCAGTGAGGCTGTTACCGTGCTCTCTGTTTTTTGGTGCGGGTTTAATAGCGACGGCTTTTTAATGGTCCTTGTTTGCAGCGTGAATGAAGTGGTTTGAGCAACAGGACCCCAGCAGCAATGCTCGCCAACGGCCAAGAAATGAACCCCGTGTCTAATGTGAGGCATGGGGCTACTCGATCGCAGGACGATGCAATGGTCGGATACTTCTTCCAGCGCCCACAAAGTGACCCGGATTTCCAAAACTACAACAAGCAATCCCGCTGGGCATTAGGCGACGACAGCGTACTCGAAGTAAGTGCCGTTCCTCCCGACTTGCTAGCCGATCTACCTGCGCCGCTCGTGCGCGATCTCCCCGCGTGAACATCGTGAACGTGACGTGCATCATTCGTGCGTGTGTGTGCATCGCAAAGCGCGTGCTTGCTCGCGCTGATACCTCCCGTTTCCTCTTGTACAGACTCTTTTTCTGCACCACTCGCATTCCTCGTCGCCGTGGTAGGCCTACGCACGCACCCGTTTTGTTTATTGTTGATCGTGACAAATGAAATGCGTATCCTCTGCATTCAGGCTAGTATCTGTGCTCAGTAATACGTAGACAATGTCTCTAAGTGCCTGGCGCAGTAGTTATTGACGCCTTTTAAGTCCCGCTTGATTAGTTTAGTCAGAACGCAGTGCTCGTCCTTGCGTCGATGTCATTGGTTCAGTAGCCGTCCAGAAAAGTTGCGCTGAAACGAAATTAGGTCCAGGCCTTGAACCGAAAGTATTTCATCATAATTGCTCTCATTGCACTCTGAAGGATCGAGTCAGTCAATTATCAGCGCCGCGTTTCGCTCATCCGGTGTCGTGTTTCACGACTTGCAGTTTTCAGGAGGAAAAAAACAAACAAAAATAGAAATCGAAGTGTCGGCGCAGGAGCGAGGGGCTGTTTTGTAATCGCGCCGGAGCTATCTGGTTAATGCTTATTTAGCGATGACAACCTTCCCGTTGACTTGTGTGCCGGGACCGTGTCGGTACGTTGGTGTCAGTACTTAGGCGGTGCGTCTTGTTTGCCACCCGTAAGCCTAACCTACACCCCGCACGAGCGTATCGCTTTTCGCATTTACCTTCCTTAGTTCATGCAAATCGGCAGAGCGATCGCGTGATTCGCGCCAGACGGCAGCCGCAGACTCTGTTAAAGCTGATAACCTGCTTTGAAGAAGAAAAAGAAGTAAACAAAACAAGTTAGTCGTGCACAATGCCATGCCTCGGCAAGTTCGTGGGCCGGTCCCCCTGTTACGACAGCGAAAATGGAGAAGTACTGGTAAATCACGACTCGTTGTCGCCAAATTTCAGCTGTATTTCGGGAATTGGGTGTGACAACTTCCTGCTCAGAGTTTGTGAAACAAGACTCGTGCACAGGTAACTTGGCAGAGGTGGTCAGTGGCCAAACGCGATGTGTCATGCAGCCTATATTTAGTTGCGGCTGCTATACATTTTTGTCTCACATTCGACTAGAATGTACTCGCCGCTGGAAAGCGCACGCGAACATTACCGTAATTCAGTTATGATTACCTATCCACCTACGCGCAGTTGCCACCTTTTATTGAATTAAGTGGAATGGAGAATGTGACTGCAGTGGCGTAACGATTGATGCCTGTAATTGATCTTAATTACTGAAAAGAAAACATACCTGATACGCCAAGCATGTCTGACACATCGGTTGTACTGTAGTGCATGAGTAACAATGGTGGCAGTTGCTGGAAGGCTAGTTATGTATGCTTGGTGACCTTGAACTGATTGCAACAAATTTAACCATATTAACCATGCCACGGGTGCTTAATTTATTTTATCTTTTGTGTGGAAAAGGTAAACATGCTCGACAAATTCACATAACCGTGGCTCTATATATAAAGATGTGATGTGTCTAGATCTTTTTCTGAAAATTTATATGGCTCAGCATACTGCTACAGTTGTTTAAAACAGGCCAGTGACCTTTATGAAAAAAAGCGTCATTGCTGTTGTGCTTTTATTGCCTTGCCTCATGCAGAGGAAGAAGAACAATAGAATATTTTTGCTATTGTGCTATTTCTATTTTTAATGCTTTACCTCATGCATAGGAAGAGAACAATACAGTGTTTTGTGCCATTGTATCCAGATAATATGTGATTGTTTTCAAGTGATTTGCTGTGTGGTAACTTGTGCTGTAATATGCATATGGTCCACAATTTTTCATTTGGTCGTAGTCACTGGTATTTTTGTGTTGCAGCAAAAGTAAGTCAAATATTGAAGATCGGAAAGTCTCAAAGATGTCTTTGTATGCCATAGTGAGGTGCTGGTTTGACACACACAAACCTCATGTATACACTCGCAAGCCTTATGTACCTTCTGAACTCATGATCATTATTTTTAGTCTTAAGCTTCCATTGTAACAATGAATGTAATTGCCAACCATCCTTACTAGAATAGTTTATTGTTCAGCTGCATAGAACAAAGTTATTTCTACAGATCATTTACTTTGCTGCTTCTGTGAGCACCATTTGGTTTCGCATTCTATGAAACAGTATGGGCTGCATTGCCGTAAATTTATCAGTAGTCGTACACAAGGACTGATAGCATTGGCCACTTTTGGTTCCTGAATTTGTTCATGTGATTATCTTATACTGGCGAATATTGTTTGCCATTTCTCTGAAGTTTTACAGTAGGATCAGCTGTTCGGTGCTCGGGTTATGAACAAGGTGTGATGTTTTAATATGATATATATACATTACTATGATAACACTACGTCCGTGAAATAAAGGCTAATATTTTGCCCTGCTAATGGAATTTCTCCCGTACAGCACATATACTTCATTGCATCATAACTATCAATGTCGCAGTGTATGCATCTCCAGAGAACATTATGAAGGCAGATGTTCTGTTGGTAAGCAGAGCCCTGTTACATAGTTGTGAGCAGCTGAGTGCAGAATTAAACTGCATGTGTTTGAATACCTGTGCAAATTTTGTATCAGCGTGATTGGTGTAATTCTTCACGTCTCATTTTTGTCCGTATTTTTTATGGGGCTTGCATGTGCAAGTTTCACCAGAATGCACTCCTGGAGCATTAGAAACAGATGAAGGTTATGGGAAGGGGCAAGTAAATACAGTAAAACCTCGTTATAACGAAGTTGAAGGGGGAGCGGTAATTCGTTATAACCATTAGTTCGTTATAACCAGTATCAATTTCATCTATAGGAATTTCACGGGGTATTGTGATTACTTCGTTATATCCGATAGTTTGTTATATCCGGGTTCGTTATAACGAGGTTCTACTGTACTACTGATTGTTGTGATGAAATACAACAGGTCATCTACCTCAGTGGCTTGTAAAGTTAGGTGCATTGGGCTAGAAGTGCAACTCCTTCCAATTGTTGGCAGACCACCATAAACAACGTCATGCACATGACTGATTTATTGGCCAGTCAACTGATATGTTCGCTGATTTTTCCATCTTAATTGTGAACAAATGTTGTTCATAACAGGTGACCCACATTATGATTTAGTTTAAAAAAGCAGTAACAGAGTAGACTAGCACAATTAACTACAGTCGAACCTCGATATATCGAACAGCGTGGCGATCGCGAAATAGTTCGTTATATCGAGAATTCGATATAAAAAATCAAGTAAAAAATGCGTCAGAAACTTGTGGAAAACAACCAATGAACCAATCATGGTGCAGTAAATACTCACTTGAATATTAAAACAAAGCATTTATTGCGTTGGCTTAAAATACTGAAAAAGGGTAGCCTGCTTTTTGTCGGCAATGGCGTGTTTGACGACTGCGTCCTCAATGTAATCCAGGCGATCCACAAGTGATAGGCCGGTGCCTTCAATCGCGCCGCAGTGGCGGCACACGAGGGCCAGAGCAGCTATGACCTCAGCTGATGTAGGGAGCGGGGCATCATCAGTGCTTGCGGGATCCATCTCGGCAGCGTTTTCATTTGGCTGCTGAGCAGTAACTACGGCGACGATCTCCACATCCGTCAGCTCCGCTGTTGTACCAGTGCTGTCGTCACCTCCAACGAAGTCGTCGATCCACATGCTTTGCGGCTCGGCACTAACAAAGCTCTCCAGCTTGCTCCACGTTTCGGCGAGCTCGCTTTCTTCATCTGCACATGCCAACCTAGCTTCCTCGGATTCTTCCACTGATGCCTCGTCAGTGCAGCCAGCGAAGCCCGCATGCTGAAAGCAGTTGGCTATCGTCGACTGCTTGACGTTATCCCACGACGCTTTCAGCATTTGGATGGCGCCCAAAAGATCGATCTTCAGGTCTTGGCCCATCCGGAGCTTGACAAGCAAAATTTCGATCAGCCGACGCTTGTAGATGGACTTAAATGTGCGAATAATGCCCTGGTCCAATGGTTGCAGCTTCGAAGTGGTGTTAGGCGGCAGAAATACCACTTCGATGTTACTCAGCTGGGCATCGGTGTGGTGTGCCGTGCAGTTGTCGACAATAAGGCATACCTTCCGTCCTTGCTGCGCCAGGTCCGAATCCCACGCCTTCAGCCACTTGAGGAAAGTATCCCTCGTCATCCACGACTTCTTATTCCAAGCATAAGTCACCAGAATATTGGGGCAGTTCCGCTTGCACCTCGGGGTTTGAAACTTGCCAATTACAAGTGGCCGCAGCTTCGTGTTTCCATCCATATTGGCAGCTAATAGGACCATCACACGGGCCTTGCCTTGCTTGCCTCTGCGGCACTTATCCCCGCAAGTGTCCAGCGTTTGTCGCGGAAGCATTTGCCAGAATAGGCCTGTCTCGTCAGCATTGAAGATTTGGTTCGGCTCATACTTAGCGAGAACTTTGGGCCACTCGTGATCAAGCCACTTCTGAATTTCTTCATCATTGGCGTCCTCACTCTCTCCCGACACCGTCTTCCCGACAATGTTGAAGCGAGTCTTGAATCGTTGCAGCCAACTGCTGCTCGCATTGAAATTCTCGGTGCTGAGAATGAATGCAAAGTTCTTTGCCTTCTGTTGCAACATCGGTCCCGATATAGGAATATTTCGGGACCTTCGTCGATGAACCACTTGTGAAGCGACTTCTCAACATCTTTGAAGGCAGCTTTGCGTACACGCCGCGCGCCTGAGTGCTGACTCTTCTCGGCCTTGGCCTTTATGTCGCCTCTGTTTTTGAGCAGAGTACTCAGTGTGCTCCTTGGTATGCCAAACGCTTCTGCTACGCTCGACTTCTCGCCATTCTCCATGCGCTGGATTGCTTCTAGTTTAGCAGCAAAAGTCAGGGTCGTCCGTTTCTTAGCGTTTGCAGCCATCGTTACACACAACACGACGTGCGACAGGCCTAACTCCACACACACGAACACTACGAGGCTACAAGCACAACGATCGATGCGTCGACGCTGCAAGGATATGCGGCGTGCGTACACCACTACGTTCAAGTGGCGCTCTCGGCGCCATTGATGTGTGCAGCAGTCGTAAACGCTTGCCGCCTGTCAACGGAGCGCGGGCGGTCTGGGGTGGCTGAGTTAGATATATCCATTATGCGTCAAACTTCGTTCGAAATAAAAAATTAAAAATGTATGCGATTTCTCGCGTGATATAGGAACCGTTCGATATAGGCAATAATTTGATATATCCGTGTTCGATATATCGAGGTTCGACTGTATTACGCTTGTCTGGTGAGCAACGGTTGTCTGCCCTCTGTTACAGTTCCATGCTGAATGTTGATGCAAGTTGTGGGACCTATGTTGATCTAGAAGTCTTAGCATAATTAGCCCTTTCTGTGTTTTGAACTGTGTATCTTGTGATTGAGGATGTGTGAAGCCACGATATCATCTACCTGTGCAAGGTAACAGGTGAGCCTAGTTGCTGCAGTGCGTCAATACCGTGGGCTCTGGTTTCTCATCAATGTCAGGATCTGCATGTTGTAGCCATAATTCTGCCGTGAAGATACCATTACAACTTTCATATTGCGGTGCTTTTTTAACAATATTTAAATTAACAGGTTATTGTTGGTCAAAGTGCCTTTTTTTTGTCTGTCCACATACACCTTTGAGTTTACAAATTATTAACGTACCATCTGAGAAAATGTTTGCAACCAGGGGCCGTGTCGTAGCAGTATCTCGCCGTGCTGAGTTGACGCATGCAACTTCAACTGTAGTCTCTGCAATTAGCCGCATGCTTTTATTCTTTTTCATCCGTGTGGGCACATCGCAACTCCCACGTAACGTTCAGCTGGGAGGCGAGTTGAGAAAGAACAGCACTGCTAGGGAGGAATGTGATATGCAAAAATCTGTAGCTGCCTTGATAGATGCTTTACTTAATTTAAGGCTGAACAAAATACGTGCGAAAATGTATGCAATGGCAACGATGATGCGATGTAGGCCACCATCGTGCAAGCTGTCGCTTGTGTGACCAAACCCATTCATGCAGCAGCTTCATTGAGTGATCTCCAGTGTTGCTGCCATGATGGCATCGAACCTATACCAAAGCTGGCATGTTGCCTGTGGTTATGCAATCTAAAGTAATGTGTTCTGTTCCACAACAGTACGTAAACTGTCTTGCACTGTTGCTACTGGCTATGGAGAATGGTGCTAGAGTCGGTGCTTTGCATCAGGACAAAGGCTTATCAGCTGAAAATGACAAATACAACAAGATTTAGTGAAAAAGAAAAAAAGCACGAAAAACATCTTTTTTTCTGCTACTTTTGGTAGTGCCTTGCCTGCCAGTGGCTGCCTGATAGAGGTTGCATGGACATCATCACCCCCCTTGTGCGGCTGCAGTAGCTTCTGCGCCTATTTATCTCCATCAGTGCTTCTTGCAGGTGGGGTGGCTGAAACGTTGGGGAAGTATGTCTCTTCGTCTGACGTGTGCTTTCTCACAGCCTTTGGTTTTGAAACTTTCGTTGCGCTGTAAGGAAAACCTCAGCACCAAAGATACTGTATGGTACATGTGGTATCACCATACATCAGAGTCGGACCAATATCAGCCACTTTGATCATCTGGTCACATTATCCTGCACACCAAGCAACTCGTTCAGCTTTTTCTGACTAAAAATGCTACATGCCAACTGTGACAGTATGGTATTAGAGGATTTCAGTGGGCTGTAGACTGATGTACGCCTACAGATACCAAATTACCGAAGCTTCTGGGGCTGTTGGCAGCAGAAGTGGGACTGGTAGTGACATATCGTGGCAATTCGCTTTACCTTATAAGGTGCACTTGAACATGCCCTCCATGATTGCTGCTGCTCCTGCAATCTTGGAGGCCGTGCACTTGAAAGTTACTTTAGATGCGTGAATGTTCTTGTCAAAATAGAATGATTGATGCACTCTGGTTTAATAGCTGCTTACTTTCCAGTGCTTCACTGCAGGATCCGTCCTAATGTAAGGGAAGCCCACATTGCTGAAATACCCTACTGCTGCGCTGGCAGAAGTGCTACAGTGTGCTTTGAAAAAACACGGCTGGTCGGCTGACTGTCAAGCAAGGGTGGCATGACACCATGTGTAGGCCAGAGGGCTTGGTGCATGCTCACAAAAGCTTAGAAAATTAACCAATCTGATAAAGAAATTCGTTGAGTGATGTGTTCTTTATTTAATTAGACGATGACATTCAATTTGCAGTGCCTTTGTAAAATTTTCAAATTTACGTCAATATCCCTTTACGCTCCACTTACACTTTAGCCTCTATTAATTGTCAATGCATAAAAGATTAGATCCTCGTTTCCACCACTGGTACTAGTCATATGTCACATTGAAGGGACCCTGAAACTGTTTTCACGATTTTGTGCAAACATGGTGATCCGGTAGAGCGAGTCATTAGGATCATTAGAGGACAGATTTCAGTGCTCTGCGCAAAGTGTGTAATTTACAATAAGGTTTTGAACACATGCATTGCAAAAGATCACAGCGGCTTGCCAAAAGGCGTGTTCAAACGCACCCGCCATCGAACGATGGATAGAGAGGCCGCTGATTGGTGCCTAGCCAGTGACGTGCACGTAATTTTCCCAACCTAACTGTGAACAATGTGCCCCTACAACGTGCTTCTTCGTTTCATCCAATGGTATCGTCGCGGCATCTGGCGGCGTACACACAAGTCGCCGGCGCTCTATTACAGAGGCTAGCACTGCCGAGGCGGGCGACCTCAGTGAGGATATTGGGGCGCTATGTCGCTACGGGAGGCTCGGCAGAGCGGCTGACGCGGGAGGCGCTGTCGTCGCTAGCGCGCGCTCCGCAGTAGATCGAGTTGAGGAGGAACAGCAGTGGTAAGGAGGAAGGCGACAGAAATAAGCCCATAGCTGCCTTAGCGCATGGTGCTTCGCTTTATTTATGGTGTGAATGATTTCACAATTGTATTGCCTAATCAGTGACCCAGTGTCAAAAAACATTTCAGGGACCCTTTAATGAAAGTCGTGTAAGCTAGTGCGGTGCCCAGGAAAGGCACCCTACTAGCTTACACATGACAGGAGGGCAAGTTGCATTTAAACAGTTACCTAATGTACATACTGCCAATTTTTAGTGAAAATAAATGACGAAAATAGATGTTTTTCTTAAATAGTCAAGACCTTCAGCAGGTACCCCCCCTCCTTGTCCTCGCCACAGGCCTGACCCAAGCACAAGCAAACCGTGCTTGTACACACACTTTGCAGGATTGCTTATGCCGTCTTTTGTTGGACAAACTGTATCGTAGGAAAGCTGGCCTTACAATTATGAAAAGGGTGCAACGAAAGCAGAGCAGCCACATATGCAGGGAACTTTCATTGTCATTTTTATCAAACACTGTAATTTGCATGTTTGCTGTAGTTCACCTGCAGGGCTTATTCAGACTTCATTGAGGCTGCTAGCAAGAAGACAATTTCTGTTTCTTCCAGTCTTCTCGGTTCACATCAGCTTTAACAGTAGAAACCTTTGGCGGGTTCGCCTGTGTGGAAATGTGCAGCGCAAATAGAATACCAATAATGGTTGGTGTGGCAAAAAGTACACTTGTGGGTTGTTTTTATATTTCATCCTGGTTTCTCACTTATTGTTACTATAATTTATTTCCAACTGTATTCTAATTCACTTCGTTTTTTGCAAAGGCACACCTCGCTGCTTGTTCAGTACAAGCACTCCTACGTATATGAGCTCTTGATATGCATAGAGGCACCACTCCCGAGTAGTATTCGAAATTAATCAGATTTGGATGTGTGCATCGTAAGTATATGAAGCTTTTGCACAAGGTGTAGGTGTTACTTGGTGTATGTTAATGAGCCTCAGGTGGTTATGTTGTCCAAGACTTCCACTCGGCATGCTTCATAATCATGCTTTTCTTCTGTTGTACAAAACTTTCACAATTAGGCTACGGTTATTATGTCTCAAATTGTTCAACAGCTGAAAGATAAGGCTGTTTCACTGTGTTCGTATATGATTGAAAAACGTGGCAGTGTAAACAGCCGCGGACAAACGCCGATCATGGCTCGTCCTGATTATCTTTTTCCACCTGTGTGGCTTTTTGTGCTACCGTCTTCTTCATTTGTGGAAGGATAAGTAGCAGAGAAACAGCAGCGGCAGTGCAACCGCATCACTGCTAGCACTCCTGAGCTCTGCAAAATTATCGCCAAGTTCTTTGAGCAGTGTATGCTGCTTTGCTTGCACTGTCAAGAAAACTTGTACATGTCAGTCTTGATCCATCCTGGATGCTATGATAGAGTGAGGTTCTTCTGGAAATTGTGTATTTATTCTGTTATGCACATCATATCACAAGCATATCCTTCACAGGGCTCTGTGCTTGTCAGGCCTCACAAGACAAGTGGCAAAGTCGCAAAGCTGGCTGTTTCAACACTTTTACTCGGTTAAGAATATAAATGTCTTCACTCCAGGTGGTGTGTCGCAGCTGTACAGAGCACTCTCAATACTGGTGCCCCATAAATTTACCAAAAGGCATTGACTGGACGTGAACGTAGCGCTTCACTTCGTTGTATTGAGCAAGGTGATGGTAATGTTTACTTTGGGCAGAGCAGTTGAATGCTGTGCTGTGAATTGTTTTAGAAGGGTGTGCTTCGTGGCCGAGGTACATAGTGCGATTGTGCACCTGATTGAATGACACCAACTGTAGCATTCAAGTTGCAGCCAACATGTTCTGAGAAGGAGTATAGTTAATTATATTCCTGCAGAAGGGTATTGCTTACTTTTAGAATCATTTATAGTTTACAGCACTGCCATGCATTTCCTACTCACGAATAATTTCTTTCATTGCTTCCAAGTGAAACTGAAATTGAAAACGTGGTTTTGATTTAAGTTGCTTGTTATAGCTTATCTTGAGGTGTGCCTGACGTTGCTGATGGTGGGCAGCAAAAGCTTTGAGGTCTTTGTGTTAATCGCATGAAAAAAAAGAAGCCTTTTTTTTTCTTTTTTTCTTCTTTTTTTCAATTTGCTCTTCTTCCATCACTCTTTGGATGGCCTTGTACTGCAGAGGTTATGAGTACGTCTAAGCAGCCTTCCCTGCTCCTGTGTATTAATTTTGTGCTTCCATTCTTTTTTCTTTCCTACAGGCCCGTGGCACAGAAGCACCAGAACTGGAGACCGACTTTCAGGCCCTGGCCTTAGAAACTAGTCATCCACTAGAGGTGAGTCTTTCTCTTTTTGTGCCTTGGGCTTTGTGCACTGAATGCGCATGGTGCTGTTTTCTCAATTTCACTCTCGGAAGCCACATTCGGAAAAGAATGGTGATTCTAAGAAGAATAAAGAAACGGATCATGCAGCAAAGTGGTTTGCACATTGTCAGCAGCACTTGTAAGGATGCATAGCTTCCAGGATGTCAAGTGTAGACTCATTGTGAATGCTTATTATTAGTGGCTGCAAAAATGTGCAGCAGTTCAGCATGGCCAACGTTCACGTACAGCGCTGGAGCCTCCATACTGCGTTGGTGCTGGCTCTACATGCTAGTTGACCAGTGGGCCAGTGAGCTCATGGAGGCAACTTTGGAATGCGGGATGTGCGCTGGTGAGCCGTCAGTGATAGCCACGTGACTGCGTGTGCGAAAAGCAATAGCCCTCACAACAGTGCTCATCGTCTTTCCATTTCACCTTCCTTACCTTTTGCATGATATCTCTGTAGAGGGACTGGCAGAGACTGTAGGTTGAACACATTTGGGGTTGGAGCAGAGAAAGGGAGCCAGCAGCTGCAAGGGGTATTCCATCATGAAGGCCATCTGTGCCAACCTGCTTGCTTTTATTCGAGTTGAGCATGCATCACCTACAACAAATGCAAAAAGTGTATCACTGTTAATTGCAATATATTCTGTATGGTGTTTGTCTGAAGTGTTTCTACAATTCATGTTGCAAATTCAGATCATCCGAGATGTAGCATCAAGATTCTACTGCATTATGTAAGATGTCATGAATGAAGTTAGCACAAGCAGGCTTCTGTTTGACCCTTGGGAGCAACTTCTTGTATATACCCGACTTTAATGTGACAATGATTGTAACACGAGGGGTTAACCTTTTGTGTCCAACAGGAAGGGATGGGGGGAGAGAAAGAAAAACCACCTGAGCATTGCGGGGCCTGCAGAGGCACGAGAAAAAAAAAAAAAGTAATACATCGCCTGTCTCATAACGTGGTGCGTAGTCGTTGTAGGCGGGTTCTTGGAAAAAGCATCCACCTTGTCACTCTCATCCTCTCAGGAAATACAGTAAAAGCTCGTTAATTCATTTGACAGGACAGAAAAAAAATATTCTGATGAACTAAATGTTCGAATTATCGAGAGAACCAAGAAAACAATAGACAAATGTAAGCAACATTGCTGCACTTTTATTTTATAAAGGGCAAGCAAATGCTGTTCTTATCTTGTGTAACAGCTGTGTAAAAGACGCCATTTACGTTATCTTCTGGCTTCTGTCTCGATTGTGGCGAAAGACCTCTTTCTTTCTCTGCTGCCACCACTATTAACATGCACATGCGTTGAACGTTTTGCTGGTAAGCTTGTTGCCAACATTTTCATTCATTGCAGTTGTAGCCGGTGAGTTTGACGCCAGCATGCGGACTGAGGTGCAAAATTGCTCTTCATTGTTGAAAATTTCCACCACTTCAATATCCAATATTCGTGACGTAGTACCGAGGGAAACTAAACTACTGCTGCGAATGTAACCGTGGTTGCTAGTGATGCCGTCATTAAGGTAGTGTTCGCAGCACTGTGGCTGAACAATGTGAGCAGTGCAGCATTTTGGCAGTAGGAGATTCCCCACAGTGATTGAGCCATAAGAAGAATGGGGCAGCAAGAATTTTGTGGAGGTGGCTACTTCCTGTTTAGGGACCTGGAATGAGTGTTGTACCCACACTGATGTAGGTAACATCATCTGTTATGTTGAGCCGCCATGTCAAGTAGAAGCATGTTGCTAGGGCTCAATGCTGCGTTGACAACAGACCCCTGGCCTTCCGCCTTGCTTTGTGTGACGCAGCTGCCGGAAGCTGCACTGTGAGGGAGTGGGAATGGAGGTGTCGCGTGGTGGTGACACTGTAGCCTCGTGTGGCGTGCAGATCCCCGCCTCGACCAAGAAACTGTGGTCACTTGAGGAGACGGGCCCCAAGCCAGAGGACAGTAAGGGCCTCTTCCTGGGAGACCAGTGGAGGGACCCCACATGGAGCACAGGCGGCCATGCCAGCACCTCTGGTAAGCTTTCATTGTATTTACCGTATTTACATGATTTTAATGCGCACCTTTTTTTTCTGATAACATGAGCCCAAAAATTGCATGCGTGTTAAAAAAAACTGAAACCACTTTCTCGCATTGATAAAAGTCTCTCGTCAGAGCAGCCAGATGCAGTCTCGTAGCTGTTCTAAAATGGCGGTGCCCATGGCGTATGATTGAATTTTCTTATGAATTCACAATGGTTGGTTTTGTGCTCAACCACGACCAGTTGCCCTGTATTTGTTATGAATTGAGCACAAAAGGTAGCATGCCAGTGTTCATCTTATATAAGGCTCATTCCTTATGGAAGGCACTCTGCGCGCTGAAGATACTCGCGTCGCCTCGCATACCTGGGGCCCATGACCATGAATAAAGCCGCTGCCGTATGGGCACTGTTCATCGTGATCGACACTGAGCCACGTCCTATTTATCGTGATCAACAGTGGTTGGCAGCTACACTGTGCGAACTAATCTGGTATGCCCTGTGGCTACTGCCTATAGTGTGCAACTACCTTGTGAAAAATGCCACTGGCTGAGTGCATGTCGTTTATTTACATGTGTGCAGAGCATGCTGTCTCACAGCCAATCATGGTTCAGCGACGAAGTGGTTCCTACCCTGGCAGCGAGGGTGCCTCCATGTTGTCGCCACGCTCCTCTGAGACCTCGGGCCTGGGTGTCAAGATGGTTGAGTATGTGCTGGGGAGTTCTCCCACTATCAAGGACCTGGACTCCCGCATGGTCGGCCGGATGCATGTTGGTCCTCCGGTGAGATCACATGTGGCTGCCTTCTTTTTTCAGCTTTCTTGTGGCATTCTGATGCTCACTGATGTCCCTCAAATTCACATGGACTAATTGTAGAGTCGCCTGCATCATGTGTTGTGCTATTGGCCATCAGCAAGATGTGTTGGCCTATCATACATACAGTAGTCATTTACATGCAAAACAGCCTTTCTTTATTCCTTATAGTTAGCTTTGACTCCATACAACGGTGTTATATAGACCCTTTCACTGGCGGGTTCCCGACGACGGGAAAACCGGTCCGCGCCCCTAGGATGCTTCCGGTCGCTGGGGTCCCCAAGCACTGCGTTCCTGCGTTCTATTGTTGTTCTCCTCACCCCCAGCAAGAGTACAAAGGGACGCGAGCACTTGCCCCTCGCCGGAAGTAGCCTGGGGTATGCGAGGGATGTGTTTGTTTCTAAACAGTGAAAGGGTCTATAGTGAAGTGTAGTAAGAGAAGGGAACGGTAGTTTCTGAGGGTTGTAGCACATTTTGCTTAGCGTGCGTGTAATTTGCTGATTACGAGCCCGTGTGATTTTGGATGGCTAAAGACGTTATTAGCAAACGTTCAGAGTGGTTTGTGGCATTGCTGCAACCACGAGATACAAGAAATAAAAACATGCGCATGTTTTCTTTATTTCGTCCAACTTTATGTGATAACAGGGACATAGCACACTTAATTCCTTAATTATATACACATGTAGTATATGAGTGCCACTATGATCACCAGCATCATAGATCTCTACTGGTAGTCATTCAAAGCACTCTAGGACCTTGTAGTGTCCTCTAATCTCACTGGAGTAGGAATTTGCTCGAGGCTGATTTACTGTGCATTTTCAGTGCATGTTAAAGAACCCCAAGTGGTCAAAATTTCTGGAGGCGCCCACTGCGGCATGCCTCATAATCATAATGTGGTTTTAGCACATAAAACCCCAGTCATCATTACTTTACTGAAGTTTGGACAACCATAAGTTCAGGCTTAAGGCAGACGTATATACAGTCGAACCTCGATATATCGAACAGCGCGGCGATCGTGAAATAGTTTGATATATCCAGAATTCGATATAAAAAATCAAGTAAAAAATGCGTCCAAAACTTGTGGAAAACAACCAATGAACCAATCATGGTGCAGTAAATACTCACTTGAAGATTCAAACAAAGCATTTATTGCGTTGGCTTAAGTCCATCTACAAGCGTCGGCTGATCGAAATTTTGCTTGTCAAGCTCCGGATGGGCCAAGACCTGAAGATCGATCTTTTGGGCACCATCCAAATGCTGAAAGCGTCGTCGGATAACGTCAAGCAGTCGACGATAGCCAACTGCTTTCAGCATGCGGGCTTCGCTGGCTGCACTGACGAGGCATCAGTGGAAGAATCCGAGGAAGCTAGGTTGGCATGCGCAGATGAAGAAAGCGAGCTCGCCGAAACGTGGAGCAAGCTGGAGAGCTTTGTTGGTGCCGAGCCGCGAAGCATGTGCATCGACGACTTCGTTGGAGGTGACGACAGCACTGGTACAACAGCGTAGCTGACGGATGTGGAGATCGTCGCCGAAGTTACTGCTGAGCAGCCAAATGAAAACGCTGCCGAGATGGATCCCGCAAGCACTGATGATGCCCCGCTCCCTACATCAGCTGAGGTCATAGCTGCTCTGGCCCTTGTGCGCCGCCACTGCGGCACGATTGAAGGCACCGGCCTATCACTTGTGGATCGCCTGGATTACATTGAGGACGCAGTCGTCAAACACGCCATTGCCAACAAAAAGCAGGCTACTCTTTTTCAGTATCTTAAATGTGCGAATAATGCCCTGGTGCAACGGTTGCAGCTTCGAAGTGGTGTTAGGCGGCAGACATACCACTTTGATGTTGCTCAGCTGGGCATCGGTATGGTGTGCCGTGCAGTTGTCGACAATAAGGCATACCTTCCGTCCTTGACGCGCCAGGTCCGAATCCCACGCCTTCAGCCACTTGAGGAAAATATCCCTCGTCATCCACGACTTCTTATTCCAGGCATAAGTCACCAGAATATTGGGGCAGTTCCGCATTGCACCTCGGGGTTTGAAACTTGCCAATTACAAGTGGCTGCAGCTTCGTGCTTCCATCCATATTGGCAGCCAATAGGACCGTCACACGGGCCTTGCCTTGCTTACCCCCGTGGCACTTGTCCCCGCGAGTGTCCAGCGTTTGTCGCGGAAGCATTTGCCAGAATAGGCCCGTCTTGTCAGCATTGAAGATTTCGTTCGGCTCATACTTGGCGAGAACTTTGGGCCACTCGTGATCAAGCCACTTCTGAATTTCTTTATCATTGGCGTCCTCACTCTCTCCCGACACCGTCTTCCCGACAATGTCGAAGCGAGTCTTGAATCGTTGCAGCCAACTGCTGCTCGCATTGAAATTCTCGGCGCCGAGAATGAATGCAAAGTTCTTTGCCTTCTGTTGCAACATCGGTCCCGATATAGGAATATTTCGGGCCCTTGCGTCGATGAACCACTTGTGAAGCGACTTCTCAACATCTTCGAAGGCAGCTTTGCGTACATGCCGCGCGCCCGAGTGCTGACTCTTCTCGGCCTTGGCCTTTATGTCGCCTTTGTTTTTGAGCAGAGTACTCAGTGTGCTCCTTGGTATGCCAAACGCTTCTGCGACGCTCGACTTCTTCTCGCCATTCTCCACGCGCTGGATTGCTTCTAGTTTAGCAGCAAAAGTCAGGGTCGTCCGTTTCTTATCGTTTGCAGCCATCGTTACACACACCACGACGTGCGACAGGCGTAACTCCGCACACACGAACACTACGAGGCTACGAGCACAACGATCGATGCAACAATGGGGAGGAGCTAGTCCAACAAGCGCAGTGCGTCAACACTGCAAGGATATGCGGCGTGCGTACGCCGCTACGTTCAAGTGGCGCTCTCGGCGCCATCGATGTGTGCAGCAGTCATAAACGCCCACCGCGCTACCGCTAGTTTCGAGTGTGTTGCGGGAAAGCTCGCCGCCTGTCAACGGAGCGCGGGCGGTCTGGCGTGGCCGAGTTCGATATATCCATTATGCGTCAAACTTCGGTCGAAATAAAAAATTAAAAATGCATGCGATTTCCCTTGTGATATAGGAACCGTTCGATATAGGCAATAATTCGATATATCCATGTTCGATATATCGAGGTTCGACTGTACTCCTGACGTAATGCATGCAAACACGTCCTTCCGGTTCTGAAACACTACATCGACAAACACTAGACATCTACACTCCGACAGCGTGATGAAACTGGCACATCTTGTGCAGGCATGCATTCCGACAGGTCTGGTGCATGAACGGCTTTGCTTGTATTTTGTCGCCAGCCACGCCGGTCAAGTATACCCTGCGCGGTGCATTGACAATGCAGGAACGTGACTTGCCCTTTAGCGAGCTACAGCGCTGCGATGGCCTCTTCATTGTGTTTAGTGCATGTGCACTCTACTGCAGAGGTGCTCAGTGCCGCTTCGTCAAATACACGCTACTGCTCTCACATAACCTGCAGCAGCACCGAAACCACGGAGAAAGAAGTATTTGAGGAGGGGAAACTGCTATGCCACGGCAGCGTGCGGCGGCGGCCCGTTAATGTAAGGCTTGGGCGAGGAGGAAGTTGACTTTTCTACGCATCACGACAGATGACGCTGCCGGCCTGTTCCCATCGTTTACATGTCATCCTATGGGCGCTACGCATAATTATGCCGCTACCCTCTCATATATTACAAATATTCTCAGTTTTCACTCTGTAGCGTTAATAAATAGAGGCAGCGGACATTTTAGCTGCAATTAGTAATAATGCTGAATTAGTTACGTGCCGTACAGCACTTGGAACGAGCTGCTTGCACTCACTTCAGAGCAGACGACGCATGCCGCTGGAAGCCATTCGCTGGTGTGTTGTGAGCACGCATGTGTAAATGGCCATGGGAGAAAGGACGTGAGAGCTGCCGCGTATTCTTTGTCATCTGCTGACTCTAGAACAGTCACGGGCTTCCGCAGCGCGACGTCGCGCATTTCTCTTTTCGTCTGACAGAGGGCGTGTCAGCGCTGTGCCCTAAGGTGTGATTTTATCGAGCCGCCCGAGCGAGCGCTGTTTCCCCTCCTCAAGAATTCTTGCTCCGTGACCGAAACACTGTATAGCACATGCTCCTGGAATGAAATGGAGGCCGAGAGACTTGCATGCTGTGGGTGAAAATGCTGTCAGAAAGGGTGCCACTAGCTCTTCACTACAGGCAATGACAATCGGCGACATGCCTTTTAAGAGAAAGCCCCTAGCAACTGTGATATATGCCCTTGCGATGACCAGTGTTGTGGTGTAGGGCACTCTCTGTTCATGTTGGTGTTTGACAAGAGTGTCTTAGTGTAATGTGGCCACATGTGAGTGCTGGGCATCACCTTTTGGCTTAATGCTTGGAAAGGAAGAATGCAAGGTGAGCACTCGGCATTGCTCAAATAATGCAGTTAAGTGGCGGGATAAGAAATACTTGCTTAAGGGGGGACACTAGTCTTGGAGACAGAATACAATGAAAAAAATCAGTTTTTAAAAAATGGTACTTCCATGGCATATGGGCAGTGCCGAAAGTGCTGAACAAGTTTCTCGCATCTAGAATTGATATTTCAGCCACAGTAACAGTTTCTATCAAAGACAAGCTATATATTTTGACTATAAAAATGTACCAAAAATGGGCTGTTTTCATGCAAACTACAAGTCCATATTATATCCCTGGTGGCCACAAATCGCCTAACAAAGATACGGTAATTTTGTGTTTCACTTTACTCAAATTGGGCTTCTGTTTTTCTCTCATTCTTCATAATGAAAATCTTGCTGCAATGGCAAACTTGCAGAGCAATATCCCTGCCTTCAGAGCAGCTAGCACAGCCATTTTTTTTTGTGGCATGCAGATTTATCTGTAGAGTACACAATGGTAGGAGTGAATTTTCCAATAACATCACTGAAAATTTTTAATTTGTCATTCAATTACAGTGGAACCCCGGTTTTACAACCTCCGGTTCCACGACGACCCACATTTTACGACGGATTATTCCGGTCCCGGCGAAAGCCCCATAGACACAATGCTTTAAAAACCTCAATTATACGATGCGATCTTACGCCGAACCCGCGTTACACGACGATCCACGCGAAGCAGGGTGACCAAACGGCGAAGAAAAGGGAAGTGCCCGCGGGCGCCTTTCGTTGCACCGGCTCTTCGTCACCCCTCCGCATGCCGAGCGCTCGGGAAACCGGTTCGTTTCGGCTTTCCGGTGCCGTTCGTTCGTCTTCCCCTGGCCCTCCCATCAGCCGCTGGCACCGCAAGTAGCGGCATAGAGTGGCGCGGTTGTTCTCTTCTCCCCCGTTCTTTTCACCCTTTCCGACCAACCATCTCTCTTCCGCTCTCCGGCGATATTTTTCCTGTGATAACGAAAAGAGAAGCGGCGCACACAAACGCAGACATCGCGGCGACAACCACGAAGCAGGCGCTAACCCTAACCGTAGCAGATGACGCACGGAGCAGCCGCCGGAGGCCACGCGTCATCACGCGCAGCAGCCAGTAGCGGCTGCACGTTCCCCCACTCTCGAGGAGCGCGCGCTTCGCATCCCGCGCAATCGCAGCTTCGCATCCAAGCGCGGGATACTCGAATGTCCCTGTGAGCCCCCCAATCATGCGTTAACCATGCTTTCATCACGCCGCCGCTGCTCCCGCCGACGGCGGTGGGGGGAAAAAAGAAAAAGAAGCGCACGACTTAAAAAGAAAGCCAAAATGGCGCCGGTCGGTTGAATGGCGCGTGAACGGCGCTCGCTTGAAGTTGTGCTGTTTTGGAGCGTGTTTGAGCGGCACAGCAGCTGCCGCTGCTCGTAATATGTTTAATATGAAGTAGTTTTAGTACGAATTAGGCGATGAAAATTACAGGACGGGTAGTTTATGACACATACAGTGCAAATATGCGGGTTTCCGAAAAGCGTGTTTTTCGCGATTTTTCGACTTTCAAAGGCCGCGTCCCCCCTTAAGTGTGTGCCATGTTTTGCTACGGCTGTTGCGGCGCACTCAAGGGCATAAATTTTTTCTGTTGGGATTTTACGACGCCCGCATTTTACGGCACTTTTCCGCGGTCCCGAGAACGTTGTATAGTCGGGGTTTCACTGTAGAGCATAAGGAAGGTGTGTCTGCAACATTGATATTCATACTGCTGCAGCCTTGCCATAGATCATAAAATAAAAGAAGATACTCCTACCATTGTGTAGCTTATATGTTTTAGCATCTAAACGTGACAATGGTAGCTCTTTAATAAGGTTATTTTGTGCCATTGTACTGGCAAACAAAGGGTAATTAATTTTAATTATCTCTAAAACTAATTGAAATAGGGAAAACATAATCTTGCCGAACAGGGCATGTATCTTTTCCTTGCATACGTCCCAGCTCCCAATTTCGTCTTCGTTATTCTCAAACCACACCTTCGCTGTTCCCTTGAGGTAAAATAAGATATTCGCCAACATGATCGTCTCGTCCCAACGATTGTTCTTACTTGCACGCTCGTACATGGGTAGCCAGTCTTCGATGTCGACATCGTCAGTGCCGCAGAATGTGCCTGGGTCCTTCAGCTGAGCAAGGACGACCGTTCTTGCAGCCGCGTCAGTGGGCGCCGATTCCTCTTCCGCCATTGTGCAGAAAAGCCAAGCGTCGGCCGCTGCGAAGCTCCGTTGTACCGTGGGGATACCCAGCACCTCCACCAAAAATGCCACGGGTATAAGAATAACCAGAACAGTATAGAAATTATATTTACACTATATGTGCAAGAAAAGACAGCAGCAGACAAGATGGCAGAGCATCAGCACGAGCGCTGCCCTGATCGTCGTCTTCACCATCTCCTTGGTGCATTCCTCCAGGCTCGGCAGGATGCGTTGCTAACTGCGCGGAATAGCGCGTAACAATATTTATGAAATCAGCATCAGAAACTCAATCAATTGTGAATTTCTTTTAAAAATATGCAAAAGAGAAATGCCTCGCATTTTCAAAAACAGTGTCCCCCCTGTGATGTCTAGAAAGAATCCAACCCTGTGCCTCGCGCATGCCTCATGAGAGTATGTGTGGTGCTGCCATGAAGTTTGGTTCGAGTCACCATGGTCATCAAGCTGTGGATGGGCGATCTGCTCTGACATGGGGGCAGCAGACATAAGTGAACACGTGTGCGATGGTGATGGGCGTGCCTCAACCCCACAACCTTGCATTTGCCATGAGAAGCAATAAATAAAGATACGAATGTGCTGAGGTTAAGGTGTGTTTTCGTCCAACACTCTAGAATCGAGGCACTTTAGTTGTTGCAGTTTATTGCTCTATGTGGAAAACTCATGCTGCCCAGGGAGTCTGGTAAAGTGGTTGCACCATAACTCATGCGAACGCAAGCAGTGTATGCTCAGTTGTTGGATTAGTTCGATGCAATTCATAAAACTTTATGAATTGTTTGTTCTTTCTAATGGTCTGCACATTATGTTTGGCAATTTCATTGTTTTGCCTTCTGAAAAGTGACCAGTGTGTTAAGGACCTGTTGGACATCTACCAATTGATTCACAATAAACCATCTGCTTTTTGTTACATTTCAAAATTTTTATATGGTTATCAAATTACGGCTGAAGCTTTTTTGTTAAGCACTTGACACACACGAATCTTTAGTTGTCGAAATTTGCTCTGATCATTCTTTGCTTTGGTTGCACCCTTAGACCAATGATCCAGAAAAGGTGAAGAAAGGAAAAGAGGGCAAGCTGAAAGATGCGGACGGACGAACTGCAGTGATGCAAGCCAATGGCATCATGCACAATGGCATTGACGATGACAAGGTCTACAAGTAAGTGGTGTCTATCACTTCTACTGCTCATTAATTCAAATTTCATGGGAATGCCTGCCAGGTTTGAATTATAGGAAATTCAAATTAATGAAAATAATGAACTAAGGGCAGCATACGATTTCGTATGGTGTGGTAGCGCTTCCTTTTTTGTCTGTTCAAAGGAGGTTGCGGTGACTGCTTGAGCTACGCATTAATGTACATGTTAAGCAAAAAGATAACGAGTTCTATGAAGCTTGGCCGGCCAGACCACGTCACTTAGTTCGAATGATGAAAATATTTAGATTAATGGGGTCCAAATTAATGAGCTTTCACTGTACTTCGTCTCCTACATATTAGAGGAAGCAAGTGGGGCTGGCTTCTCTCTCTTTTTTTGCCAGGACAGGAGTTAAAACTTTCTTTTTGTGGGGAAAAGTAGAAAGGATAATGAAGAGGATCAAGTAGTCCTCTCCAGCTCTCTTAGAGCAAGGGAATCTTTTTATGAGCTTGAGGACCTGCGCTACCTTTGCAAGAGTGCCGCGTGTCACAAATCTGATAATGTAATACAGCAGGAGTGGTGAAGTAACACTTCTCTGTCTGTCTAACCCTATGCCCAGCCAAGTACAACTGCTGCTGCATTGGTTACAGTAAAATCTTGTTAATTAGGAAAATCAGACAATTTGGACTTGTTCTGTGGTCCCAGCTTATGCATGCATTGCCCAGTCGTGTCAAACTCTTGTTAGTACAGTTTTATCTGACTGCGTCCAGGTTACCGTATTTGCTCGATTCTACCGCGCCCCCGATTGTAACGCGTACCCGTCTCCCGCGACGGAAAAAAAGAAAAGCGTGAAACATCGATTGTAACGCGCACCCATTTCTAGTGACAAAAAAAAAAAAAATAAACCTTAGTAATCAACCTTCTCCCATTCATAAAATCAAATGCTGTACTCGCACGTAATGAACTCACTCTCATAATAAACGCACCGCTAACTTTCAACCCCTGCAGTCCCGCTTCACTTGATCCGCGGTGTCACGAAGACGTTCGGCACGCCGATTCATAAGTCCTGCGTCCCGATAAAACTGCCGCACGTTGTCGGGCCTAGCCGCGTGCAAGCAATGATAACATCATTTACTTGCAGTGCTGCATTCCTCCGTGCTATCGCAGTTCCCTCACGCCTGCTGCCGCATGCTGCCGTGCGTGCTGCGCAGGGTGGCGCAGCTAAGCCTAAGCATGGTCTGGGCGTGGTCGCGTGGTTTCCGTGATTGCCGTGATGCAATCTCGGACGTCAAGCTGCGCGCACGACTGAGAGGCTCGGGCTCAGCACGGATATGACGGAGAAATGCGATGATGAGCCGTTTTGCGTGCGGTGACGGGAAAGATCTTTTCCCGTTACGGCCACCCTCGAACGCTATCGGAAGCTCGTGCGGCTGGGCGTCTCAGAGATTGCATCGGCGACGTCATGGCGGTGTAGCGACTTTGGTTGGCCTGAAGACGGCCAAGCCGGTGCTGCGGCTGTCATCGGCCTACGCATCCTGCGTGTCGTGGCGTCATTACACGGGGGCTGGCGGTGACATAGAAACTACAGAAACTATGCGTGCCAAAGAGCGCCGCGCCGCTGGCTCATTTTTTCAGCAGTGACCGTTCAACAGCGCCCGAAGCGCGTTAGGAGGCGGCCATTTTGACGCTGACGGCGATATGGTAACGGTGTCCTTCGTTTGCACTCGATTCTAATGCACATACGATTTTTAGACCCGTTTTATCGGAAAAAAGGTGCGCGTTAGATTAGTGCAAATACGGTAATTCGGACGTCCCTCAGAGCAAGTCTATCATGAAGCACCGCAAATGTGCCATGCTAAAAGAGGAAAATGGCATTAGCATCCAACTGAAACATTGTGCGCAGTATGAATTGCCATTGTCATCAGCACGAAGCCTTCTCGGAAGCATACTTTCTGTCTATTATTGCATTGTTATCAATGAGGGGGTTCACCCACAGTGGCTGCAGTTGTTCTCGTGGCACATGTTAACTGCGCGACAAGTGTCCACAGCTGTCACATTGGGACTACAAAATTGCATGGACGCCATCTGTGGTTTTGTTCAGCAGATTTTAGCTACTTCCTCGTGATTGCTATCTACAGTTGCATTGCTGGCGACCAAGGTTGCATTTGCAGTGCATGCACCATACAGCCAGTAATTTTGACTGCGTGACTACCAGAAATGTGTGGATGTCCTACAATCACTTTGCCAGCAGCCATGGTTACGTACACACTGGATTAAACAATCAGTAGTTTGGTTTTCTGTTACCATATTTGTCATCTAAGTTGTGTGGGTACTACTTGCGATCGCGTTACTGGTGACGTCTACAAAATTTTTAATAGTCCACAGCAGGTGCCGCATTCGTTAGTTTCGCTTTGACCTGGTGCTGTGCGTGCGCAATGCTTCAAAACTCAACACGGCAGAAACTGTTGTAGGTGAGCTATTCTGCTGCTTCAGCCAAACACAGTGCCAGGGACAACATGGCACAGAACCCCCCCCCCATGAATTCGCAATGTTAACGAATTCATATCACACCAATATTCATACCAGCCATGGTTGTATCACTAGAACTTTACTATTCATAGTAGTAGTCAAATCCTGTGCTATCAGGTAAAATCCATGGGTTTCACAGATTGCAGCGGAGTGAATGTGCACCTCTCTTTTCTTGTGGCAGTCCTGTGGGGTACAGAGGTGGGGGTAGCAGCCGGCAAGCATCCCCCAGTGAGGACAAGGGCGACAAGCTGTCCAAGGCACCTTTGGAGGCCCTGGTCATGGGGCCTGGGGGCGCAGGGCCACCACTGGAGGCACACTTTGAGCACCATCCAATGGACCCATTGGGCCCCTTCGATTACCCACCACATGGTCTTCTACCCAACTCCATGGAGTCCCCTGGAATGCTTGACTATGCTTCACAGGTATGTGGTGTCATTTGGATGATGTCATGTTAGTTTACCAGTAGTACTTATAGTATGGGCAAACTATGGAACTAATAATGTGAACCCCTCTTGCTTGGGTCAGGACTGTACGGGTGTTAGTAAATTACAGTAACTTGTCATGGCGTGAAAAGCAATCTTTTGCTTAGTTGGAATCCAGTGTTGTGAGGTTTCTATGAGTTGTCTCATCTTTTGCAGTTGTACCAGCAACACCAGCAGCAACAACAGCAGCAGCATCAGACACAACACCAGCAGCAGCAACAGCAGCAGCAGCAGCAACATGCTCAGAGAGGTCAACATGGAGGACCCATGGCGCTGGTACCAGGTGCCCAGTACTCCTTGGGCCAGGGGCAACAGCAAGGTGGTGCGCTAGGTGTTCCACCTCCTACGGCACCAACTCCTTCACCTTTTGCACCCCCTTCCACACCGTACCTGCTCAACCAGGACCCTTACGGAGCACCACCACATCCTCTGGGCATCGTCACAGGCGAGTACAATTGGCCGAGTGGAATACTGGACCAAATCATGTAACGGAAGGCTCACCACTGGCAATCCGCCTTTTGCATGTCTGTGTGGTGCGCTCTCACGGACACGGGCACGAAACAAGATGTACGGTGTCGCGCCGGATCTGTCGTCTGCTACTGCGGCGTTTCTCTATGGCACAACAGGGTCGCGAAGCAACACACACAGTGAGCGTCGAGCTTATTTTAAATATGAAACATCGTACCCACTTCTGTGAGGCCTTGCCTGTTTTGTGAACCCCAGCACCAAAAAGAGCCACCCGTTAGAGAAAGCCTTGGGGTCTAGAAACGAAAAAACAAATGCCGCCCGAATGCGAAAGGCAAAACAAACGCCTCTCGCTTCCTATATGGACATTCAGTTGAGGGATGGAATCCGGTTTGTTCGAGACTGAGTTTGGTAAAGTGGCGGATGTCGCATGAATGCATATGGCACCTGCATCCAAGAGAGCCCGTGGGCCTGCCTACCACAACATCATGAACAATATGGCTTCCCTTCTCAACATTGTGGCTAAGCTCACGCTTGCGTACCCTGTAAAAGACAAAAATCTCTGTTGACTCTATGTGGCTTTTTGCTACTTCCCTCCCCTTTTCCGCCTCTCCTTTCAAAAATAAAGGAGTCTTCTTGGTGCACTGTAAGTTCATGGACGTCTAGCTGTTCTCTTCAATGTGCGGAACTTGGCCCTTGCAGAGAGTGCGGGGGCATGGCATGAAAGCACCAGAGATCAACATATGTGGGCACCATGCACCAGAATCAACACATGCGGGGCCTGCTGTGCCGCAGGCCTGGTAACTACTGAAGCCCCTCTAAAACAATTTTGCACGGCTATGGCCAAGGTCACACTGTCTGCTAAGCTGCTAAAAGATCCGGGGATACCTTTTGCTGACTCTTTGTATTCGTTATTTTTGTTCTTTTTGGCTTGTCCTCTTTCAGTTTCTTCCTTTTGTCCTTGTCCTTCCTTGTCCTCTTTCAGTTTCTTCCTCAGCCTGCGCAGCACGCATGGCAGCACGCGGCAGCGAGCCTGAGGGAACTGCGACAGCATGGAGGAACGCAGCACTGCGAGTAAATGATGTTACCGCCGCTTGCATGCGGATAGGCCCGGCAACATGCGGCAGTTTTGTCGGGACGCAGGAGTTATGAATTGGCGCGCCAAACGTCTTCGCGACGTCGCGGATCAAATGAAGCGGGAAAGCCGCAGCACGGCCGTTCGAGGGACTGCAGGGGTCCAAAGTCGATGGTCTGTTTATTATGCGAGTGCGTTCATTATGCGAGTACGACATTTGTTTTTATGAATGTGAGAAGGTTGATTACTAACGACTTTTTTTTTCGAGGGTGCGCGTTACAATCGATGTTTCACTTTTTTTTTTTTTTTGGTCCCGGGAAACGGGTGCGCGTTACTATCGGGGGGGAGGTAGAATCGAGTAAATACGTAAAGTTCCCGGGTTCTGTTTCTCCAAACTTGGCAGGTATGGTTTCACTACTCACGGTTTCTGAACCCTTCTGACTACCGCCGTAACGCCGCATGCCGCGCGCAAGATTGAGGCATCAAAGTTTCATTGTTCTACCAGCTCAGGTCAGTTATATTTTATCGATTTCACTACAACGAAATTTTTCCCGTGCACCGTCAATTTCGTTGTAGCGAGAGTCGACTGTTTAACTATCAAAGGATGATCACAGTGAACTTCATCTCTCTACTACGTATGGCTGGGGATTTCCCCAGGCTCTTCCTCAGGCATTCACATTAGCCACCTGGTTAGACATGAATAACTCTGAACTAATACCGTAGCCTCGTGAAACGTTGCAGTTCTTTTATATTTAGCATTATGCACATAGGCTCAAAGCTTGGGCTAGATGTTTTAAAAGAAATAAAGAAAGTTCTGTCTTTGGGTAACCTCCTTGCAGATGCATTTAAGGGGAGACGCGGGTCTTGAAAAAGCAAAAAATGACCAAAAAATCGATTTTGAGAAAAACGCATTTTAGGCATGTATGTACCTTTGAGCAGCTGCCTTCAAATTATTAAGGCTGATTTCGATCGGGAAATAGTCTAAAATGTACTTTCAAGACGCCACGGGAGCCGAAAGTTGCACCAAAAAAGCGAAAATTTGTTCGAACTTCCCGCGTGCGCCGCGGGCGCGGCATCTGGCCGATCGCCGCCATCTTGGGCTTGCTTTGAAGCTCTTTTCTTTGTGCGCATTTTGCAGCCTTTCAAAATGGCGTCGCTCCAGCAGAACGGCCGCTATCGGCCCTTTTCTGAAGGGTGGTTCCGGAACGCTGATTGGTCATAGCGCGGGTGCGTGGGGCGAGCCCCCCGTCTCGAGCGTCCCATTGGCTGTCGCGGCCGCGGCGGCCATTTTTTTTTCTATTTTTGTTTGGCGTGCCGCGGTATCTGCCGCTTGATCGGTCTCATCTGCTTTCGCTCACGTTCGCGCGGCCACCGCAGTTTTATCGTTTTGTGATGGCATTTACGGAGATGCTCGTCTAAGCAGGGTGCGTCAAGCATGCGGAAAAAAAAAAAAGAAACGGAAACGTTCGCGTCACGCACGGTGGAACGCTGACGAGTGCGCGCTGCCCAAACCACCTGTCGCGTCCAAAGCGGCGCATTCAACGAGAACTGGCTGGTTATCGGTCGTGCTGCAGTACGTCTTGTCATCTGCTTATCGTCCAGTTATCCCAGCGGCATCCGAAACCGAATTGATACGGCATACTATTCAGCGGACGTGACCGCCGAGTGCGCGAGAAATGTGGCATCGCAGTGCGCAACGGAGTGGAATCAAAAGCTGGACGTCGCTCAGCGATAGCAGCGAGCGCCGGAATGAAAATGACACGGGATTTATCTTATCTTCGTGGACTTTCTTGTGATAAAAACGTGCTTTGGGCTTGTGCTTTGCCCCGAGTTCGGCGCAAAAAGTGACCTTGAAAGCAGCGGCGATGGGATGTGTTCAAAGCGTGGGTTTTGTAACAGATGCACGATTTGCGCGAGAACTGTCTAATCTCCGAATGTAGCCGTTGACAGAATGCTTAGATATGATCAAGATAAGATTTCTGAAGTGAAAGTGCTCGCACTGAAGGCCATAAATAGTATCTAGAAGGGAATGACAGCGGGGTTTTATACGATTTGAGTGTTGCCTGACAAGGCAACGCTCAAGTCGCCATAAGACTGCGATGCAGTGTGGGGAATTGCTAATTGCTTCACAGCCTTGATAAGGTCAAAATATGGCACTGGAGAATCATTTGGACAGTAGTACCAGCAAGAGGAGGCCTTGAAAACAGCATGAGCTAGCAGGGGACTCAGCTTTGCCTGCTATTGATACAAGTGTAATTGTAACAAAACAATAGATTTTGGACTTAATAAAATATTCTGTATGCCTTTTAAACTTAAAACTTCGTGCAGTTATATTTGTTTATGGTATGCCCGCATTATCAGACAATTTTTGTATTTTTTAGATTGCGCAGCACTGAAACAAACCTATGACTTGGTAAATGTATAGCTTCTCATGTTCATGCTTGGTGTAGTACATGGCTTTCTGACAGTATTTTGACATTATGTTACCAAGATATGGTGTCATATTTAGTATGCCTATTCTCATGACGAATAGAGCTTTAAAATGACACATTTGCTAGTGCTGTAGCTGCATTTTTACCAAAGTAACACTTATCTGAAACTTCAAATGCGTTTTTCTCAGTTCGATGTTTTTGCTTCCCTCACTCAGCCTTACGGGGCTTTTTTCAATGTTTTTCATGGGTTACAGCGACAAACTTGGTGTCATTTTATTCAGTATAAATGGATCTAGCCGATGATGCTATTTATTCATTTGTAAAGTCGTCTATTAATTTATTGTTGCCAGTAATTATAAATGAAAGTTCATAAGAATATAGTGATCAAGTCCATATCTATTTTTTTTTGCATTAAAAGTGGGCCAAGAACAATAAAATTAGCATCATCAGCTAGAACAGCTTTCGGGCATTCTTGCCATATACTCAGTTTCTGATTTTGGCAAAGCAAAGCTTTCGATAAGCCCCGTAAGAAATCGGCCTAATGTCTGTATTAAATGCCTTATAGCTTTTGTTCTAATGAAGATATACAAAATATGATTAGATATTTGGAATCAGCAGAAAAAACTGAACATTACTCTTAAATATCATTGAAATCAATCCAAAACTAACAAACTTCGTTTTGAGACCCACGTCCCCCCTTAAAAGCTTGTGTACGTGGATTGTGTCGCAGCTACAGCTGGGAATGAAGTCGTGGGGCCTTGTCACTTCGAGTGCTAATTGCTCATTGATGAATCATTCATTCATAACAAGAACTGCAGCTTTTGCACTACTACTCTACAAAACAGAAATTGGATTAGCAAATTCATTCGTGTACAGAATATGTTTATGCATTGTTCTTTTGATAGCCTCAATAATTCGACTTTGTCAGCCAGGACTTCCACTTCAGTGTTAGTTTTACTGTAATTCAATGCAGAGCTACAGCAGGTGCAGTACTGACATAAATGCTGCTACCATTCCTGAACTCTGCTAAATAAAGAGAGTATTTTGAGCAATTTGTGCTTATTATGCACATGTTGTATAGGGTACTCTTACATTGAAGGTGCTCCTTAAGGGGGGACGCGGGTTTTAAAAAAGTAAAAAGTGACCAAAAAAAAATCGATTTTTAGAAAAACGCATTTTAGGCATGTATGTACCTTTGAGCAGCTGCCCTCAAATTATTAAGGCTGATTTCGATCGGGAAATAGTCTAAAATGTACTTTAAAGACGCCACGGGAGCCGAAAGTTGCACCAAAAAAGGAAAAATTTGTTCGAATTTCGCGCGGGCGTGGCAGCCGGCCGGCTGCCGCCATCTTGGGCTTGTTTTGAAGCTGTTTTCTTTGTGCACATTTTCCAGCATTTCAAAATGGCGTCGCTACGATAGAACAGCCGCTATCCGCGCTTTTCCGAAGGGTGGTTTCGGATCACTCATTGGCTGGTGCGTCCGGGGCGGCCATTTTTTTTTTCTGTTTTTGTTTCGCGTTCGCTGCCGCTTCGCCAGTGTCGTCTGCGCTCGTGTTTACGCCATCAACGTGCAGTTTTCTGGCTTTCTGCTGGCATGTCCGAAGACGCACGGTTGACAGGCCACGTTGGCGCCGTCAAGCGTATGAAAAAAAACGAATGCGTTGATAGTGCGCACGGCGGAAGGCGGACAAGGGCGCGCTGCCGAAACAGTTCGGAGCGGCCCATTCTACGATAACCCCGTCGCTGCAGTGCATCTTGTCATCAGATCATCTGCCAGTGCTTTCACCGGGACCCAAAACAGCATTGATACGGCATATTATTTAGTGGACGGGACCGCCGAGTGCGCGAGAGACGCGGCGAAGTTCGGTGTGTCTGGTATCGCAGTGCGCAACGAAGCGGAAGTTGCTGAGCGATGGTGGTGGGCGCCGGCAAGAAAGTGGTGGTGCTGAACTTAGCGTTTCGGACGTAGTTGTGATAAAAACGTTCTTTGGCTTGTGCTTTGCCTCGAGTTCGGCGCGATAAGTGACCTTGAAAGCGGCGGGCACGGGATCTGTTCAAAGCCCGCATGCTTTGTCGTACGCGTGTGACTTGCGCGAAAAGAGTTGCTAATCTCTGAAGATCGCTTGTGATATGATGCTAAGATAACTTTAAGATACGATTATACGATTTTGAAGTCAAAGTGCGCGCAGCGAAGGCCATGGATAGTACCTACAAAGGAGCAACGGCAGCCGTTTATACATGACCTGACAAGGCAACGCGCAAATTGCCAGGAGACTGAGCTGCGCTGCGGATAAATTGGTTAGTGCCCTGCAGCTATGGCGAGTTTTAAACTTGCCATTAAGAGCTGAAAAATGAGTTCTAGGGCATTACACTCTAAGAAAAAAGATGGTATACCTTACTCTTTTAGGAGAGTAAGGGCTTGCCACATATATGACTCTCTTTGAAGATACCCGTCAACTCTCTTTTCTGCAGGAGAGTCACGGCGCTGCGAGAGTGTACACTGACTCTCTTGCGAAGGGTGGTAGGACTCTTGTCTAAAGGATCATGTGACCACTGCTGAGAGAGTCACTTGACTCTCTTGCGAAGAGTGCTAGGACTCTTGTCCAAAGGATCGTGTGACCACTCCTGCGAGAGTCACTTGCATCTCTTATGAAGAGTGCTAGGACTCTTGTCCAAAGGATTGCACGACCACTGCTGAGAGTTACTCGACTCTTATAAAGATAGAGCAAGGTAGTCATACCAAATGGGTCAAACGACTCTGCAAAATAACTACTGTAACTGAGTCAAGAGACTCTTTATGTGTTGTCACAAGACTACTAACAGGGAGAGTCAGGTATTCATTTGAGGTGAGTCAAAGGACCCCATAGAGCCAACGTGTGCAAAAGAAAAGGCATTTGCATTTTCACCTTATATTCACGAAACAACTGAAGAATTACATGACTTTTAGAGCACAGTGAAATGACTGCAAAAGCTTGTCTGCAGTTCCTTATTGAATGGTAGAAATATTTCCTCGGACACAAACAACAGCTTAAGAAAGAAATTTATTATACACATACATTATGGCACTTGTCGTAGGTAGTCTCATTCAAATGAAAGAAATGAAACAAGTACAAGAGCAATTCAATTTAACCCAACATATATGTGGAATAATGTCTGTTCATACATAGGAACATGAAATGGCATAACTAGAAGAGAGACTAATCCAATAAATGGAAATATGTTTATATGCAAAAGATCCGTCTGCACTTTCAATATATTCAAAGTGCTGATCTACAGCACAACAACATCATTAGTAGCTTCTTTATTTACAAGTCTAACAATGCCTCAAGCAAATAAGACAACCAAATGTCAGTGTACTGAGGTTTCAGTACACTGACGTTGGAAACATAATAAATGAATTACTGATGTGGTACTAAAATGTGTTCCAGTCATTTATACATAAAAAGTGAATTTAATAGCACACAAGTGTTTTCACAAAAAGATAATGGTAAAATGAAGTTAATTAGCTTGTACACTTCGACGATTGCAAGGCCCCCTATTACTTTCAACCAAAAATAACGATATTCACACTAAACAATATGCCTACCATTATGAACATGCAATATGCATATCACATGCCAGTGTGAAAAAATTGTTCAGAAGATGCATACTTTAAAAATGACAAACAACAAATCCTACAGGTCTCTTTCAAAGTTTAGAATGCATGGATAACTTACCACTGCTAAAGAGTGTAATGATGTACTTGGAAAATGTACACTTAGCTATCACTCGTGCAAATACAGCGACGTAATTCACCCACATTACCACTTGTACGATAAAAGCTCTGTGAAAATATGCAGACTTCAACAGAGCTCTGACTTAGAACTTCAGAAGTTAAATATTTGGTCCATTATATCATGTAAACAAGGCAGTGGCAATAGGCAACAAAAAGTGCACATTGCAGATTGGTCATGGCAACACAGTGTCTAAGGCAGCTGCTGTGTATAATAGCAGTTTGTTAGCAACACACAGAAGGCACATTAAGCACCTTGCACTGATACTACGCCACGAGAAAATGCGGCGTCAACATATGCATCAAACAGAGCACAATGAGTATTGCTTATCTAGGTGTACACAGCTATCTCATGTGCATAAAAAAATGAGGTGCAACAACAGGCACACTAAGCATCTTAAATGAATGCATTGCCACAGGAAAAAGTGACAAGGAGCATGAAACAGTTCCCTGTGAGCATCATGTGTTTTGGTGAAGCAGTTAGATTATCACATGCGAAAAGGAAAGGGTGCAATGAGAGGCACATATAAACCACTACCTGAGCAGAAGTTATCAAAGGCAGTGCACTACAGCATAAAAAAACGTTGCCAGTTGTGACAAAAAAAATTCACATTGAATGTTTACAAGGTTAGCAGCTGTGCTATACATTGCTATTTCATTTAGCAGCACAACAGTTCATGCTTTCAGAACACAAAAATGCAAGAGCCTTTTAGTGTTGACAACATGGTGTCACAACGAGCTCTGCCAGCAATCAAACTTCTGCTTCAAAATGAAGCGTCCATACTAGTCAAGAATGGTTCGAAGAACACTGTATTCTCAAAATTGCTACTTTTCTGCACTTTTTCATAAGTTTCTCTGTACAGTAGTCCATAGCAAAGTAAAAAAAGGGGAATACATCTCACTAACAGAAATTCTACACATGATACTACAGAATTTCCTTTAGAGTTGCTTTTATAGAAAACAAAGTATTCCTTCTACCCTTTCTCAATAACTACCTACTCCAAAGTAATCTTACTGCAAATATGGGCTGTTTCTCCTGTAACTCCTAAATGGCATCCTTTTCGGACAACTGGAGCATTTAGGGGAACCAAAAAATAATTAAGAGCCTTGCATTTTGTGTGAACAATTTTATAAACATGTGGAGGTCCTGCACACAGATACATATTGCTGCAATGAGATGAGCTCGAAGAACGGATGCTGGTGACATACCAATAGCAACACTCAGCCCATAAGTCTGGACATTCTCCAACATGATGTTCATTTCTGGAGAGGACAGGATGCTTTTGGCAGTGAAGGCGGGTATCAGTGTGTATGCATCCTTCCATAAACCTAAAAAAGAGAGGAAAAAAACAAGCATTATTATGGCAGCCAAATGCCTACAGGTGCATCACACAGCTTTTCCACAATCGCAGTACTCAAGAGAAACTGAACACATTTCTTCAAACATACAGTGCTGCGTTTGTGCTCTTCTGGAAGACCTTGTCCTTGGTTGTGCTGTAATTCATCATGCATAAGAAACTCACCCAAACTTTCACATTACTAAGCACATTTACTCAAACATATATGGTAGTGGCCCAACAGTAAACATCCATTGTTTGTGAAATGTGCTACAATTACACTATATCTGTCCATGAAATGCCTTTCCAGCGGGATGCCTGGCCATGAAGCGTATAGTGAACCTATTTCGTGAATGTTATGACAGAGTATGCTGCTTTTTAACCCATAGAAGTTGTTATGATAAATCAGAAAATCCTGAAAGGCCACATCTGAATGCTTTTTCTCACCACAAGAAATGTTTACAATTCACATTGAAGCCCCCATCAAAAAAAGAGAGAGAGATTGTTTCAGCGTAATGGCTCTTACCAGTGGTGCAGACATGTCAACCTTTTGCCCAATCAATAGGAATAGGAGATGAATGACGGTACCAACCCCACTGGTATCTATAAAAGAGTGAAATGCAACATTTAGGCAGGTCAGCTTTGCAAAACGAGTCAGCTCGCAACCTCAGTAACTTGCCTGCATGTAGTGCCTAAACATTTGAGACACTGATACTGAAACCATGAAATGCACAAAAATATTACACAGATTCCACAGCCAATGCTGTGGAATCTACGTGGAGTGAAATCTTAGTCAAATACTTTCATTCCAACGCTTGTCTGCCAGGTACCTGTTGAGCCTAGACACATATTTTAAACATTAGTGCCATGTAGAATACCTTATGATCCGAGTGAATCATATAACTTTCGATATCCAGCTCACCCCTTATGACAGCTCAAGTCAACAATGCATAATAACAATGTTGTCTTGAAATGCAAATGATAATTCGTTCACGACATCTTCATTGAACTGACACATTCATCGACCTACGATAACCGAGAACCATCTCGCTCGCTTCAAATCACGATTGCAGTTGCTGCAGTGTACATTTCGTGGCACTAGCATATAACGTAAATGACTCATATATATTGCCTTCAAGCAACAAGCATGCTCAGCCACATTATTACCCTCACGACAAAGCAATTATGTTCAGTACTGACAAAAACGAATACACACTGTTTTGTAACGCAATCACCAGGATACACACGCTACTAAACGGAGTCGTCTGTGCTTGTGGCAGTGATATATGTTTTATCGGCGTCCCCGCCTCCTGCAATCTGGTTGTTTCGCACGTTATTACCGACGTTGCTGAAACGCTACTTTTGTTCCATCAACACCGTAAAAGGGCTACAGGACGACCAGCACGTCACACACACACACACCCCCCACGCGCACACACACACACACACACACGCACGCACACTCACAAGTACAGCGCGGGGGGGGGGGGGGGCAGTCGCCTGACAGAACCACAAACATACCTGCTGTTCCTCTGACCACTCATCCTTGCTTTGTGAACACACCGCCCGGGCTGTCTTATGCGATTCCTGCGCACCAACAGCAATTTCGCAATGAAGTAATCAAGTTACGTAATTCAGTGACTGCATTGCACTCACCAAGTCCCGGAGGCTTTCCCGTCGACAGTCTCATCAAATGGCTGAACTTTCTTCTCCAGAACCGCAGTCGTAGTTTATCACATCACTGGAAAGGGACTTTCTCAGAAGGTGCACTCGCTATTCGACCACGTACTTGCATAATCGACAAACTGGGCAAAACAGCTTCCTTGCGAGCACGCACAATGTTCCGCGTCGGTCGTGGCTGTCGCTGGGAAGAGGCGACTACGACGCTCCATCCGCCGGCGACCGCGTGCTGTACAACGCCCTAACATGTTAAATTTGTCCTCTCGATGAGCGCCAACGATGATAAACGCACAATACCGCACGTAATATTAGTAAACACGTTGGAAACACGCGGACGAAATGCATCACACGCGCCGCAGTCAGCCTGTTGAACAAGACCTGTTCCAACGGCTCGCTCAGTGAGAAAATTTCATAGGGGGCAGTAGTGTTATGTTGTCATACCATATTTTTAAAAAGTGTAATTTTGACCTTGGTAGGAGGTGCAAGCCGTGCTTGCAACGCGTACTGGTTCTTTATGCCTAGGCTTGAAAATGTATGTTTATTTTTAGTCAAATGAGAGAGGTTATATCTACATAATTTCTAAGCTCGCGCCGCAAGCGACGGTGAGATAAAAGCACAGCCTTAGAGATCCGTCTTTCGTACGGATCTCTAAGGCTGTGTAGCTGTAGCGCCTCATCGCTACAGCTGATGACCGAAGACCAGCAGACCTACTGTGTGGTAACAGAGGGGCGCATTCTTGCGCCTTAAAGGGGCAGTGAGGGGGGCCGTGGAAGTTTCGGCAACGTGTTTTAATGCGCGGAGGTAGATGAGAAAAAAATGCTCATTATCCAAGTTTGTCTGCTGAGCCAGCGCTGCTACAGGGAGCAGAGGTGGGGGCATTGTGAAAGTTCCTCCTCGCATCTCCTTCCCCCACCCCTCATTACCACCCTGAGTTTGTTTACAAGAAGGGGGGGAGGGCAAGGAGGGGGGGGGGAGGCAGTGCCGTACTTAGACAACTTCGTCTTCGGTAAGGTCCACTTTCCTACTAATGCAATGAATTTATATAAAGTCCAGACAGTCTGAACGTAACCAAATAAAGGTAGTTACTTGCGCCAACACTTTTGTCATGCATTTATTATCGTCGCATATAGACATATAATAGTCCTATGCGAACATCCAAATGCCGAGTTTAACAGTTTCTGCTTGTTCTGGAGTAGCTATATTCACTACGCGTAATACTTCGTTCCACTGCTAATATTATTTCATTCTGAATTTGTGTACAGATTCAGTAATTAAACATGTGCAGGAAATTGACCGCTGCAAGTGCATCGCGTTCATTGAAATTGTAGTTAACCCAGAAAATTTATTGCGCAAAGCTTTCCCACGTGCAGGTATAAGAATGGTCCACACACACACACACACACACACACACACACACACACACACACACGGTTATCTTTAGTATCTCTTGCAGGTGTCAGTTTACTCTCACGGTGACTCTTCATCAAGAGTCGCGAGCCGTACGGAGTCAACTGACCCCCTCAGAAAAGTTTGACCCTCCTTGGTGGGTTTCTGCGACAGGCCAAGAGAGTCAGAGTGCAGTGACTCTCTTTTGACTCTTATTTTTCTTAGAGTGTAGTGCTACTATGAGCAGGCTTACAAAACTGCAGAAGCCAGCAGTGGACCCCAAGTGCAGCCCTTGCTTTGCCTGCTGTTGACATTTCCAAGTCATATTATAACACAACAGCTTTGGATTTAATTAATAAATATGCCGTGTGCTTTTTAGACATCAACTTTGTGCACTTTTATTCTTTTTTTATGACAAGACCACACTATTATACTATTTTTATATTTATTCAGCTTGCATGGCACCGAAACAGACCCCTGACCAGCCAGATGTATAGTTTCTGATGTTCATTCTGGGCATGATACCTGGCTTTATTACATGATTTTAGGGGCGAAGCTCCTTAAGGCATGGGTCGTTCGTCACCTGTATGTATGTATGTAGTAACCACCGTTTGCCCTCAGCCCACTACTGCATAAAGGCAGGTATGCGGCACAGAAAGCGGGTGTGTGTGTCCAGGCTGCTACCTGGACAAACGCATAATCATCATCATCATCATCAGCTACCTCTTTCCTGAAGCCATGCACTACGCCACGAAGCGCACATGGAAACATGCACCACGATGACACTAAATACCCAACATTAACGAAAGACTGCCCGTTTCTAACGATGATGATGATGCATTTGTGCTAGCGCGTTATGGCGCGTGTAAGAAGCTGGTGTAAGACGCTGTGGCCTCTCCGCCTTATACTCTTTCAGCAGTCTTGTGATGGCGTCGGCAAACGCGGTGCGCGTTCCGGCCTGTGTAAGGGGCTGCGTAAGACGGTGTGGCCTCTCCCCCTTACTAGAGTGTACTGCACGTTTCTAACGCGTTTGTGCTAGCGTCCCCTTAAACGCGAGATCCCAGTGTTCGAATACAGTGTTTCTCACGTCTTTACATGATGATCGACTGGGCGAATTACACGGAAGATTCACGGTATACCGATGATTCCCTCCGGAGCTTCGCCCACTCATCATCATTCACCCCGTGAATATGCTGTGATTTTTTTTCTAGTATGTTATGAAGGTACAATCTTGTATTTAGCATGGTCGTTCTCGTGAAGAATAAGGCTATAAGAACATATAATTGCTAGTCTTGTAGCTGCACTTTAGCCAAAGTTACATTTGTCTTAAACTTCAAATGCGTTTTTCTCAGTTTCATGTTATTGCTGTCCGTGCTCAGCCTTACGGGGTCTTTTACCAAGTTGTTCAAGTTGGTATCATTTTATTCGTACTGAAATGATCTGGGGGGTGATGCTATTTTTAGTATCCCAATGTCATCTTATAAATTACAATTAATCATAATAATGGGGCCAGAACGTTAAAAATAATTGCAGTAAATGTTCCATCTGTTTTCTTACTTATAGAATGCTTTGAAATGAATAAAAATAGCATCACCCCTTGGAGCAAGTCTTGGGCAGCGGGATCATGCACTTTCTTTTTTGGTTTAACGCAATTTAATTGGTAAAATACCCCGTAAGAACTGGCCATTAATTATTTTTGCAAACCTCCATATCTCTTGAACCAGAGCAGATATTAAAAACCTGATTACAGATTTGAAATCAGCATGAAAAACTAGCCAAGATAGTAAAGTTTGGTTCACATTGACCCAAAAATTAAAAAAAAAATTCTAAAGACCCACGTCCCCCCTTAAGGGGGAACACTGGTCTTAGGTTATTGCCATTGCACCTAGAGTAATGAAACCTGCAGGTCATATGTAATTTCATATGCTTATTGTGGCACACTTCCCTTGTCTCGTTTTACATGTGGAGTGACTCACCAATGAGCCATCTGATGTATCCCCCAGGTGCTCTGTGACCCACCACTAGGTCATGTGCCTACACCTCTTTTTTTGCTTCCCAAAGAGATGGCGTTGCCACCTTTGTGGCTGGCGTTAAGCGCGTTTATTTGAAAGATGCAAAGCTATTTCCGGCCATTTTCGCGTGAACCTGTGTTGAACTGAAAAGTGCTTGCCACCAGAAAACGCAGCAGCTCTGTTCATGTGGTAGAAATGTGTACTAGTTACATAAATTTTGAAGTTAAGTAGGAACATTAACCATTTCTTGAACTTTAAATCCTATGGCATCGTACAGCTGAAGCTAGTTTGCTTCTTAGGTTACTTGTGCTTAGAATTAAAGGGACACTAAAGTGAAAAGGTGAAGTGGTTTAGAATGACAACTTATATTTTGAGAACTCAAGAGACGAAATTTCATGAAAAAAAAAAAGACGACTTTCTGGAAATGTATTTTTGTAGCATACAAACATCGCCGCAGGTGCTGACCAAATTTCTCACATCTCAGACTGATATTTCAGCCACAATAGCAGTTTATATCCCTAAGGCAAGCTATATTCAGCGTGTCTACCAACTGGGAAAACCGGGAAATCTCAGGGAATATGATTAGTCTGGAAAATCTCAGGGAAAACTCAGGGAATTTGGGCTTCTCTCTGGGAAAATCAGCTCAAGTACAAAACGCTGGCTCTAACAATGCGCCTTGCGATTGAGTTTATAGCGCAACTCGCAGTAACTGAAGGGATGAGTGCCCCCACTTCCTCATCGCTCTCCGTCGCGAGAATCGGCTGCTTTTTTTTATTATTGGCTTTGCTTGTTCTATGTAAAGTTCGCTGTATGTGTCTGGACACGCTGTGGCGCACACACAGCCCGTGTGTGCGCCGAGCGTTGTTATATTGTGCATTTGCTTGCACGCAGTCTTTTCCACAAATATTGTGGAAAAGACTCTGTGGGGGTAGTGGACGCACGGCTACACGAAGCTGCGCGCCCTCTCCATAGGGAGAGGACGCAGCGCCGATTCTACACGCCACGCGGTGACGCGTTGTACCGTGTACGTGTGGTTAGGGCAGTTGGTTAGGGCTTTGCTTTCTTGCGGAGGTAAACAGAACTTATTTCTAGCTTGGGCGCGTCGGTGCGGCCTGCGGCAACACCGCTGGGCAACGCCATTTCGTGGTTTTGGTCTCTCAGCGTGATTGCAACGGAGGCGCGTGAAACTTGATGTTTATCTTCATCGGCACGGCACCCCTTTGTAGAGGTGGCAGAAGTTGATTTTCATCTTAATTGACGTAGCTTTCAGCTTGTTTATTATCGACGCTTATGATCCGAAGGTCACGGGATCGAATCCCGGCCGCGGTGGATGCATCTCGATGGAGGCGAAATGTTTGAGGCCCGTGTACTGTGCGATGTCAGAGAACCCCGGGAGGTCAAAATTTACGGAGTGCTCCACTACGGCCTCTCATAATCATAGCTGGTTTTGTGACGTAAAACCCCACAAATCAATTATCGATGCTTACGAGGGATTCTTGCTGTTCTTGATTACTGAGTTTACTCTGCAAAGGCAGCCACACGCAGAGAAGATAGTGTGTGTGCCAACACAGCTGGTTGCTCCAAGATGAGAACGGAGATGCGTTTTATGTGCGCAGAATGCGATAAGGCGCTGTGCGTAGACCCGTTTTTCAAGGAATACCACGTTCTAAAATACTATTGAACAATTTTGCAGTATTTGCTTGATTCTACCGCGCCCTCGATTGTAACGCGCACCAGTTTCCCGCGACACAAAAAAAAAAGAGTGGAACATCGATTGTAGTCCACACCCATTTTTCGAGACACAGGAAAAAGGGAGACCTTAGTAATCAACCTTCTGACATTAATAAAACCAGATGCCGTACTCGCGTAATGAGCGCACTCGCACAATAAAAGCACTGCTAACTTTAAACCACTGCAGTAGTTGATCCGTGGCATCTCGAAGACGTTCGGCGCGCCGATTCATAGGTACTGCGTCTCAATGAAACTTCCGCACATTGCCGGGCGTAGCCGCGTGCAAGCAGCAGTAACATCATTTACTCACAGTGTTGCATTCCTCCGTGCAATCGCAGTTCCTTCACGCCTGCTACCGCGTGCTGCCGTACGGGCTGCGCAGGCTGGCGCAGCTAAGCCTAAACATGGTCGGGGCGTGATGTCCGAGATTGCATCGCGGCAATCTCGGACGTGAAGCAGCGCGCACGGCTGAGAGGCTCTGCTTCAGCACGGATATGAGGGACAAATGCAATGATGAGCCGTTTTATGTAATGCGATGGGAAACATCTATTCTCCCGTTACGGCCACCCGCAAATGCTATTGAAAGTTCACGCCGCTGGGCATCTCGGACTTAGGTTGGCCGCAAAATGGCCAAGCTGGCGCGGCGATTATCATCGGCCTACGCGTCATGTGCGTTGTGGCATCGTTGCGTGGGGGACCGGCGGCGACATAGAAACTACAGAAATTATGCGCGACAAAGACCGCTGCGCCGCTAGTTCGTTTTTTCGGCAGTAACCGTTCGGCAGCGCCTGAAGCGCGTAGGAGCCGGCGATTTTCCTACGCCCCTCGGTATGGTAACGGTGTCGTTCCTTCGAACTCGATTGTAATGCGCATACGATTTTTGTACCCGTTTTATCAAAAAAGAAGTGTGCATCAGATTAGAGTAAATACGGTATAAGTGATGCTGACACCAAAATACAGCTCCTGATTCTTTTTTAAAAAAAAAACGTTTGTCCTACCTTACGCATTTCGTACATTCAAAATCCGCAATTTCACAAATTGACCGTCTGGAAAAGCTTATTTCTTTTTGTTTGTTTGTTTTCGTTTTTCTTTATTTGACCCTCAGAGCTCAACATCCTTATTAGTCATGACATTGGGTGACATGGTGCCTACCCGCATCGACATGAAAGAAAGTTATGTGCCACTCAGGGAATTTCGCAAGAATACTCAGGGAAAACCTGGAAATCTCGGGGAATTTAGCAATGTCAACTTGGTAGACACCCTGTATATTTTGCCAGCAAAAAAATTGTGATTATTTTATGCCATACTGCTGCCGAGCTATGTTGCAGCAGTAGGCATCCAGGTTATATCCCTATAGCCACAAATCACCTGTCAAATATATTTCAATACTTTGTACTACATTTGGTTCAAAACGAGCTTTATTTGTTTTCTTGCTTTTTCTCAAAACATGCTTTCACTCACCCTGCTTATTTAGTGCAGCAATTTCTTAAGCTCTAGAAGAAATACAGCTGTAATTTTGTTTGCTGTATGTGAAGATTAATGTATGAAGCTTGAAGTGCTGCAAGCAGATTCTTCTTTTCTCTCTCTGTAGCTTTTTTATTTACCTTTGTTCTTGTTCATTAGTAGCTGTGCTACAACCACTGAACTGCAACAGGCTGCTAAATTTATAATTGTTGCTTGATTTAAAAACTACTTGCAGCATTTCAATCCTTACAAATTCAGCTTTCCACTCAAGCATTAGAAATAACTTTCTTGCCACTGTATTTTTATCTATTGTCTCACCAAATAATAGTAATTAATGCTTAATTATCCCAATAACTATTTGAGTGATCAAAAATAATTGTGCCTTTAGAATCAGCACAGAAAAATATGCCTATATAGGTGGTTTTAAACTGAATTCAATCAACATATAAAGAAGACAGGTCCAGGTACCATGTCCACCCTTAATTTTTCCATATTACACTAGACTCTCGATAATTCATTCTTGTGGTTAATTCAAACAAATTTTGAAATTTTGGTTGGCCTGCTATGTTTTAAATGTATTTTGAAGCTGCTTAATTCAAACTGCACCATCACGTACATTTGGGTTGTTCATACCTTTTGCTGGTCCTTGCTGTAAAATAGCTGCTGCCTTTACCACTTCTGGCCGAACATTTCCGTTCTTATACAGTTGAACCCCATTATAATGGAATCCGCGAGGAAAACGAAAAAATTCGCTGTTGCGAGAATTTCGTTGTAAAAAATAGGCACTGCAGGGAGAAAATTGCTGAAAAACGAAGCATTATAATAAACATATTGTTAGCCTGCTTCAGTGAGCCTTTTTCTAAACTTAGAGCTTCATTGCCAGTATCAAGTTTATTTTAGTAAATCATGGTCGGGATGACTGCACGATGTAGTCTTCGTACATAGAATGTCACATATCGCTTGCCGCACAGTATGCCTGCTGTGGCGATCACTTTTATCCCACAAGGATCAGCATATTTCCAGAATCTAACACGTACACATTTTTCAAGAGTTAAGGGGGGAAACGGGTCTTCGAGACGGAAAATCGCGAGAAAAATCGATTTTTTGAAAATATTATTTTTGGATTCTGCCGCTACTGATGCATAACCTCACCAATTTTCATACGTCCTAGATAAGTATTTTAGCCGGGAAAGCATTTTATGCACATCAGCGAGCTAAATTTTCAGCGATGGCTGCGCGAAAAACGGACTTTTTTTGGCGCCGCGCTACTGCCGTTCTACGTTCCCTACGGCAGCCATCTTGGTGTCATTCGAAAGAGCCGCTCTTTTTCTTGAATATCCCTCCGCGCTCGTTTCCGTGCGCTCAGAATTCACATAGAAAGTCCACGTCAAAAAATGGTCCCACCGAGTGAGCTTATTGGTGCAGTGAGCACACGTGACTGAATCACGCGTTCCGATTCGCCGAGCCTCCCGCGCCGTCTGCTGTGCGCAGCAGGTCAACGCGCACATGCGGCAAGCTCATCTCGCTGTGATATGACTGTGTTGCTCTCATCGGTTTACCCTACCCACGGAGGAAGGAAAAAACTGACTCTACCCTACCCGCGCACTCCAAAGACTGCACGTTGTGGCGGCGTACCGGCATGGCGCCACGCGAGCGAGACGAAGTGTGCCGCGGCCGCCGGGAGTGAGCTAGGCCTATGCTCTCGGCTACGTTTTGATCCTTTCATCATGGTGAGACCATATAGAAAGTTCCAAAGCGTGCGTAAATTTGGAAAAAAAAAAAAAAAGCGCAGAAGAACCGGGGCAAAGCGGGATTGCGGCACGGGTGCATCAGAAGCGCACCGAACGCAGGACAGCGTGGCGGCGGAACGCGATGAAATGCCGACCTCTCCACCCGTTGCGGCGGCCGCCTCGACGATGTCGGCGATAGGCAGCGTGGCACGAGTGTCGACACTACGTTCTTGACGAGCGCCGATCGTGCGCAGCAGGAGAAACGGACTGCAGATAAGATCTCCCGCTTATCGGCAACTTCCGCGCGTTCGCGGCAGCGCGCGAGGACTCTGACCCGTCGGTGGCCGCCTATGGGATCGTAGACTTCTCCGCGATCAATAAGCTGCTTGGAAGCACTACAAAGTGACGGAGGTGCGATGGGGCCGTTTCTATTGAAAAAGGTCTGCATGACTACACTCCCGGTGCCTTCTGAGGCATTTGCGTGCAAACCAAAGCATTTTTAGTTGTGTAGAACTCGGTGAATAAAGTTTTTTGCTATTTTCTCAGTTTCAATTTTTTGGCCACTTTTCATTCTTCTGAAAAGGGTTTCTCAGCTTTGGCACACTCAATTTTTATTATTTTTGTGTTGCTGAAGAGCTGAATGTTTGCTGAGTGTAGGAAAGTGTAAATTTTTACAAAAGATAAAATAATAAAAATATTATTTCTCAGTAATCGAATGGTGAACTTTGAAGCTCCATAACTTCCATCGTAGGAAACCTAGAACAATAAGATTTGCTTTTTGCACTCTCTGATAACTGTAGAATGCAATGATGTTTCATTCAGCGAGATCCGTACAGCCAATTTATTGAAAAGGTGATCAAATGAAATTTAATTAGTGATTAATTAAAAAAATAGTGGTAGGGGTTACTTAACTGAGTTCATATTTGATATGCACACATGTAAATACATGATCACTGAAGTTTTTATCATCCTAACTTAAATAAAAAGATGTTTGATGTCAAAGCGCCTCTTCCCCCCTTAACAGTAAAAAGGCACATAAAGGCATTATTAGGAGGCTGCAGCTGTATTTTCGCGGTCCGGCTATTGCCCCGTTTCCAGCCCACAAGAACTTCCCTAGCAAGCCTACATGACCACATATGGGCTCCCTAACTGCCCAATCGCTATATGTGTTATGCTTGCATACCTTGGGCATACAGAGAAGATGCAACAAAGCTATCGTTGGTGTGAAAAATGACTTTTTTGTGCCACCATGTGAACTAATTTAGAACAAATATACGAAACACAAAGGTTGAGTCAAGTGCGAAGTTAACTACCGCAAACTCGCCACCAATGTCCTCCATCACCATTTTCTGGTGGCAACGACACTGCATCTAACCAATCTGACGGGAAGTTCTTACAAACGTCGCCAACACGTTTTCGGTCTCATACTCAATTCTGGTGCACAGGCAGCTTTCCGAACTAAGGTTTGGGCTGTAGATTTCGAGTAAATGCACCAGCTGCACTCCACAACTCGTGTTGCAGCTGGGAAAATTTTTGATCACAGGAGGAATGCAGCGATGCCGGATATCGAGCTGCTCGGAGGGTACGCGATGGCGGCGGCAGCAGACAACCGTGCCTTTACTACTTATCGCCAGCAAGTCCCATCGTGACAGTCCAGTTGCCTCGCTCTCAAGAAAGCACGCCGCCGACGCCAGCAATCGAAATCATGCTAGGTGTAATCTCGACAGGTTCAAACAAAGGTTGCCTTGAACCGAGCAAAACTGTCGTCCGATGTTCCAGGAGCCCCCACGTTGGGCACCAGATGAGGGGTGGCCACGGGGTTCTCCTACACTCGAGGAACAGAGGACGCGGTAAACCTCAGTGCAAACCAACAAAAAGGGCATTTATTTGCACCTTCTACACATAGTAAGCACACCAGCCGAATTATACGAAGAGGCATGCCAGTGTAACATACTACACTGAATCGGTGATGTTCAACTCACCGCAGCAGGATACCGAGCGAGTAGTGTTCGCCAATGCCAGAAAGCTATGCCTATGTTTCTCGCGAGATAAGTCTTGCGAACAGAGGCACAATCGGAGAACGGGAAAGGCATCCACAGACTGGTGAGATGTTGAAGAGGCACCTGGAAAGTGATTCTTGAGATAGAACATCTGCATGGTGCTTACCGCTGGGATATCCATCAAAAGTTATTGCCGCAGCCTTCTCTATGAACCAACAATCATACTTGTTAAATGCTAAAGAAAATCGAGGCCTGGACAATTGCAGCTCTTCTAATGGTGAATAGTGCAAGCAACGGCAGTGGCTTATTGGAGGGTCCTGCTAGTTGATGGAAAAGCTCTGTTTTCGCTATTTCATATGCCTTTTCGGCGACTGCATGCTACTATTGTATTCAGTCGTTGTTCCTCACATCGTCATGAGCGCTCCATGCTTGAAAATGTTTCCGCACCTGTTCACAACAGGATTCAAGAGGGCTGCTGTTGTCGATGCTGAAAGAAGCCAGCAATGGCCTTGGCAGGAGGCCAATCTGTGGTTTATGAATAGTTGGTGCTGTAGAGACCAAATTTTCAGATTGGACACTTAACATTTAGTTTTTCACGGGGTAAAGTCATGCCATCATCTGGAGCTTGCAGCGAACATGACTGAACCAAGTGACAGGTCTCTACTGGTGACGTGCCAAATGCTCAGGGAAGAAGCCCTTGTCTTTGATTCAGAAGTGAAAATAATAAGTATGCACTGCAAGGCCTGGCCGTCTGCAGTATGCCCCACTTTGGGGGGAAATTATGGCTTTATTGATGTTTCAGAGTTTGGAATTTATAGCTTAACATTGACTAAATGTTGTATGTTGCTTGTTTGTTGTACTCGACTAAATGCCAAGGTTGGGAAGTGTGAAATACGTGACCACTTGTGTGGTTGGTTCTCATGTGTATGCGCAGGCCCAGCCATGATGCCGCAGTACTATGGGATGCCTCCATGGGGCATGTTCCCAACGCCTGCAGCTGCTGGTCTCCTGCAGGGACAAGGGGGCCAAGGTGCACCTCCCCAGCAGGTGCCACAGCAGGTGCAACAGCAGATGCAGCAGCAAATGCAACAGCAGGTGCAGCAGCAGATGCTTCGAGGCAGCGGGGCACGACCCATGACACCACAGGGAAGTGGCGAGCCACTGTCTCAAGCACCCCCAGGAGGTGAGCAGCACTCTGCAGAATGAACAAGCCGTGCACCACTGAGGAGCTCGGTACATTTCCTGTAGGCTACAATGGACCAGTTTTCAGAATCTTGTTCTTTAAGGACGTGGTTGGTTCTTAGAGAGTTATTGCATGTGCAGTGTTTCTGTACACTGAATGGTTTTTGAGTAACACAGTAACACCCCACTGGTACATTCCTAGGAGCTTTGTTTTCCTGGCTGCTACAGAGAGTTCTGGCATAGCTCCTGTGGGATCCATTTCATAGGGGCCCCCTCTGTCTGTTGACGTATATAGGACTGTTTCCTGTTTGCTGCATTACTAGCTTCCCCAAGTTGCTGTGAAGAACAGCTGTGCTCACTGCTTGCTCAGATTATCCTGCCTTGCTGGTTCTTGCCAAAATAAGTATGTTTAACATTGGCAATTGTTGCTGAAACCCCAAAACCTGTTCCTTGAGAAGCTTACACCGTTGTTATGGAGATCATGGTTTGCCAGCCACAGTGGGTGACCTTCACAAGCAGTGACTTGAGGGACACATCATAGGGGCGAGTTCAAAGCAAGCTCACAAGCTGGCTTGCGAATGATGGGCTTAGCAAATACACTGCGCATTCAGAGTGAAGACTTATCTTCATGTCCCAGTGCCATGACCACTTCTGCACAGTCACTTGCATGTGAAGCAGGCTTGAAGCAAAAGTGTGCTTGTTGTTGTTGACCTCCATGTAGCAGTAACCTTGACAATGGTGACTCCGGACAGGTGTTGACCTGGAATAACAGAAGCCTCATTGTACTGGGAATTCGTCATTGTCACCGTTTAACCATCATTTCTAACTTTGCTCGGCAATGTGAGGCAGGCTAGTTACATAATTTTTTGCCGAATGTGCATTGCAAGGCAACCGCCAACGTCAACTGCCAGCAGCAGTAATTTAAAACTGCAACACATGCTCTACTTCAATGAGCGGGGGCCGCTATAGTAAATGCTGCAAGGCCACTGCTAATCTGAATCGGTTCTAACATGTTCATACCTCTGCAATGACAAGCTATTGTAATTCGCAGACGAAATTAACCGAGACATACACTTGGAGCACAGTAAGCAAACAAAATTTACTTGGACATAGGCTTGGGGCACAGGAACACGTCACTTTTGAAACTTTATTCGCAGCACAGTAAGCAAACAAAATTTACCTGGACATAGGTAAATTTTGGGAAGCACAGTAACACGTCACTTTTGAAACTTATTCGCAGTGCCTAACAATGTTATTGCAAAATTACTAAGAGTGAGTGATGAATGTCCAATGTAAAAATAAACAAAGAAGGTGCTTTTTATTCACATTTAGCTCAAGCACATAGGATTAATTTATTCCCACACTTGCTTGCCAACAATAGCTTTGTTGTTCATGCTGTCCCTGGATAGCCCTCCATTGTTGCAATGACTGCCTGCTTTTCAGCACATGCAACTGCGTCCACGATGTTACCATATTTACTCGCGTAATTTGCGCACTTTTTGGGGGGGATTTTAGAGCTGTGAAAAGGGGGGGGGTGCAAATTACGCGGAGATTTCACAAGCACATTCGAAATAATGTGTAATGCAACGCGTGCGGTATATGGTAACTCTTTTGGATACAATATCTCACATAAGACACCAAAACACTGGTGTGAGAAAATACGGCTGCTCCAGGACACTTTTCGCAATCTCTTCGCACTGAGAGCACAGCATATGCGTGGAAGAGTTTACGAGCCGGCCAATGATGGCTGCTGAGATAGCGCGTGCGCCAGCGCTATCTCAGCAGACGAGCGACACCCCTTTCAAACCCCCTTCATGTCTTTTTATGCACGTTAAAGGGACTGACAACCGATTTTTAAGGACCCTTCTTTTTATGGCGCAGTGGAAAGCTCGCCCCCTGTACTGTTTTCACCTGCAGCGGTTACTTTCAAAAGCGCGGAAATATTTCGCACGCAAAATTTTTCGATCTGAGAAGCCTCTAAAAAAGGCAGAGTGCGCACTCTAGCAATGTTGAAAGGTGATCGCGATGCCGATAATCCGCCTCGCTTCCGGACATCGTTCTGCTTTCGCAGGAGTGAGCGTGTAGCTGTGATTAACCACCCACACTTTGACCTGTTCGACTACTTTTTGAAATAAAAAGACGGTGCGACGAGCTGGCATTGTTTGCCAGGCCGATCTTGTATTTATAAAGCGTTCTTTCGCATGTCCGCGCCTACTTCATGAATGGCCGGGCTCTGGCGCCGCCAGTCTGGCCATAGCCGAGCCAAGCCAGGCCAGCTAGATCCGAAACCACGCTTTCGCATGTGACAGCAGAAGCGTGCAGTAGCAACGCGCGCTACAAACGAAGGGTTATCTACACATTGCAAGTGACAGAAAGCTTAAAATATCAAAAGTTTCATGCGGTCCGATACTAATAAACAGATAAAATATTGCGTAAATTTGTAGAAGGTCACGTGACCGCACTCTAACTCTAGTTCGTATGTTTGCCGCTTGAGTTACCAAACGTCAGTTTTCGCGACTTTGCATGAAGAATAAAAACATAAACCCATGTTTATTGGGGAAAAGTGGCGTGGTTTGAGCCAATGCAACACACAATCTTTCCGCCAGTGGGGTCATCTCAATTCAAGTTTTGGGTGGTTGTCTGTCCCTTTAAAGACGGGCGGGACGTTTACTCTCCGCTTCAACGGCAGGCGTCCCGATCGGGGCGATGTCGCATGCGTCCTCCAAGCGACAGAGATGGGCCGAGCTCGTTTGATCTCTGCTTCAGCCGTTTCCGTCGCCCCCACTCGCGTGCTTTTATTCTAGTGACTGTACTTTGGGCTCCAGGGGCTTTCGGAAAAAAGAATTGGAAAAAGGGACATCACACTCGCAGCCCCTTTTGCATACGACTCCGCTCGCCTGTGCACCGAGGGGCACGGCCGCGCGGCTGTCCAAAGTCTGTCTGTGCGCACGCACCGGCTAGTTGGTTCAGGCGGCACGGGGAGCACAAAATATGCGAGGAAAAAACCATTTTTTTTTTTTTTGCAAAGTTGGCTAAATATCAGGGGTGCACAAATTATGTGAGGGCGCAAACTATGTGGGTAAATAGGGTAATTTTGTTGCTCTGTGAAATTTGCATGCCCTCAGATTGGCTTGGCTAGAGGCTCGGCTTGGCCAAAGGCCACCAGTGTTGCCAGCCTAGATTTAGACCCTGTCATGGCTTGAGCACGCTAGCACCGATGTGGTCATGCCTGTTAGGCTGCATCAACACAGCAAAAGTAATTTTTATATGCCATATTTGGGAAAAAAATTGCCACTAATGTAGTCCACTGTAGCTGATAGTCTGTTGTAGTGCAGCCCGTTAAAAATAAACTTCATTGCATTGCTAATATACGAGGACCAAACTTGCGTTGAACTGCAGCACGTTATACATTAGAACCTCGTTATAACAAACCCGGATATAACGAACTATTGGATATGACGAAGTAATCGCAATTTCCCTTGAAATTCCTATTGATGAAATTGATATTGGTTCCCCCTTCAATTTCGTTATAACGAGGTTTTACTGTATATGAAAGTATGTTGTACGCGGGTCTATTGTAGCAAGCATAGACTCCTAACTTTTTTTATTGAGTTATCTAGACTGGCCCGCAGTTTGCTTGTTTGCAAAGTTTAGAAATTTCGCACTTCTACATTTTGGTGTGTATGTAGTGTGTAGCAATAGACTAAGAGTTGTGTAGAAGCAACATGCCACAGCATTGCCTTGTACATTTAACTGCAGGGGGCCAGTATCAGATGCTGGCACCTCCCTACTACGACCAGAACGGATCACTAATGATGGGTAACACACGAGCAGTCCGCCTTATGCCACCGGTGCTGGTAAATCCGGGTGCGCCTGGAACCAGTGCTCCCAGCCAACCTGGTGAGTGAGCTAAACACTAGGATCATGTCCTTCTTGTGACTTGGTGAATGAACTAGTGTGCCTACTGATGGTGGAAATGGGTTCTGCATGTATGGGTTGATGTATGGTTGTACCAGTCTGCATGCAGCTCCCCGCACACAATGTCATACTTTCAAGAAAGTATCCGCTCTTTGGTTACGGCCTGGTTCTGATTTTGGGGACATCAGATGGAACTGAACTCGCCAGTACACTCAACTCACATTGAACGAAACTCGACGCAGACAGTGAAATCTGTTTCATTTATCCAAAAACACCAAAAGATCAGTTTTCGGGAAATAGCATTTTTGGGATCTGCATGTATTATTGTTCTTATTTGCCAAGTTTCCTATCACTTGAGTTCATATTTCAGCAGTAATATCGATCCAAAGACATGCAAGGCACCTTATTTTGCATACATGTTGATGCTAAAACGATGCATATTCAATAATGCTTCGTTCGCGTTCCACTGCCTTGAGGCCCATTAATGGCAGCATGCTAATATTTCACAAGCACGCATGTGTGTGTGTGCACTTGTGACTCTTCACAATCAAATGTCATATTTGTTTGTTTTCTTGATTTTTCTCAAAATACTAATTTTGCATACTAGCAAGAGCAGTAGCTATTACAGATAGAATACTTTTCGTTAGAGCTGTGTGAATAGCAAAATCTTGAGTTCGAAGCGAATTCAGATGTTAATGTTCTAATGCAAATTGAATATTTTTCTAATAATTCTCGAATATTTTTGGATAATACTGTGCCTAAAGGGACCGTAAAACATGGGCAAAGACTATTACGTAACTAGTACGGTTCCCACGGTGTCATTGCCAAGTCCTGAAGAACAGTCCAACAGAACTGCAACAGAAAGCTGCGCTAACTTCGCCACAGTACATAGGGGCTAGCTTCACCGCAGCACACGGGTGTTAGCTCTGCCGCAGTACACAGGTGGTAACTTCGCCGCAATACATGGGTGTTTTGCAGCGAAGCACACTTGCGGGAATGCGTCACTTGTTACGAGACATGGCGTATTTATTCCCCTAATTACCAACTTCGAATAGTAAAAGTTCAGTGGGAATCGAATCAAATAGCAAGCACTATTTGAACATTATTCGAAATTTCGAATATTCTCATACCCCTACTTCTCATTGCACAAAGCTAAACGTTGGGACCACGAAACTTTGCAAACAGATTTGATTTTCTTAAGTTTATCAAGCTTGCCCTTTGTGTGACCACTGCATGGCCATGTTCAAAACAGCGGAGTTTAATGTATTATGAAGCAATAAGTGCTTGCAAGCTAAAAATGTTTTGCAAGTCCTGAGCTTCCTGCTTTTGAGCCATCTGTAATTTGTATATTTTTGTGAGGCTGTTATTTGCCTATTGTCTTAAAAACAAAAGACATTTTCCTTGTTAAATAATGAAATAATCCCCTCACACCACATGCATCATATTTTTATTGCATCCCATGCCTGCTGCTTTGAAGGCCACTTATTGCGCCGAACTCGGGGACAAGGTACAAGCCCAAAGAAAGTATTTATCACAACTAAGTCCATGATACGTTCAGTGCCACTTTCTTGCTGGTGCCCACCAGCATCGCTCAGCAACTCCCACTTCATTGCAAACTGTGATGCCAGGCACACCAAAGTTCACCGCATTTCGTGTACACTCTGCGGTCCCATCCACTGAATAGTATGCCGTGTCAAGTGCGGTTTTGGATTGCACTAGAAGCGCTGGCCAACAATCTGATGAAAAGGTGTACTGCAGCGAGGCAGTTCGCATAGAATGGGCCGCTCTGGACTCGACAGGTTACTTTAGTCATGGGCTAAATGAACACATTCATGAGCTTTATTACCCCCCTCACCTGTACGTTTGACGAGTCTTATCTAGACTACTGTGTTTGGAAATGCCAGCAGAAAGCCAGCAAACCGGACATTGGCGGCATGTATGTGAGCAAAAGGAGATGCAGATGACAGCGGCCAAGTGGCAGCAACTGTGGGATCGCGTCAACCAAGAATAAAAAATACAAAAAAAAAGGCCGCCTCGGAAGAGCCAGTCAGCAGGGGTGAGACAGCTGCTCATATTGCACAGTTTTGATACAATTCTGTTTTTCTGCTCCGAGCTGCTCCAAAAGCATGAAAATTGGGAAATTTGCTCCAAATTGCTCCAAAACAGCCTGGAAAGCAAGTATTTTGGTCCTCACGTCAGTGTCAATGGGGAAAAAAAGCGGAGTCGTGCAACGTGCATCGTGTGATTGAATCTCGGGCGTCTGAGATTTGCTGCTGACGCTTCGATTTTCGTGTGAACGTACTTTGACAAGAAAATCAAGACATGTGTAACCAAGACATGTGGAATGCCAGTATCTACATGAAATTGGAGTATCTTCCATGATTAGTTACCAACACAGTATTGCATTGTTAAAGTAGAGGGCAATGTGCTGGTGAAAAGCTGAGATGAGCTTCTTCGTAATGGTTTGAAGCAGAAAAATCTTGACAAAATGGGCCAAGTGACCAGACTCTCCTGACAAAAGAGAACACTAGTTAACCTACAAGAAGTGCTAGGAATCCTTCAGAAGTTAAATAAGAAAATTTACAAAAGGTCAAAGCAGTAATTGGCGAAATCATGCCAGTGGTCTTTACTAAAAGACTATTGTGTGTCGATAATTTTGGTGTAGTGCCAACTTTTTTTAATTTTGAGAGGTGTACTGACCCCTGGTTGCTCCAAATTCGACTTTTTGAGCTCTTAAGACATCACATTAAATGCTGTGAGCTGCTCCAAATCAAGGTCCTCCTGCTCCAAAATGAACATTTTGCTGCTCCAAAAACTGCTCCCAAGTCTGTTTCTGCTGTCTCACCCCTGCAGTCAGTCAAAGACGTGAGATGTGGTGCTCGCCCGTGCGGGCACACTGTGGCCAGTCGAAAGCCACCCTTCGGAAAAGCATGGATAGCAGCCATTCTGCAACTCTCGTCCTATCGGAGCAACTCCATTTTGACTCGCCAAAAAATTTGCACTAATAAAACAGCTTCAAAACAAGCCTATGATGGCAATGGCCAGCCAGCTGTCATATGCATGGGAAATTCAAACAGATTTTCGCTATATTGGTGCAACTTTCAGCTCCCATGGTTGTCTTGGGAAAGTGAATTTTAAACTATTTATCAATCGAAATTGGCCTTAATAATTTGAGGGCAGTTGCTCAAAGGTATAGATGTGCCTAAAATGTGTTTTTCTCAAAATAAACTCTTTGGGCATTTTTTACTTTTCTGAGGCCTGTGTCCCCCCTTAATTAAATTGGTCGTGAAACATTTTCTGAAAATTTTGTTGTTTGTATTTAGAATTTTGGCCCTCCCATCTATAATAGGCTCTATTTCATTGCATCATTTGGGTTGACTTAGTGCGGTGTCTGCATCTTGATGGAGGCAAAATGTTGAGGCCCGTGTACTGTGTCATGTCAGTGCATGTTAAAAGAATGCCACATGGTCTAAAGTTTCGGAGCCCCTCAACTATGCCGTTTCTCATAATGATATTGTCGTTTTCGGTGTAAAGCCCCAGAAATCAAGCAGTGGGTTGATTTAGGGCGATATAAAGTGCGGTTTCAATTTCCCAGCGTGTGTTCCCCTCAGCTCTGCAGCTGACATCGTCTTCGTTGCAACAATGGCCTCCAAGACTGGCATGCCCTCGGAGGCCTTGGGAAAAGAAACCTTGCTCTAGCCATGTTGCAAAACATTGGCGTCATGCTGGTTCCAAGTGTTTTCTTACTTTCGATCTTTTATCTAAATCTAATTATTACAGCATAGACCGCTTATAACAAGTCGCCGGATTCTCGAATACCCGCACTATAAGCGGTACCGCACTATCACCAAAACAACATTTTTCAAAGTCTACTAGTGTGAAAAAACTGTCGAATAGGTAGCGGCGCATGCTCAACATTCGAAGCACGCGACCAGCCTGCTTTCACCCGCTTAAAAAAAAGAGAAAGGAAAGAAAATTGATATTTCAAAGATTTAAGTCCGCGGCCGCGCTGTGCAAAAAAGAAAAATAAAAGTGCGGACTTCCCGCGGAACCGGACTGCGCAGAAACGGGAACCGATTACTGCACGCGCTAACCTTCGTTTTCTCTGACGCGTGCGCGATAGCAAAAATGTAGTGATCGCAAACCGCCATTCGAGTGGTGCACCTGCCATCCATGCCTTCGCTTCCATTGTCGAAGTGATATTTTAAACACTGCCGCCATGAACCACAGTCGCCCGCGGCATCCTATCTGCAGCCAGCACCGAAAAGGTAGCGCTCGTTAGGCCTAGTTTGTAGGGTCGCGGGCGGCGTGCCGCACGGGAAGCTTGCCCTTGACAACACAGGGATCGGGTGCACAAGAAATTGCGCTTGCGGAGTGAGTCAAGGGCAGCGCACGTGAAATGATTTAAAAAAAAAAAAAGAACTGGGGACAAACACCGGTAACGCGGACACCATGCGATCGCGGGCGCGCGTTCCATGCGGAGCACGCGTTAGGAGCTGACAAAGCTGACAAAGGAGCTGTTAGGAGCTCCGTCCCCTTGGCAGTCCTATCCTCACAGAGCATGCCCGCGACCTTTTTTTTTTCCTTCCTTCTCCTCGTTATTCATTCGTTCCACGCTTTTTCCTCCTCCATGGCGATTCGTTGAACTCTTCTCGGGCAGTGCACTTCCATTTTGAAGCCTGCTGCCTACCTCAATTGTCCACTGATTTCTCTGCAGCCGCATTATAACCGGTCTTTCATCTCACCCAGCTGCACAATAAGTAATATGCCTATACATTAAGTTCTATGGGAGGGTAAACGGGGGTCAGAAAAAACCGCATTATAGCCAGTCCTGCATTATAAGCGGTTACGTTATAAATGGTCTCTGCTCTATTTTAGAGCAAACAAAAAGTTAATGTTTACACTTGAGCTGATGTCACTGAAACGTCAGTGAATAGTGCCTATGCCAGCCTGTAGTTTTACATGGCTGTTTTGGGAGCGCATGAACATTAGGATTTAGAATGAGCATTATTTAGCATACACTGAATATTGCACAGAAATATTTCGGAGTCGGCATGTTGAATGTTTAGTGAAGTTGTGAAGATTACACCAAGGCTGCTTTCTATTCTTTTCATGACCGAAGCTTGCGAGCATGATTACTAAGCCCTTGCCATTTATTTATAGCACCCAATGTTTTAATTTCTTTGGAACTTCAATGATGAATGTGTTAGGAGTTCTAGGTTGCCATCGTGAATTTCTGTAATGATTCACAATATCCTAGTGGTCACACTCATTCATGGTGGTGTGTGATCTTCAAAAGCCCACAGTTTCAAGGTGTTCCCTTTTCAAATTTGCAGGGTCTCTGAACGGTGGCAGCCTACGTCTGCTGGGCTCTGGCAGTGCAGGGGCGACGGCTGGCAGTGGGCCCCCTCAGGGTCCCCAGGGGTCGGGTCTCTTCTCTGCTGCAACTGGGGGATCTAGCCACCCATTTGGTGCTGCTGGTTCGGGGGGTTACAACCCAGGCGCTGGTGCATCTGCTTTTTCTGGGGGATTTGCATCAGGTCTTGGGGTTGGCTATGGAGGGTCCTCATCTCTGGGACCCATTGGGACATCACCTGCTGGCCCTGTGGGTATAGGTAAGTCCATTTTTGGCACGTCTTTAAAAGGGAAACTTCAGAAGAAGGGGGTACACCAACTATCCTTCAACCTAAAGCACTGCTTTTGCTGTTAGAAAGACATTTGGTGAGCCACAAAACGCACGAAAGATAGGACTCTCCTCGAGTTCTCATACCATTACTTCACGATTTCAGAGGCACTGCTGTATGCTGGTATTAACATAGTTCATTGCTCATGAAAATTAAAATAATTTTGTCCTAAAGGAGCCAGGCAAGCTTTAGAAATTTGATTAGCTAATATTGCCAAAATGTGAATAACACGCTTAACGTTCATTTTTCATTAGTCCATCCTCGCTATCATTGGCATTGCCGTCTAATCATAATTTTTTTAGCTTTGCTTGGCAACGTGGTAGGGCAGCAGCGCCTACTTGTTTATTGTGTATTTCAAGAGAAGGCATGGCTATGAACATCAACCACCAATGCCGGTAATATAAAATTGCAGCGCACATTCTACTTTAGAGCAGCTGCTTTTATACTAAGCGTGTCAATCAACTGGTAATCTTAATTAGCTGTAACATGTTCGTACCAACACACCTCATGCAGTAATAACTTACCGTATTTACCCAATTCTAACGCGCACCTGCTTCCCGTGACCAAAAAAAAAAAAATGAAACATCAATTGTAACACACTCCCATTTTTCGTGACATGGAAAGAAAGGTCCTTAGTAATCAACCTTCTCACATTCATAAAAATGAAAACAATACTCACATAATGAACGCACTCGCATAATAAACACACCGCTAACTTTGAACCCCCGCAGTCCCTTGAACGGCCGCGCTATGGCGTTCTCACTTCAATGGATCCATGGTGTTTCAAACACGTTCGGCACGCTGATACATAACTCCAGCGTCCCGATAAAACTACCACACGTTGCCGGCCATAGTCGTGAGCAAGCGGCGATAACATCATTACTTGCAATTCCTCTATGCTATTGCAATTTCGTCACGCCTGCTGCCGCGTGCTGCCATACATGCATGCTGCGCAGGCTGGCGCAGATAAGCCGAAACATGGTCGGGGCGGGGTCTCAGAGATTGCTGCGATGCAATCTCGGATGTCATGCAGCACGCACGACTGAGAGGCTCAGGTGGCTCAGGCTCAGCACAGATATGAGAAGTGCAATGATGAGTCATTTTGCGTGCGGTGATGGGAAACATTTCCCATTATAGCTACCCGTGAATGCCACAGAAAGCTGGCGCAGCTTGGCGCCTCAGAGATTGCATCAGCGACATAGCGACTTTGTTTGGCCACAAGACAGCCAAGCCGGCGCAGCATCATCGGCCTACGCTTCATATGAGCCGTGGCGTCGTTCAGTGCGGGACCGGCGGCGACATAGAAACTACAGAAACTATGCACGGCCAAAGACTGCCGTGCCACTAGATCGTTTTTTTCACCGGTGACCATTCGACAGCGCCCGAACCTTGTAGGAGGCAGACATTTTGATCCTGGTGGTGATATGGTGATGGTGTCATTCGTCCGCACTCAGTTCTAACGCGCATACAACTTTAGGACCCGTTTTTGTACGGAAAAAAGGTGCGCGTTAGATTCGAGTAAATACGATAATTTGGCCTACAGAACAACCACGGCGTAGGCTTATAGCACTGGAACACGTTACTCCCAAAAGTTTGGCTGTGATGCCTAGCAATGTTGCAAAATGGCAAACAGCGATGAATGAATGACTAATGTAAAAATAAACAAATGCTTTTGAATGGCATTTAGCTCAAGCGCTTAGGATGAAGTCATCCGATGCTTGCCTATGATAGCTGTGTCGTTCACAGCTGAACTAGCAGTCTCCTTGGATAGCCCCTCGTTTTTGCAGTACATGCCTGCTTAAAAAAAAAAAAAAGAAAAAAAAAAAACACTCGCAGCTGCATCTATGGCATTAATCTTGCTGCTGAATTAAATTTTGTCATGTCATACTTTTTGCCAAGAACACCAGTGCCTAGAACAAGTTCTACCTAAATGAAAAGTTGATTAGGGTTAGAGCAAGCAGCTGGACCGTCTGTTTGCATGCAACAGACAGCGTCTTGCTTTTCACGGCCCAGCAACTGGTAGGCATGATGCTCTTGAAGAACTGAGGCTCTGTGTGGAAGAGGAATGCGCCAGAGGTCTCCTGGTTTCCTGCAAGGATGTTCAGACAAAAGCCCGGCAGTCCAAACAAAGAGATGGGATTGGCCAGTCAATGTTGGGGAAGTATGCATGGGAGGACTTGCCAGCGGAAATAATTATAAATGGCTTTAAAGAGTATTGCGTTAAAGAGTATTACGTGCTCAATGGCAGCAAGGACAATGTCATTTGGGATGCGGAGGATTGCTGCGAAGAATCCGATAGCTTTCCTACATTTCAGACGAAGACGACACTCCTGGCAGCTATTAGAGGGCCAGGGAAAAGTTATTGTAAATAAAGGATGTGCTATGTTTCAATTTTTGCTTCTAAAAAAATTGGGTCGACCTCTATTCTAATGTTATTTTTTTAATTTGTCGTAGACTGCTGTAAGTTGGGGTCGACTTATTTTTGAGTGGATATGATAGGTTCAGATATGGTCCATTATATCTGAAAGTTCATTGTGTGTTAATTTGTTGTAATGAGCGTAGACTGTATGACAGTATGGTATTCACCACATATGTCCCTGAATTATACATACTTTGAAAAATAGTAAAAGTGCTAATTTGATAAAGTAGAAAATACTGTTCGAATATTCACATGTGCTTAATAATTATTTACCTCTTCTGGACTAGTGCAGAGGTACAGCAGGTGCAGTACTGACTCCTAGTCTGCTACCTTTCCTGAACTCTGCTAAAAAGACAGTTGAGTATTTTGAGCAACATGTGCCTCTAATGCACTTGTTGTATAGGGTACTCACACATGCATTACAGGGTGAGACGCCGACGCACTTTTTTTTTTTTTTTTTGATAAAGGTGCATACCGTATTTACTCACATAATGATCGCACCCCGAACATGCCGCAGCGATATGTCGTTTGCCAAGTCTAGCTTATGATCATCATGTTTACCGTCTGTCGAACGTTACGTAAATAGCTCTTCAGGACTCACCGAGTAAACTGCACGTACCAAGCAGATGCCTAATTTTTGCCTACCCTTGGCGGAAACGTGCCGTATTAAGATAGCAGTAAAGACAAATGCCGTAGTTTTCACCACGCCAACAGCTTTAAGAAGACAGGCATATCTAACGCACTCGACGGAACGGAAGATAACCTGACACGGCCAGTTCCGACAGGGAATCAAGCGGCGACGACACTGACGCCAGTGACGCTTCAGACTCTGAATGAAAGATAAGGGGCCAGTGAATGAAAAAAATTAAAGGGCAATATGCAATGCATGTAGTTCCTGCGTGATGTGTGCGTTTAATACAAAGGCAAGCCTTACTCTACTTTTATTTTTCTTATGTTCATGATAGCTATTGTAAGAACTCTGATACGTGACTTGTTTGGGTTGTCTGTGCTCAGACTATTATTGCGCGCAAAATTTACCCCGCGTAATGATCGCAACCCGAAGTTTGCGTCAACCTTTTTGAAAAAAAAAGTGCGATCATTGTGCGAGTAAATACGGTACTCAAGAATTTTGAGCAATTTAAACGAGCACCCATTACACTTGTAATAGCGCAGAAAATTCAATTACAGGCAGTTGATAAAACTTCCTGCATTCTTCAAGTCTTTTACCTCAAGTTTTGTTGTGATTGAGCCTTGTGTTCACGTAAATGCTTCACAATTCCCTTGTCATGCATTATAGGGGTGTTATGAGATGCAGCGTTAACTGAATGACTCCGTCACTGCCTTGTGGTGCTGTGCTTCTTGTCTACATAAGGCAGAACTCATTTTTTAAATTGCATGGAAAAGTGTATCGAGCTCACTTGCGTGGACAAGTGAAAGCAGTGCAACAACCAGAAAACAGCTGTAGTGGGGCAACGCTCCAGCTTTTGTTACTCGGGAAAAAGTGTGAAAGAATGGGGAGAGAGGGGGTTGGTGTTACTATAGGCCTCGAGATCGAACACAGTCGGAGCGTAGCGGTGAGTGAATGTAGCTCCCAAGTGTGGATAGCTCCTTGCGTCATGTGCTAGCCACTGCGCTTTTACATGCTCGTGTATGCCACACATATCCTCAAATATGCTTGCTCCCTGAACCGGTGCAGTGTTGAATGCTTTCATGTAATGCTTATCCAGGGATAAAAATATATTTGTAGTATTTTATTATTTGGCTTTTTGCTGCGGTCTTTGCTCTTTCTTGAAATCACTGAGCCTGTGTCATGAGCGTGCTGTGTCATCACCGCACCTCCGGTTCCGCACAGTTATTTCAGTTTGGCTGCTGCTGTACGGAAAAGTGCACTTACCATTCTTCTGAGTAAGTTAAGCAGGAAACAGCAACATGTGCAGTGCTGCAACGATATCGTTTAGTGATATGTGATTGTGAGCATGGCGGAAAATGTCAGACAATTTTCGCTTGGAAGAGCACATATTTTTGTGTGCATAAAAAATAAACCTTTCGTGGTCACGCAGGTAATCATGCGGAGTAAGCAATGCTATGGAGTATTAAAACGTTTACTCAATATAGGCGTGTGTCAAATATTGTGATAGCACTCAAGCGGCATATACAGTCATGTAGCTTGACAAACTGACCCAGTTAAGTGCCTTGTGTTTCATGGAACATGATCGCCATGCAAGGTTTTTAAGGGGGACGCAGCCCTTGAAAGTCGAAAAATTGCAGCAGATGCGATTTTTGGAAAACCGCATATGTGGTTTATGATAAACTACCTATTCAGTGAATATCAGCACTTAATTTATCATAAAATCCTCCCAAATCATCTGTATAGCGAGCTGTGGCAGCCTCTGCGCCGGCCAGACATGCACCGAAACATCCCAACTTCGAGCGAGTGCCGTTTTCGCGCCATTCAACCTGCGGCCGCCATTTTGGTTTTTTTTTTTTGTTTTGTTTGTAAATTCCTTCGCTTTCGTTCCCACCGTCGGCGGGAGCAGTGGTGGCGTGGTCAAAGCCCGATTCGCTTATGATTGGGAGCTCGCGGGGGCTTTCGAGTTTTACGTCTCGCACGTGACGCCGCAGTTGGGCTAAGCGCGCGCTCCTCGAGGAAGCGGGGGGAACACGCGATTGCCGTTGGCTGCTGTGTGCGATGACGCGCCGTTCTCCTCCAGCAGTCGCTCTGTGCGTTGTCTGCTGCGCCTAGGCCTGGCGCTTGCTCCGTAGCTGCCGCCGTGCAGCTGGCCATTGTTATTCGCTTCGCTTTTCGTTATCGCGCACAGCACTTTCTGAAGTCTCCTCCCCGTTCCAATCTCTCGTCGCGCTTTCGCATGATAAGCGCTCTGCACCTGCAAGATCGTATCGTGGTCATACGCGCCGGCAGTAGGGACGTGTACAACCGGGATAACAAGAACTTAAGTATGGTGAAACAAAAATCAACAAGAGAACTGCCGAGGAAGTCAAACTGTGAGGCTGGGTGATGGTCATTGCCCCGTTGAATGGCATATCACGCTTCTTTCACATGCAATAAAAACATTTTGCATGCTTTTTGCACAGACGTGAGATTGAATGATGCATGTATTACCGTTTGATTGTAATTAAAGCTTTTATTTAGCTAAAAACTGCCTCAAACAGCTCACAACAGAGCGCCACTGTGTACATTTTAATGCGCACTGACGAACACACCCACACTCGCACAGTGATCGTGCTGCCATCTACATGTCGATATCGAGGCCAGTATAAGTTAAGTGGTGACGGAGGAGCCATGAAGGTGCTCTGGTTAGGCCTAACCAATCCTTTGTTGCTGTATGTTTGCCACTAAAGCCATAGTTTAGTGCCACACCAATGCGAATCAACTCTCACCGGTTACACAGGTCTCAAGAAGGCAGGAGGCTCCCTCACCAGCAAAAACGGGAGTACGTTAATGAACGCATTTTTTTCCCCAAAAAACAGAAGCAATGTTTGGAGGTATGTTTATTATGTGGGGTAAATTTTGCAAAAGGCTTTTTGGGGGTGAACAAAACATTTTAACGTGGAATAAAAATGGCGTTGTGGCCCGCGGTAGTGGTGGATGCGACGTGTGAGATGAAATTTTATTCTAAAGAACAGTGAAGTAGAGCAATATGATGTCGGTACCACATGAATCGGCACCCCCGCGGCAGCCTTTATGGTGGCCGCATTTTATTCTATTGTTATGGCCTTTCGCTTCGATTTAACGCTTGGTTCACCTACAGCGCCGCGAAACTGGAAAAACAGTGCCGTCGTTGAATGGTCAGCATTGAAAAAAAAAGAACAAGTGGGACACGGCAGTCTGCATCGCAAATAGTTTTTATAGTTTCTATGTCGCTGCAGGTCATATGTAACGACGCCAAGACGCGCATGATGCATAGGCTGATGATCGTCGCTGCAACAACTTGCAGCGAACCAAGGTCACTACGTCGCTGATGCAATCTCGGAGATGACCAGCCGCATCAGCATTCGGTAGTGTTCACGGGCAGCCATAACAGGAGGAGAATAGATGTTTCCCATAACAGCGCGCAGAATGGCTCGCGCTCTTCTCCCTCATATCTATGCTGAGCCTCTCAGTTGTGCACATTAACCACGGTGTCCCGAGATTGCATCATGGCAATATCGGAGACCACACCCCGACCATGCTTATGCATCGCCAGGCCAAACAGCTAGCGAACACCGCGGATCGAATGAAGCTTGAAAAAGCCACAGAATTGCCATTTGCGGGATTGCAGGGGTTCGAAGATGGGGGTGCGTTTATTACGTGGGAGGAAAAAAAAAAAAGGGAATTTGACTACTAAAGGTTGTGGGGACCAGGTACTGCACGACGCCATGTTTTGAGCGGAATGCCCCCGCATCCCCCTCTCCCAGCTGGACGGAGCGGCGGCCGCCCGCTCCACCGCATGTGGTTTTAACTAGGCTGCCATTGGACAGCAGTAATTTCTAGAATCTTCGCGCGTCCTTGTTTTGGAGATACTCGAGAGAACTCGCGGGGACCCGGAGCAGTGCGGACGTGCTTTTGCGACCGTCCGGACGATGAGGCCTCGTCGTCCGGACCACGCGTCTTTTCGGGCCCCAGCGACCCCAGCAGCGGCTTGCGACCCTCGTCCATCTCTGTATGTTCTTTTCCTCTATTTTCCTTTTCTGGGGGCGCACGGTCGCGGGTGCGCTGGGCGGTGTTAGGCTCTCCTTCCTTGCATGGTTATTTTTGTGTGTTATTCTTTGCTCGCGTGTTGTTCTTCGTTACTGTCCTTTGTTTGTGTTATTGTGTTCGCGTGTTGTTTCTCGTTGTTGTCCTTTCGATTCGTTTGGCCTTGTTTTGTCTGTTTCATTTAACGTGTTTTATTAAATCACCATGCACGGAGAGTTGCGCCTAATGTTCTCCTCTTTCGCCGCGTGCGACGGTTCGTGCTGCCCTGCCTCGAGACGGGCCGCGGGCCGACGTGCGCGGCAACGCGGCGATGCATGGCTGATATAGCGAGCGCGGATGCAACTGCCACATTCTCTGCTCGTCGAGTGCTCGAACCCACTGCAGGGGGTTGCTAGCGGTGATGCCGCTGCTAGTAGTAGTAGTTAGTAGTAGAACAACCCCTACAAGGTAGGGTGCGTTTATTATGCAAGTGCATTCATTATGTGAATAAATATGATATCTGGCTGGATGGTAATATCCTCGTGACTGCCATTTTTAATGCAATATTTGCAAGGATGTCTCCACAATATCGAGCCAGGCATGGGGTCTGAAAGGTAGCTTCATGCTGCAATTTCCTGAAGTTGTACCATTTTTTTCGTGGTTTGTCGTTCAGTCGACTTGCGATAATTCAAATTGCCTAATTGGAATATTTCGGTGAAGAGTCTTGCACGAAAAACCTTTAAAAAAGAATGGTCGGTAATTCAAAGTTAAAAGCCCATAATAATATTGGTCAATTAGAAGTTATCCTTCAGTCGAGAACCTCAGCACTGCTGCAATTTCGCACTACCGTTAGGAGCGTTTATGTTGAAGTTCTTGGGTATGGTTAATTTGGTCTTCAGAAGTGTATGTGTTTGACTATCTGTGTACCTGTTTGAACTGTGTTGCAGGCCTTGGTGGGAGCACAGAATCACCTCGGCGGGACTCTCTAGAACGACGTGATGGCACTGCAGCCATGTTGGGAGGCAGTCGGGGCCCCTTTGCCGCAACCCTAGAGTCTGCCTACTCAGCAGCAGGAGGGCCCCTTGGCGCCAAAGGAAGCCAGTTCTATGGGGCTCTTGGCACAGTGGCGGCCTCTCCAGGCCCAGTGGGCATGCTGCCCCAGAGCCTGACACCACCACCCTCCCTCAATGGATCCTCTTCCAACCTCAGCTTAGGTAAGTACACCTACTGCTTTTTATACCTTGAAGACCTGTAAAATAGGTGTACTTTCTAATAGGTTTTTCTTGTGCAATAAGCCTGCTCTATTTATGCTATGACTGACGATGCACCACACCGCTAGTGTGTCATTGTGTCATCAGTCTTTATATCCTCGTCAAAGTACAGTCGACTACTGATATTTGAGACGCCCAATTTTTCGGACATGCTTGATTACTCGGACTTTCACCCGGCACCAGGACATACCTTAGAAATTCAATATGTTTCGCAGCTTAAATTTTCGGACACTTAAGGACGGGCTGTTCGATATTTCGCACTTTCCATGCGTCAGCCGAGCCAACTACCACGCATTTTCGTGTGAATCGTCGCCGGCTGTATTCTGCAGCTGGGGCTGCTAATGCAATGTTATCCACATGTGCCAGGTTATTTATGCTCTCTTTGTTGGAATTTCAGGAACATTTGGGAGCCGGATGATGTCGGCTGCCCCTGGGGCTGAGGCCAAGTACCTGGTGCGAAATGGGACACTCAGCAGCGTTCTGGGTTCTTCAAATACACTGGTGCCCGGCCGCACGCTCCAGCGGAAGTGAGTGCCCACCTTGCCTCTCCTAGCTTGTTTAGGGGCACACTCCCCAGGGTCCCTTAAATCTCTTCTTGTCTTCCCTGAATGAAAGAAAGGGCAAAGCACATTCCTGCATTTTAGATGTCCTATTAGCTTCCATTTGAAAATGTGTTTAGGTATGCACCCTCTTTTTTTTTACTGAGAAGCAATGTTAGCTTTTTGTAAGAAACTTGTGTGCTGCAGGTTGTGCGAAAATGTGACCCATAGCACGGTGTCCGGCCAGAGGCTGGTGTTGCAACAGTATCAGGGATGCCAAGTGCCTCCCAATCATTACCCTCAGGAAGCTGAGTAAGTCATTGTGCAGCTGGGAAGCTGCTGTGTCTATGTTTAGCTCATGGTTCCACCAAAATGCAACTCTGGAAACAGTGGTACATAAATTAGAGGAATGCAGCGTTACTGACAATTCTCTCTGCGGCATAACGGGATGACGTGCTGTGGGATGCAGCCAGCAAGAAGCTGTCATATTTCGACGAGAGTTGTAATGGTTCGGACAAGTGAAAAGCACAGTAAAGAATAAAATCCTGTGCCTATCTTGTTTTTTCTCTGTTCTTGTGCACCCAAATAAGGGAATCAACTTATATTCTGCATTATGTGCTAAATGGCCTTCAGCAGCGTTTTGCGAATATTCGAACTTTCAAATAATTTTCAAATAGCATTTGCTATTCGATTTGATTCGTACCTAACTTTTACTATTCAAAGATTATAACTAAGCAATGGCTCAATTTATTTGGAGTTTGCTGTTGGCCTTGTTGCAGAGAGGAACTAAGTGGTGCAAATTAGAATTAAAGACAGTGCTTTAATTGCCGCTATGTTGTGAGATGATGCACAGTGACGCGCAGCAGCTCGCATAATGTGTGGTTGTGCGCCCTTTGTTCTCCACTGCAAAGCGTCGCCACACCAAGCCTGTGTTTTCCAACGCGTTCGTCTGGTTGGGCCAATACTTGATGCCTTGTGAAGGCACTGCAGGAGATAACGGTGGCTCATTCAGTGTACTCGACAGCCAGAAACAAAGTCCAAGTATATATATATATATATATATATATATATATATATATATATATATATATATATATATATATATATATATATATATACAGTAGAACCCCGCTGTTATGTTCCCCGCTGCTGCGTTTTCCCGAATGTTACATCGCTTTTGGCCGGTCCCGGCATAGCTCACATAGGATTCAATGCATTAGGAACCCCGCTGTTACGTCGCAATGTGGGAACATTCCCGCATGTTACGTCGCGAATAGGCGTTCCAAGAGGCCAATGCCGACGGAAATATTGACTTTTCACGTAGCTTGACTTGGCTTGACTGTAGGATTAGCTGCACAATGGGCGACGCCAATTACGTTTCCAGCTTCTGCCATCTAAATTATGGTACAGCGAAGCAAACTGTTGGTTACGGAATCGCGTACAATGATTACGTTTCCATCGATGACGCCATTGTCACCTCCGAGGTTTTCTCTGTCGACGAAATCGTAGCCAAGCGTGCCGATGCGTGCATTGAAAGCGCTAGCACTGAAATAAAATTGTGTGCCGATCACCACTTCTCTCATTTTTCCATTTTTCCCAATTCTTGGCTCTTACGTTTCCCGGCTCTTACGTTTATATTTTACGGTCCCGTGAAAAACGTATCAGCGGGGTTCTACTGTAGAATGTAGAGCTATACTCTCTGAAACATCGGCCTTCACACATTTGTGGAGTCTCTCACGCTCGAAGAACAAAAGACACAGTACACCACAGTGTAGACCAACAAAAAGGGGCATTTATTTACACCTCCTATACATAGTAAGCACGCTAGTCTAATTATGCAAACAGGCATGCTAATGTAACCCACCACATGGAATCGATGATGTTCGACTCACCGCAACAGGATACCGAGCGAGTAGTGTATGCCCCATGTCAGAGAACTGAGCCTATGCTGTTTGCGAGATATGTCTCATGAACAGAGGCGCAATAAGATAACGGAAAAGGCGTCCGTGGGATCGTCCCAGTAAAGCCTATCGACTGCGCACGACAACCTCCCAAGCTGAAGAGAGCAAGGATCATTCCTCCACGGTCTCGCAAATCCTCGGCGTCGTTGCAGCACGCTGATGATGTTATGACTCATGCCCTGCGGGAAAGCCACCTTGAGTAGCTTTGATGAAACGAGTGCCATGCGGTACAAACTTAACAGGGAATGTCAACGTACCCACACATTAACTCTGTGGAGACATTGGCAGTACCGCACAGCTGTCTGAATTACCAAGCATGTCTGAATTATCGGTCGGCCACTGTAATCATGTACTGTGGCGAAACACCTGTGTACTGCAACTAAGCTAACACTCGTGTGCTGCGACAAAGTTAACAGTTGTGTACAGTGGAGAAATTAGCTCATGAATATGTACAGTTCTTTTTCTAGGAATGACATTGTGGGAGTGCGCTAGTCGTGCAATAAATTTGTTCTCTTTGCCTATGTTTAGCAGTACAGTTTTATGTATTTAACATGGTGTTATTTAAAGGGGCACTGACACCAAAATTCACTGCTGAGATAGCCTGCGGGATCGATTTTCGTGGACATGCACATGTCATCTACCAAATCCCAACGGCGAACAAAGCTCCAAAGGCAATTTAAACAAATATTGAAGTTTGCATGCGCAATTGAGTGCTAGACGCCATACCTCGCGATATTGACAATAGCAAAGATGACCCAGAGGGTACCCCCAACCTCCGTAACATCACCACAGCAGCCGAGCTCCGAGCAGCGCAGCCAGTAATTCCATCATGGCTACCATTGCCTGTTCACTGTGCCTGCGTTAGTAGACTCCCGGGGATGCCAGGCCTCAGGAAAAGAGTTGCCACCCAATGACGATGACAGCAACAATGACACGCAGGACGTGCGACAGGCAAAAGAGAACGAGCACGCATAGCATTTTGTGCAGAAGAGTGTCGCATAGGTGTGCTCGCTTGGTTGAACTTGTTTACCCCATTGCAAGCGTTAGATGGCGCCGGTTACACCAGGTGCCTTGGCGTTTTACAGCGTAAGCTGTTATGAGATCACAACAACGGCGCCGTAGTTGTCCGCCGCCGCCGGTGTCTGCCCGTGTCCCTAACCAATATCGCTCCTCGTGAAGAACAGGACAACTGCTGCCATCTATTGGCGCTGATTTCCTCTGCATAGCCTTCACAATGTGTTTTTACGAAGCGCTGCCTCGTGAAGCAGTTTTGTCGTATCGCTCCATGCATCACGCGACGGGCGACGTGCGCAGCCCAGACAGCAACCTGACATGGCTCTTCGATATACCTGATGGCGCCTCCTCGCAAGATGCGGACCGCTGCTGAAGAAGTGAATCGCAGAGTTACGCGCGCGGCTGCAGTAGGGCGACGTCGGGCACAGCAGACCGCTGTGCAGAGAGGATCCCAAACCGCAGAGTTCTGGCGCGAGGGATACCCACCACCTGTACTTGCACTAGTTTCCCCAAGCGTTTACAATGGCCTCTAGGAAGGTCGCTCCTTCAGCTTACGCTGTCACTGTCCTGCGATTCCGCGCAGGCCTGGCTCTTTTTTTTTTGAGCTCTCTCAAACCAAAACTAAAGCTAGTCTGTAATAAACAGGCCGTAAATAATTATCTGTTGATGTGCAGTGTTATGGCTGTCATATCTTGAGCTACGTATTGCAGCAAGAAACATCACACAAAAATTTGTGTCAGCATCCCTCTGAAAAATATTTGAACATTATTTGAAAAATATTTGAATTCGGTTCGCACTCAAAATTTTGCAATTTGCTCAGTTTTACTTATAATATGGGTACATTGCGGTGTCGCTATTTTGTTGTGCTGTTTTTCATGATGCTCGACTCAGTAATGAAATGCCAAGTACAGTACACTCCCTTTAAACGAAACTCGACGGGGACAGTGAAATCTGTTTCATTTATTAGAAGTTTCGTTTAAGGGTTGCAACCCCCAAAAAAGCTGTGCAAGGTGGCTTGCTTCAGCTTGGTGTGGCACTGCTTCACTAAGTAGGCATTCATCTTGTTTAAATTGCACACATGCTCCAAGCAGCCCTCCTTCTGGAAGTACCGCTGGAGTAGGTCCACTGCCTGGCTTGCCTCTGAAGTCAGTGGGGCACTCTGGTGGTCGTCACTGTCCATCTCCTCCTCACTTTCATCACCAGTGCCTTCTTCGACTTCCTTTAGTATGTCAGCTAAAGTATCCTCACGGCAGGTGACAACGTCATCATCAACAGCTTCGTATTCATCCATTGTCCCAGTGCCAGAGCCGCACCTCTGGGCCACCAAATCAAAAACGGTGTGTGCTTCAGCATTGTCGGCGCCAGACTCCTCTTGGCTTGCATCCGACCCCTCTTGGCTTGCATCCACTTGCTCAAGGAAGCCTGCGTGACCGAAGCATCGTTGAATCGTTGTAGATGCAACCTCGTCCCACGACTGGGCCAACATGTGGATGGCAGAAAGGAGGTCTACGGTGTACCCTTTGCCACTCTCCATACACAGCATCATCCTTCTCAGGATGTGGCGACGATAAAACACTTTTAAATTTCGAATAACGCCTTGGTCCATTGGCTGGAGTACGGCTGTCACATTGGCAGGGAGGAACTCCAGCCGAATAGAGTTCAGGTCTCGCACTTCACCATGCGCTGGGCAATTGTCCACAATAAACACAACCTTTCTGCCTTTTCTGGTGAACTCGGCATCTCTCTCCCTCAACCAGGTTTCAAAAATTGCCTGGGTCATCCAAGCCTTGGTATTTGCGTCGTAAAATACCGGGAGTCCTTTCACACCTTTAAAAGCCCGAGGTCTCTTTGCTTTTCCGATGACAAGAAGCTTCAGTTTTTCGGACCCGTCCATATTGGCTCCCACCAGAACAGTAACGCGGTCCTTGCTGTGTTTTCCTCCTGTACACTTCTCACCTTTCAAGCTGAGAGTCTTGTTGGGAAGAAGCTTATAAAAAAGCGCCATTTCGTCCACGTTGAAGATGTCGCTGGGCTTATAAGTTGAGAGGACATCTTGGAGCTTCTGCTGCTGCCAATCGGCGCAAACATCCAGATCCACCGCGGCACTCTCACCTGCTATAGTGCGGAAGACAAGGCCATGGCGCTTTTTGAAACGGCTTAACCAGCCGTCGCTGAATTTAAAGTCTTCAATCCCCATTTGGAGCGCGATGTCTCTTGCTTTCTCCTCCAAAATAGGCCCGGTCACTGGAAGGTTGGAGCTTCGCGCGCGCTTAAACCACAGGAAAAGTGCTTTTTCGAGGTCCTCGTGGTCGGCCAGACGCATCCTTTTCCTACCGGGAGTGAAAGCGCCGCTGTTGTAAGCCTTTTCAAGCTTTTCGCGATCTTTCAAAATCCTCGAAAGGGTGCACTTCGGGATGCCATGCCTTTTCGCGATAGCCGTCTTCGACTCCTGGGCGCGATCAACGTCTTCGAGAACTTTCATTTTGGCGCTTAAAGTCAGTGCATTATGCGGGCGCTTTTTAGCGGTTCCTTCCATAGTGCACGCGGAGAGTCACGCACGTAGTAAGCGGCGCACCAACACTCGATAACACAAAGTGCAAAATGGCGTCAGAATACAGGTACCGCGTGCCGGATCGGATTGGATTGGATTCTGGACAGCGACGGTAACAAAGTCAGAATGATGGCCGATTTCGGTTTCGTTTATCCGTGTTGCCCACAAAATGGTGTTTCGTTTGTCGAGCGCAACTCAGTACTCATTTTATAGAAAACCAATTACTTTTTTTTGAATTGTTTCGTTTAAGAGACGTTTTCGTTTATGCGAGTTTCGTTTAGCGCGCGTACACTGTAGTCTGTAAGCCACCCTCTTTGAAAGCAACTTTGTGGAACATGTTCTTGCCATTTTCTTGTTGCAGCTCAAGCCTGGAGAAGCCCCCTGACCGCAGCCGCCTCTTAGAAGACTTCCGAAATAATCGCTATCCTAACCTTCAACTCAGGGACCTGGCCAACCACATAGTTGAGTTTTCCCAAGATCAGCATGGCTCCAGGTATGGCAAACTATCTCAGTAAGGTCGCTGTCTAATGCAGTCATAGTTACTCCACTGTGCAAACTATCAGCCTAATGGTATAGCATGTTGGCAGTGTAGAATAGGATACCAACAATGCTGAGTTTTCCAAACTGTTGCATAGGAACCAATGTATTGGGAGCCCCCTATGTTTCATTGCAACTGTAGGACCATTCCTCTATGACTTGTCACAAACTGCACTCCGAGACGGCTAAGTGGCCATGTTTACATGGGGGGCCATAACGAGAGAATCTGTTTCCCACCACCGCACACATTTCTCCCTCATATCTGTGACCCTCTCAGTCTTGCACGCTAAGCATGATGTCAGAGATTGCATCGGGGCAATCTCAGGGATGACACCCTGACAATGCTTAGGCTTAGTCATGCCAGCCTGTGCAGCACATGGGGCAGCACGCCACGGCAAGTGGTACGGGAGAACTGGTTATAGCACTGAGGAATGCAGCAGTGCAAGTGAATAGTGTAACCGCTGCTTGCATGTGGCTACGACGCCCAGCAATGTGCGGCAGTTTTATCGGGACACTGGAGTTTCGATTCGCCACACCGAACAGCTCCAAAACACCACGGAAAGCATAACAATAAAAAGTGCATGGTGAGCAAGCACAACGCAGCTTCTGCAATTGTTGCTATGACATCAGCTGTATCAGACGAAGGGGGAGAGCCACACCGCTGCTGTTTGTGGGAATGCAGAGGTTCAAAGCTGGGGAGTGCGTTTATTGTGTGAGCAAAAAAAGAAATGAGAGAGAGAATCTGCAATTGGGGGGGGACTACCAAATCCGGAGGTGCGTTTATTACGCGAGTAAGTAGAGTGTTTGAAGTAGCTTTACGATGAATCAGGCACTGATAATGGCAGAAGGGTAGTTTACATCATGTACAGCACGGATGTGCAGTTTTCAAATAAATGCGTTATTTGAGTTTCAATCAACTCGACTATCTTCAGAGGTCCCCATGCTTATCACGCTCTTCCCGCGCTGAGCTTTCTGTCTTTTTTCGCACCTACAAGTGTTGTCAGTGGAATTGCCTATAATGATCGCATTTCTGTGGACGAAGGCATTCTCACCTTCCCGGTTCTGTTGACATGATTGGGGCCGACTTAGCTGATGCATGCACCAATGTTTAGGAGGAGGTGGAGCAGAGGCCATATTATAAAATGATTGATTTCAGTGATCTTTGCGAGCAGTTTGGCTACCTGCAAACCACTGTAGTGTAGCACTGTCTCCTCAATGCTGAGACAGTGCATTATCTCTCAGATATGGTCACACATCTGGCAGTGGGCTCATGAAAGAAAGCCTTGCACATTATTAGTTTTGTTTTCACATTTTAATTTCCTTGCTCTGTCCCCCCCTCAAAGAAAAAGAGAGGTGTGAACTAGGTAGCAGTGGCGTAAAAGTGCAGGAGGAATTCAAGAGTGTCTGCACCCATTCTTGTGTGTTTCATCTTATGCGTTTTCAATTATTGGCTGCCTTTTATTGGGCAGGTGTGCCTAATGAGTGCAGTGTGCAATGATCGTGGTACATTTGGTTACAGGTTCATTCAGCAAAAGCTCGAGAGAGCAACATTGGCAGAGAAACAGCTGGTGTTCTCGGAGATACTGGGAGCTGCTTACAACCTGATGACAGACGTGTTTGGGAACTATGTGATACAAAAGTTCTTTGAGTTCGGCAGTGCAGAGCAGAAGCAGGCTCTTGCGCTGAAGGTCAAAGGCCATGTGCTGCCCCTGGCCTTGCAGATGTACGGGTGCCGTGTCATCCAGAAGGCCCTCGAGTCCATCTCGCCTGACCAGCAGGTGTGTAAATACACTTTGTTACAGAAAAAAGGCGGCACCCATAGTCTGTCGTATTTTATCATTATTTATCTTTAAGGAGTTGTAGTTTGAAAACTTGTACAGTTAAACCTGGATATAACGAAATTGACTAATTCCCAAAAAAGTTCGTTATAAGAGGATTTCGTTATATGCAGGTTCGGCACAAAAATTCGAAGAAGAAAGGCTTAAATAAGCAAAAAGGTAATGGACAGCAGAGCTCACCCAAAACATTTACTTTGGGTGAGAAAACATTTACAGCTGAGACCACTCGGAATGTAACGGTTTGTTCTGGCCACCGTTTACCCTCCCATAGAACTTAATGTACACGCATACCGCCTAATGTGCAGCCCCGCCCCCCAAGATGAAGGACCGGTTATAATGCGGCTGCCGGGAAATCCCGCGGACAATCGAGGTAGCGGCACACTTCAGAAAGGAAGTGTGTCGCCTGCCATGGAGGAAGAAGGAGCGCAGAATGAATGAACAGTGCGTCGCGTGCACCCTTTCAGGATAGGATTTCCAAGGCGATGGAGAATGCTGCTACGGTTGTTTGTCAGTTGCGAACGCTCCGCATGGAACGCGTGCCCATGTCCACTTTACCGCTGTTTGTCTCCATTTTTTTAAAAACATTTCCCATGCACTGCCCTTCAATCACCCCGTGATCGCTATTTCCTGTGCACGGGACCCCTGTGTTGTCAAAGGCAAGCTTCCTGTGAGGCGTACCACCTGCGAGCTAGGCATAACAAGCGCTGTCACCTAGTGTCAGGTTAGTGAAGGGAAGCGCAGAGACTTGCGCAGTAACCAAAGAGTGGCGCTGCCAGCACATCAAAAAAAAAAAAAGACACTTTTTCTTCTCTCTCTCTCGAGCGGCGCAGCTTGGTGGGCTAAGCCAGCTGCAGCAAGCGGGATAGGGCTTGAAGTGAGAGGGAAAGGACGCCTGCGGCGGCAATATCGCCGGGTTGAGGGATATGCAGGCCCGCCTCGCGCATGCTCACACGCACACACACGTGCTGTCGCCTCGCAGTCACCGTGCCTTCGAGCGCGCCAAGTGCAACGCCGCCTCTTCGCATTCTGTCGCGGCGGAGAACGTGCTTCAGGTAGCTGCTCACGCAGAAGTGACAAAATTTGGGGCATCATCTCTAGGTTGTCGGCGGAGAAAATTCGTTATTTCGAGGGGGTCTCCCGCTGCCACTTCGTTACGCAGAGGTCTCAAATTACATGCGCTTCTATGGAGTAATGGCAGGGAATGGAAAAAATTGGCAGGGAATGGAAAAGTTCATTATATCCAGGAATTTGTTATATGGAGGTTCATTATAAGCAGGTTTAACTGTAGTTCATTCAAAATCTATAAGTCAAAGGGACTTGAAAATTTGATCCAATTAAAGCAAGCGTGAATTAAAGAAAGCTTATTAAATAGACTCACCTGCAGTGGCAGATGTGCACCGAACCCACACCTGAAGTTTTATGCATGCATATTTATAAATTTCAGGATGCCATCATTTCCAGGCATATGAATAGGACGTGGATTTTATTTCTGCTAAGGAGAGTCCAAAAATTGGCTGTACATTAAATTGAGTATGATGTGAACCTTAACGAAACAAAAACCACATTCAGAGCACTGGCAACAACCATCTATCAGAGAGGGCAGCTGCAGTGGCATTGCCATTGCAAAATGGCTACGGATCACATTTTGGCCAGAGTTTCCCATTTTGTGCTCGACTGAAACTGTGTCATTGTATCTGTTCCCTGCACTGACAAACCGCGCTTGCATTAAATGTGCCTGCCATGTGGAAGTTGTTTGGCACATTGAAGTAAACTACATCATGCCTTTTTCTGCACCCGCAAAGCCTGTGATGATGAGTGGACATGTGGAAGTGATCAGCAGATACAAGGCCCCTGAAAGTTCCGTAGGGCCAAAAATATCCAGACCTTGAAGACATGATTAGATCACGGATATTCAGATGATCCAAAGCACCTCTCTCTACAAGAAGATTGTCACTGTAACAGTCCCCAAAATGCTAGGTAATCGAGCCATACCTAAGGAGATCTGATAGCCCGTAAAACGGTCACAGAAGAGACTGAGCTGTCAGGAGAATAAATGTCAGATTTTATGAAGGTAAATTGTGCTTGTGTATTCATTTCTCGCAGAAATTTGTTAGCTCTGAAAACAAATTTCAAGTTCTACGAAGGTAAATAGTGCTAGATTTCGTTTTGTTTTCCCTTTTTTCTTGTGGAAATTGTGTACATGTGGGACTAAGCACCAAGTTCGTGTAAATATGGCAATTTGTAATGGGTGCCCAAATATGTTTGTATTGTACCAACTTGCTAAATTACATTAGAACCTTGTTATAATGAACTATTGGATAGAACAAAGCAATCGCAATTCCCCTTGAAATTGCCATAGATGACATGGATATTGGCTATAATGAACTCATGGTTATAACGAAGTAATTACGGCTTCCCATTCAACATCATTATAACGAGGTTTTACAGTATTGCTGTTTGGAAGCACAGTGACGGAATTATGTATTGTACCAATTTGCTAAATTATTGCTATTTGGAAGCACGTCCATGGAATTAGGCACACTCCTGAGACCTTCATTAGTGTGTGGCATGTTCAGAAGTTATTTTTTCAACTATGTGTGTGTTCAATTTGCTGGAGGTTTCTCCCATTGAAGTAAACTTCACCGGGACTGCAGTGTAAGCTTGGATGAAGCGGAAGTCCATATTATCTGACCAAATCTGATGGCGAGTGAGCAACTAGACAATCACAGAATTATTGCAGTGACCAAGCGAATTCTATTGAGTGCTAGTGCAGATTTTTGGTAAAGGCAGAATCATAAATGTGTTGCCTTTTTAATGTTCTTCTGTCAGGGTGTGGGTACGTTTAAAAGACAACTCCCTTTTTTGTGGGTAGATCCTAATGGAATACAAGCACCAACCGTGTAATACCGCATTTACTCGCGTAATTTGCGCACTTTTTTTCGCGATTTTAGAGCTCCGAAAAGGGGGGTGCGCAAATTACGCGGATATTTCGCGAACACGTTTAAAATAATGCAACTAGCGCCGTAACTCTTGGATACGATCTCACGTAACACTGCAAAACGTTGGTTAAGAGAATACGGCTGCTCCAGGGAGTGCGCAGCACGTAGAAGCGTTTATGAGCCGCCCGCTGATGGCTGCCGAGATAGGGCGCGATAGCGATATCTCGGCAGCCGACAGCCGAGCGACACTACCACCCCCCCCTTCTGCCTCGCGTCTTCATGCTCGTTAAAGACGGGCGGGGCCTTTCCTCCCCGCATCGACGGCAGGTGTCCCGATCGGGGTGATGTTATCACATCCGCCCTCCGGGAGCGACGGAGATAGGCCGGGCTTCGTTTGATCTCAGCTTCAGCCGTTTTCTTCGCCCCCACTCGCATGCTTTTATTCTAGCGACGGTACTTTGGCCTTCCGGGGCTTCTGGAGAAAAGAATCGGAAAAAGGGGCATCGCACTCGCAGCCCCTTTTGCGTATGACTGCGCTCGCCTGCGCAGCGGGGGGCACGGCCGCGCGGCTGTTGGTCCGTGCGTACGCGCCGGCGAGCTGGGAACGGGGAGCGCAAAATATGCGAGGATTTCTTTTTTTTTTTTTTTGCAATGCTGGCTAAATATTAGGGGTGCGCAAATTATGCGAGGGCGCAAATTATGCGGGTAAATACGGTACCTGTTGACTTCCTTTTATTGCATTTGCCAGTGCCATCAATGACTGCGGAAACGTAAAGGTGCTCTGTTATATCTCAAACACCTATGCAGAACAACCACCGGTGACCTTGGCGTGCTGCTGTGGGTCACGAATAAACATTGCGTCTTTTCTGGCAGAGGAGCATCTGTAGAATAATGAAGAAAACCTCCCTTCTTATAGCACCATGAAAACGTGGAAGCATGCAAACAAAGCAACAAAAACAGCGCACATCCAGTGCAACACTTAAAACGAGTTCGCTCAGTTTGCTGCTTTTCCATGGTGGCTTTGTCTTCGCATCTTTTCCAAACTTCCTTGGACAACTGCTTAGTTTACCAGCTGCAGGTGGTTTAAGTAGGGAGAGTATAGACTTTTATTTAAAAGTCCGCTCACACATAGCTGCTATTTTTCAATAGTTTGCTTCTTCCCTCCATTTTCTTGTTTTTCGCAGAAAGAAGTTGTTAAAGAGCTGGATGGCCACGTGCTGAAATGTGTAAAAGACCAGAATGGCAACCACGTTGTACAGAAGTGTATAGAATGTGTGGATCCCTCAGCACTGCAGTTTATCATCAACGCCTTTCAAGGACAGGTGAGTAGGCATCTTTCGCTGGAAGTGGTTATTGCACCTGAAGGGATACTTACATGAAACTATAAATTAGCTCAGACTAAAGAATTCAGTGTTCTTGAGAACTCTTACTGTTGTAAATTGCATTCATTATTTGAAGAGAAAATCACAATATTTTGATCTTGAACTTTGCGTTGGCACCTTAGCACATGAATGTTGGGGTGATTTCATGGATTTCACAGTAATTTTTGCTGTCATGGTCACAGTGGTTTGAAAGATTTCCTGAATCTTAACATGCCACGTCTTTGGCTCTCTTAGAACACACTGCAATTAATTTTTACTTATAAATGTTATCTGGGCCCTAGATCAAATACTATGGCGCAACAGCAAAGTTTGTGGGAACCACGAGGCAGTGGTGCTACCTTTATTGTAACTTTTCATGTGTTCTGGTTTAGCATGCATCTTGTCACATCAATAGAGGTGCAATAGAGGCACTTCTGATAAGACGAACAAATTGTCATGGTCCCCTTGAGTTCTTTGTGGGGACGTGGCTTCCGGTACAAACTTTTTTGTACCGGAAGCCATGTTGATGAAAATTGGCACAGACACTAAGAACTGCTCTGTGATGCTAAAAATTTCAAAGCGATACAACAAAAACTTTTTGCATGACAAATCGCATCTTTAGCAAACCTCGTGGAGGGGTTGGAGTACAGTAGAACCTCGTTATAACGAAACCGGATATAACGAAATATCGGATATAACGAAACAATCGCAATTCCCCTTGAAATTCCTATAGATTAAATTGATATTGGTTATAACGAAGTAATTACCACTCCCCCGTCAACTTCGTTATATCGAGGTTTTACTGTACTTGCAAAACAAAGCAAAAAGTTGACAAACACTGGATGCACAGCCAAATGTATGCAGAAGGGGTTAGCACTCCCAAAATACTTTTTTTGCAACACAAAAATATGTAGTTTATGTTTTTTCCAGCGACACTGCAATAAGCCCCCTCAAAAAATTTAAACAGAGCTTTGATTTTGAAGTAGCCAGTAATCACCACATCCATCAGAAATAAATTGCCCATTACAAATTAACTGCACCAAATTTTAAAAAGGGGGGCTTGTCGTACCCTGGCAAGGTTATTCAGGAACAGAATCTAAAAAAAAAAAAAGAGAGCCAGCGAATATGCAGAGTTGTTCCTGAAATATCTCTTTCCTCAGCACCACTACTGAAAAAAACCCTTTCTGAGAAAACAGGCTTTGAAAGTAGAACACAAGTGTTTTTATTAACGTGCTCCTGCAGAGTAGCTAGAAGTGTCCTTGAGCACTTTTCGTCTTCTACCTCTCGTCCATCTTCCCTCGGTGTCGTCGGGTGTTTTTTTTTTTCAGGCGTTGAGCATCTTTTTCAAGAGCTCGCTGAATGGCTATGTGTCCTGGCTGGAGCACTACAGATGCTGATACCACTTCAGTTGCTTTGCAGCATCCAGCTGTCGTAGCGCAACACCGCTTTATGCAGTGCTGTTTCTACAGCAGTCAAAGATGCATGTTGCTCTTTTGGGGGGGACGCGGCTTTCGAATGGCAAAAAATGGCAAAAAAAAAATTGATTTTTTTGAAAATAGTATGTTCAGTTTCTGCAACTCTTTCTCTCACCGATTCCAAAATATCTTTGCTGAAAACCGCTTAGAAATGCGCTAAATAATTCATTTCACTAGCGAAAGAGGCGAAAATCATCGCGCAAATAACGAAAAAAACTACGTTTTTCAAACCGCAATAGCTCCGCGACTACGCTGCCAGCCGCCGCCAACTTGTGCGCGTTGAAAAGAGCAGTTCTCCGTCTTCAAATTTCCCGCTTCAGCTAGCTCCTCCCCGCCAAAACAAGCGCACAAAAAGCAAATGTTCGAAGGTCGTCTTGAGGGCTCCGACTGGCCGCGTGCGCCGTATTGCCCGAGCGCGCTTCGCTATTGGTCTGACGCTCCCACGTGGGGCGAACATCGTCTGCTGCTTGCGCCTTCCGAGGTTACGGCTGTCGAGTGGCGCTACATAGTTGCGTGCTCGCACTCGCTCTGTGGTTACTGATCGACGCTCATTCAGTACGAAACTACGTTTTAGTTTGGCAGGCGCACGGGACACACCCGCCGCACGTACGATCGCGATAAGATAACGGCGGCGTGTAGCGAACATTGCGAAGCGCGTCTCGGACCGACAGACATCGGACCCTCGGACATTCCGCTTATCAGCAGCGCGGTCGCATCGGACCTACGAACGCAATCACATAGCGGCACCGCGGACTCGCAACCGAGCATTACATGCGGTACTTTGAAGCGCCGCACCCACACACACCGCACGCCTACGGCTCGGAGTCGCGCTAGGCCTAACTGCGCATCGGCTGCTGGCGCAGCAGCCGAGCACGTTGCACGGCGGCTTTTCGGATCAGTGGCAATGCATTTCGGGTATTTCGGGCATCGGCTACTCAAACCGAGGCCAAGCATGTTGCGCGCCGACTATTCGGAAACGCGGCTCGCCATTTCGCGCAAACGCCGTGACGCCGCTACCAAGCGCATCGCGCGTAGACTTTGACCTGCGATCGCTCAGATCGCGCTCACTTCGCGGGCAAATGAAGTGCGGTCAGCGAGCACTGGTAGTGTAGCTTAGGTGCATTTTATGCCTTGCTTAGTATCACTGAAAGTTCGTGTGAACGTTCTGACACATCATTGTATATTGTATGCCTCGCAGAGTAGCCGGGGGGTGGGGGGGTAGGGTGAAACCACAGGGCTGCTGAAAAAGACGCTCAGCGAGCAAAGAAGTCGTCAAGCATGCATGAAATGAAAGGGCAGAGACCCAAAAAGGTTGCCTCTACACAAAGATATGCCCCGCCACGGTGGTCTAGTGGTTATGGTACTCGGCTGCAGATCCGAAGGTCGCGGGATCGAATCCCGGCCGCGGCGGCTGCATTTCGATGGAGGCGAAATGTTGAGGCCCGTGTGCTGTACGATGTATTTGCACGTTAAAGAACCCCAGGTGGTCGAAATTTCCGGAGACCTCCACTACGGCGTCTCTCATAATCAGAGCTGGTTTTGGGACGTTAAACCCCACAAATCAATCAATCAATCAATCTACACAAAGATATGAATAACTACAGTGCTGGTGAATTCTAACAAATGCAAATGACTTGAAACTTTGATAGGCGTTTTTTCACAAGTGTGTTTTGGACATTGTGCATTGCTCGTGGAAAGAGTCGCACGGGAATGACTGGACCGATTTTGATGCCATTTTTTTTTTCCTGAATCCCTGAACACTGCTTGAGGGTATGACATTCTTCGATTTCTTGTTTATGGCCCAGTTTTTTTTCTAGAAGATGATTTGTACATGACACTGTTTCTGACAATGTATGTAGGCAACCATGATGGTCTCTATAAAAAAAAAGAGGACATAAAAAAATTCTGAGAGTGTCAGACCCTGTAGTCTTCTTTTGAGTAAAGATCAACACCATTTGCAGCTTCCTGGCACATTTTGTTACAGTGCTAGGCTTTCCACGAGCAGACCATATAATTTGACCGTGTGCATGGTGTAACTTGGGAACTACTCAAGGTATCATGATGAAACTGCGTATTTCCCTATTTGAGACACTTATGAGTATGCATGCCAAATTTCATTGCTCTAGGTCAACAAACAAAAAAGATTTTTTTGAACGCCACCTCCCCCTTAAACGTTTGGCATCGTCCTTCATTAAAAGAAAACTCGTCCACAGATGATCGGTCGGTGGTGCGGCCACGCTTGATGACACCGGCGGAGTGCGCGTGCTGGGTCCAGCGGTCTCCCAAATGCTCGGGGTGTTTTCGGCTCCAGGTGCGCTCATTGTGTCGGACTCGAATAGCAACACTCGACAGTACAGTTCCGCCGTTGCATGCGTCCACGGGGTCGGCACTCGCAGCATGAGATCGGAGTTTCGATGCTCGTAGGAGTCTCATAGCGTGCTTCAGTGCACCAAACGCATGCGCAGTCTTGTACTTCGTTGCCGGCATCGCGCGTAACAACAAAGATGAAGGGCACAGAACTAGTGCAAAAGAAAATAGAAAAGAAAATGATTTAAAATATAGCGCAAGGCAAAAAGCGGCTTGTAAGCAAGCACACCATTTTATAAGGCGGGACACGAACGACAAAGAATTCACGGTCAAAACGATACCAAGATGGTGCAGGCCAGCCGGGTTGTCTGGAAATGGCGTGCGCGCGAAGTTTGGTTTGATTTCGGCATTTGCGCATGTTCTCCGAGCCGCTATGACCTCTAAAACAGCAATTTTTTTTTTTTACTTTGCAGCTGTATTAGGTGCTGGTAATTACAGAGCAGGTATTTTATGACATACTACCCGAAAATGTAGTTTTTCAGAAATCGACATTTTCGCGATATTTAAGTTTTCAAGGGCCGCATCCCCCTTGAAGGAAGCTGCCTGAGCATGTTTGCACTCGTATTTTATGCAGTGATATGTACAATAGTGTCCACTCACACTCTTGGTGTCATCTCTGCCCTTGAAGGGAGGAGGTGACGGCCCGCCCCGGCTGCTTCTCCATTGGAAAGGGTGATGGGACCCGGGTTGCAGCAGGGGTTCCTCGAGATGGGATAAAAAGGGGAGTCCGGCGAAGAGGCTTACTAAAAACAACCACAGCACAAATAAGTGCACTCTTTTCGGTACACGCAGTCCCGTCTTTTTCACGATGTTCTAGCGCCTTCTCATGCTTGGGCAGCCGAAGATCCACCTGCGCATATGCTGGCAGCAGGTCTTAGTGTCCTGTGCACTGCTGTGCCACTCCCACTTCCTCTGTATGGCCGAGAAGTTCTTGTCACAAAGGAGGCGGCACAAATGCACACACACACACTGCACGACACACTGGTGACGGTCCACGGATTCATGGAACTTCCCGTGTGTCACTGTAGCAGTGTTCAATTCCGGCAGCGTCAACAACAATGTCACTGTCCCCTCCGAGACGACTGCGGCAATGTTCAGCCGTGAGAACATAAACAGCACACACTCCCCACGGTTCTTTTCTCCGAAAAGTGGCAGCCGTCGGCTACTGCGCGTAGCCTCCTTCCACCACATTTAGTTGCCGATAGTAATAGTGCCCAGTGGAAGCATTGCTGAGTGGTTTCATTTTGGCTATCTGCAATGCGTGTGCGATATCACTCAGATCAAAATTGTTCCATGTGTAGCGATTCTGCCATGGTCTGCTTGCTGGCATCAAACTCACTGGCTTCACTGCATGGGCGAAAAAGTGCTCCCGGTGGGATTAGCGCAAAAGGGTCAGTGTCAGGGTGGTGGTGGCAGTAACAAGGGAAGAATGTGTAAAGGGCAGTGCTTTTTTTAAGTGAATTAAGAAACTACTGCTCTTTTAGTAGACATAAGTTCATTATTTTCTTGATACTCTCAATAATATGAATATTTGGCATAATTCTGCTATTTTTCCCGTTTTCTTCTTAATGTTCCTTTTGAAAGCTTGCAAAGCAGTCATGTGGAAGTATGCACACTGCTCAGTGGGAAGGGTAAGATGCAACTTGGAGTTTGCTTGGATGTTCACAGGTGTTTTGTCTGTCGACACATCCGTACGGGTGCCGAGTGATCCAGCGTATCCTGGAGCATTGCACGGGTGAGCAGACAGGACCCGTGCTTGAGGAGCTTCACCAGCACACAGAACAGCTGGTGCAGGACCAGTACGGAAACTACGTGGTGCAGCACGTGCTGGAACACGGTCGGCCCGAGGACAAGGGCCGCATAGTGGCCGCCGTCCGGGGCCGAGTGCTGCCTCTCTCCCAGCACAAGTTTGCCAGCAACGTGGTTGAGAAGTGTGTCACGCACGCCTCACGCTCAGAGCGTGCCCTCCTGATTGAGGAGGTGTGCGCCTACGTTGATGGGTAAGTAAAAGAAGTCTGTGTCCTGCCTGGTGTCAGCATGTGGTGAGATGTGTATAATTGTAGGCCCTAGCAGGCACCTTCAAAACCTGACGTCACAGCAAGTTGATGCAGGAACTTGGAGGTGGCGCCACTGCGTCTTTTTTCTTATTTCACATTCTCATGCTTACTGAGCATGTTTTCATGGTAAGAGCGGTCATTTTGGTATTGCGAAGGAGTGATTTTTTGATACATGAACGATAGATAGTTATGCTCTTTAGTGTCCCTTTAAGATTCACACCACTAACAATAGATTGCTGCCTGGGCCACGTAGGTACAATTGAAATTTTATTCATCATGGGCATGGAACAGACGGCTAGAAGTGCCAACATGCGCTTTTTGAATGATCACCAATATTCTCAATGAGAAATGCTGTCTCGGGCAGTGATGGCCACTTCGACATTAGCGTGCAGTCCCTTTCAGTTTATTCCTTTCGCTTTTCTTGTGAATGACCGCCTGTTTCATGAGAGAGAGAGGCACAGCAGCTTGCTTGCTGGTAGTACGGCCATGTTGTGCGGTGACTGTGAATCTTTTCTCTTACAGGCCTCACAGTGCCTTATACACCATGATGAAGGACCAGTACGCCAATTACGTGGTGCAGAAGATGATAGAGGTGGCCGAGCCGCCTCAGCGCAAGCTGCTGCTACACAAGATCCGTCCGCACGTGCCCTCTCTGCGCAAGTACACCTATGGCAAGCACATCTTGGCCAAGCTGGAGAAGCACCTGCTCAAGAGCGGTGATCAGATCCTCTCCTCGGGAGGCGGCCAGAGCAGCACCTCCAACGGGGCCCTCTGAGGCGTTCGCTCATCCCCTCTCTCTTCCTCTGCGTTGCCACCAAACATGGCGACATTGGGGTGCTGTGTGTGACGACAGGCCTCGCCCATCCTGTGCCATCGAAGCAAAGGGGCAAGGGCGCGTCATTGCATCGTTAATTTGCGCATCGACTGCGCATTTGTGTGGCGCTCTCTCTCTTTCCAGCTCTTTTGTTAGGTGGTGAAACCTTTTCTTCGTGGAGACACAAGTGATACTGGGAGCTCCTGCGTAGCTCTGGCTTTTGTCGCCTCTTGTCTTTGCGGGGCCAAAATCTTACACAAGCCCTGGGGGCTCCCTGTTGTAGCCGGGTGGCGTTTTTGCCTGGCCTGTCTACACTAGAGCGCGCTGTGTCTCTCGGAAGGTACCACCGTGTCTTTAGCTCCTATCTCAGCACCTCTCTTAACAAGGTCCTCTTCCTCCTCCTTTCACCTTTTTCTCTTTCAAGCACTAATTTCCTTCACCTGTGCTCTATCTTGACAAAGCTGTGAGCACTTCGTGTGAATCCTGCTTCCTACGTTGTGGCTTCCTCCGGAATCATTTGTCATATGAAGCACATCCGTGCTAGTACAGACATCATCATCTTAAAAAATCATTTTTCGCCATCATACTGTCTTGGCCATGACTAGTTTTCATGCTGTACATTTTGTTAGCCTAGCTTTCTTCTTTGCCCCCCATTACTCATTCTTTTTGCTGAGGGTGTTGAAAAAAAAAAGTGCAATTTCGCCATCTTTGGCTTGCGCTAGAACTCAATTTGCACATGGAATCCCCATTTGCTTGAAAAGAAGCCTGTTGTGCAACTGATTGTTCCCTTCTCCTTTCTGTGTACAGTGTTGAGGTGCTTCATTTTTGTTTACTTTACCTTATGATTCACATTGGTGGCTTCCTGTGGACTTGCATGGAATTTGCTTCTGTCATAGAGCGGGAAAGTTCGTTCCTCAGTTTGGCATTCTTAGGTGACGAAATGATCTCGAGTTGTGGTCAGAATCTTGCATGCAGTTGTGCCTATTTCGCTTCCCTCTGCTCTGTACAGCATTGTGTCAGCAGTTTGTACAGAGACCCTGTTGTACCATCACTCCACACTCATTTTTTTTTTCACCACTTCTCCATCCTCTCCTTTTCCTCCTTGTTAAACCACTGACTTTGTCTTTTTTTTTTTAAGAATTTTTTTTTCTGTGCTGCTTTAAATCTTATTTTCTGTATACTTCCACAGCTTGGAAGGAGCATGTTTCATGTGCTGGCCTTATTTCGGGGAGGGGGAGGAAGCAGCGAACAATGCTGTGTGCGCGTTTTGTACAGGTAGTTTTTTTGGAGCTACAAGACAGGCATTGTGGCATGCTTGCACCTCATCGTCTCATTGGAAGTATGGGCTGGCTTTGCAGCACTGTACGTTTGTAAATTATGCCATTGCGGGAGCGACAGAGAAGGTTGAACAGAAAGGCGCACACAACTGCATGCACTTTGGGGCATAGCGGGGACTCGCTCTCTTTCTTTTTTACTGTATTCATATTTCAAAGGCGTGCTGTTTAACTGCACAACTCTATTGGAGCCTTCACATCTTGTAAGTTAGGTTTTAAAGAGGAAAAAAAAAGGCACTCATTCTCTCTTTTTGCAGAGCGACTGTTTTTAGGACACTGTAAAAAGGAAAAAAAATACCTGTGACGAGGCATTTGCTGCCTACAAAACTTGTCTATTATGTACATTCTGTAAATTATGAGAATAACTAACAAAGATGGTATCTTGCCATTCTGTCTGTCTGCCTGGATTTTCTTGTTTCGATTATGTTTGCTTCTGCACTCTTCACTGCTAACCCTGCTACTGTTTTTATTGCCATTGTTGGGAGGGTTGTAGATAGTGTGGCTTCATGAGTTTAGTGGCCCTGGCTGTTTTCTGCCCTCGAATCGTTTTGTCTATTTCAGTCTCTCCCTTAACTAGTAAATTCTCTGCCACGCTTTGGTAAATCAGGTCTTATTCAGCACATGTGTGTAAAAGGTTGTCTTTTTCTCACTTTAGTTGCGATCTCAGATGTGAGAAGCTTATTTATTTCCTTCTGCATATGTATGTAAAGAGTGTCATATAACTGAACATATGTATAATCGTCCCCTCACACCTCCCCCTCTTCTTATTTTTTTTTTTTAGTTTTTAAGAAATGTGCATAGCCAAATGGTACTACTAGAAGCACCAGTTTACCATGCAGTCACTACTCCACTTCAGGTCAGCTATACTTGTATAAACTTGATTTGGTAAAATGTCTTGTATCAAACTGCATGTTTTGTACACATTTCAACTATTTCGTTTCTCTCTTGTGCAGGCAATAGGCCAAAGTAAATATTAGTTATTAGCTTTAGGTTATTTGTATAATCAGCAGCAAATGATGTCTCCCCGTCCATGCATGGCTAGGCAATGTACATTTTTTTTTTACAAGTGAGGCATCGCTACCCTTTTACAAGCAGCTTAAATAAAAGCCACATCAGCGTGTTGTTATTCACCGTGTAGGTGCTCGTGGACAGTTGACTTATGTCTTTGTCTAAACGCATTTTTCTTATATTTTTCATGCTGAAAGCTTTTGTGATCTTTAGCTGGCCAAAATCATGAGTTGTCTTGGCACTGGTAGCTTTTTGCCCAGTGCACACGTAGGTGCTGTGCTTTCATTTTTTTTTCTCCCCCACCTTTTACCAAACTAGGCAACTCAAGCTGCACCCTAGTACTAAGCTGCTCGTAGCTTTAACAGAAGAAAAAAAAAAGTATCACAAATTTAACAGTACATATTACATAGTTTGCTACTTGAATTGCATAGCTAATGTCATGACAGTGCAAACTTTGTGAACTTCGAATTAAGCAACATAATTACGAGCATTTCACATTTATCATGAATTACCCAAGATGATCATTTACTCTGCCATAATTGAACTTTTCTAATCTAGTTGACACAAGAAAACTACCTTAAGAAAGGGGGCACATTATGCAGTATCAAGGTCAGAATTGAATTTTGTGTGGCAAAAGGGTTTGTGCATGAGGCTCACTGTGCCGTTTATTCAGACACATGCATATATGTCAAAGTCATGAGAATATGTTGGTCAGCTCCCCCAATGGATTATAACTGAATCAAGTTTGGTATCTGTAACTGCGTGTGTAGTGTGTGTGTGTGTGTGTGGTTTTTTTTTCCCTCGTACTTGTGCATATACACATGTAGTTTCGTCTTTTTTGTTAGTTGCTGTCTACTCCACTGTCGCCGTGCTCTTTGCTAGGTGCACTTTTTGTGCACCTCAAATGGTTTTGCTCTTTCCTTGCTGTGAGCGTGGAGTATGACCGCAAGTTTGCATGCTGTTAACGCAATTTACCACAGTTTTTATTATGATTTTCACGCATCCAAGCCTTCTGTATAGCTTATGTGCAAGCCTTTTTTGTTTGTTTCTTTTGGTACTGTGCACATATCTTCAAGATGTATTTGTGGCGCATGTGACACGATTTTTTCTCCCACCTTTCTTGTGTGGCCATATCGATATATATATATGTATAATGTATGTAATAATGCTTGTGGATGTATGCATATTTTTGCTCCTGCGGTGGGAATACCTTTGTGTGAGCAGTCGGCCGTGCAGTTGTTTTGCCCTCTTCACAAGCAGCCTCACCATTCTTTGCTTCTGTGTTATACATATGTCTGTATAAATATGTACAACGCATAATCTGCCCTTTGCCTCTACTCTTTATGTGGGCAACGTTTGTAAAGTTTACAGTTGCAGGTCACTCCCTGCTGCCTGAAAAGAAAATTGCCCTCTCCCCCCCTTCTCCCATCCAATCTGGTGCCTGTTGTACTTGGTGGAAGCAAGACTTTAGTAGTGAGGCTTAATGTGTTGTAATTACATTGTACAGTGTATTTGCCCTAATTATACATATTTTTCTTGTGTGGTGGCGGGGGAAATCAAAATTAGCCACTTTTCTTGAAGACTGCGCTTTTGCTTTTTCCTGCTCTCTTTTTTTTTTTTTTCCTTCTCCCTTTGTATCTCTGCCCATTTGTGGCTCTTGTAAAATGTGGGGAGATGACAAAAAAAAAATGATATAGTTTTAAACTGTAGACAACACGCACTCACTATTTCCACTTATAGACTATTTGTGTACGTAAGCCACATTCAAACACTGTGTACCATATATATATACATATATATATATATATAAATATATACATACATTTCAAGCAGCAGCAACAACCACCACCGCGACAGACAGATGCGTCCCCAGTATTTCTTTTTCTATACCATTCTTTTAGCAAATTGTACAAATGTAAATTGTATAATTTTTATCACCAACACTTTTGCAGTGCAAAATGGAGTAGGACCCGCCGACAGCGATCATCGCGTCCCCATAGGGACTTCAGAGAGAAACCGCAGTCACATAGGTAGCAGTGATTCGAGGGGGTCTTCTAATAGTGGTGCATGTACAGGGTGTTGTTGCTTGGTTCTAGGGAACAAATAAGGCGTGGCTAGAATTGGGAAAAAAAAAAAATGTTGGATGATGTAGTTTGTTTAGGTTATTGGGGTTGGGCATGTTGAATAAAATTTAAGTCAGGCAACAGCGATGAAACAGTAGCATGATTGATTTTGTGTCGATCTTAACTGCTGCGCTATTGTGTGTGCCATGGGAGACTGATTAGCTATGAGTGTCCCTCGACAGGTAAGGTAATACGAGCATTAGGTGGGGACAAGTGCTTTCTACTTCAATAAAGCTAGAACTGATCATAGTCTTGCCCAAGATAAGCTCTTCATGTAGCACGTAAATGGAGAGAAAAAGGCATAAATTTGGTAGTTTTTCATCGTGATTGATTTGCCGTCATGGTAGGTTTTATGAAAATGCATGTTGACTGTTGTGCGTACTAAATGTTGCATTGGTAAGGTAGCCACTTATGGTCTATGAGCTCGTCTGCTTGTTTGTGCTAGCATTCAGCACAAAGGTAGCATTTATTATCACATTTCTGTTTTATTTGGCACATTTGGATGTGCTACCCAACAAGCTTCATCTGCAGTGTATTAGTTTGCTTAGGTGCCAGGATAAACTAAAGAAAAAGGCCTTGAATTTTCTCGGCAGGAGGAACAGTAGCACCGTCTTCCGGGACTTATGTTTCTTCATGTTTTTTCTCCACGTTAGTTGTTTGGAGGTCGAGAGTACAGAGGCTGGCTGCTCTTTCATCTGTACCACATCAGATACCACGTACTTCAATATTGCTTTCAGTTACTAGAAAGAAGTAGTGCATGCAGCAGTCATTTAAGCAAGGATGTGCTACAATAGTCTCACCACTGTGCGTAAAAAAAAAGATATATTGGTACTAGCACAGTCCAAGGATCCATTGAAACCTGGCTACTTGACTGATTCAGCATTCTTTGACTCTGATCCTTTTGTTCTTTAATCCAATTCCATTGTGATTTTAAATTTTTCATATCAATTGTCTTATCCTATAGCATAGTACATTACCATAAAAAGTGTATCACTCACTCTCTTTAACTTGCCACCCTGTACATGCCATCACTTGTGGCCCGTCTTGTACCATGCGCGCAGCCAACATGTCGTTTTACTACGATATTGTGCTTACCACTTTGTGATGTCTGCCCCCTTTCGAGGCTGATTTGGATTTGTTTTCTCTTTCCTTGCCTTTTTGTTCCATGTTCACTGAGGGGGGGAAAAGCATTCTCTCGGATTGGCGGCTGTCCTCCACGGTTTCTCTTGTGGCCTGTAAAGCTTGCACACAGTGTGACCCAAGGAAAGATGAGATGTCGACGAGCTTAACCTGTTGTATTATAAGAAAAAAAGAACTATTTATGAATGATGAGGTAACTCTTTGTAAATGTATGTACAGAGTTTGCTTGTGCGCTCGTCGTCACAGGCATCTCAAGGAACCCTTGGTTTTTCTCGTGGCTCAGCATGCCTCTGATTTTAGGTTGTCAATTCTTTCTTCCCATTTCGGTTTTCCTTTCCTTGTTTTTTTTTTTCCCCTCTCATTTCGCACTTGCCTCTCTGCCATTTTATTTTTTCAAAATGCATTAATGAAAGCCCTGGGAGCAAACTGTAGATAGATAGGCATTTAAGAACTTGAGTGCAGAATGTTTCTGTTAGTGTACATACAACATAAAAATTAATCGAGTGAGGCATACAATTCTTGGGGCAATAAAAAATTCACTGTTCTATTTAATAATTAATGCTTCTGGGTTAGGCATGCTACAAGGCCCAAAGCCGTGCTGATGTATGCCAGCACTTGCAACACCTGTTCTATGTTGCGCTGTTCTGAAGATGCTCAGTGACTTCGCCTTAATTCATTTGGAGGGCTTAGTGTAGTGTTAATCTTCCATTGTTGCCTCTGTTACCATTCATACTCTGAGGTCGTTTACAGCTGGAGCAGTGGGACAACACTGGGATGTCAGGGGGGCCGACATTGCACGCACTGTTTGTAATTCGTCATATTTATGCAGCTGCGTAACTGCCAGGCAGTGTTTTCTTGTCAGGGTGTCCCAGTGCTGTCACACCACTCAGCTCACAAACGCACACAGACTAGCTTGGTTCCTCCAGAGTAGAGCTTACTGTAGCATAGAACGGTAACACTATGCCAAAGCCACCCCCTTCTGTATATTGTACATCTGCCTATCTTAACATTGGAATTGATCCTGAACCATGAGGAATGCATTTCCTGCAAATTTTTTCTTCCTGCCAGCTTTTTTGCTTAGATGCCCACTTTAGGCGTTGGGTGAGCGTCACTTTAAAATTGCGTTATTCTTGACAACGTTGCATGATGTCAGCGTGCACAACACCGGAAATCGAGTGAGGATTTGTTTCTTCTGGTCAATCCTTTTAAAATGTGGAAAAAGCTGGTGTGAGCATTGCACCCGAGTACAGCGCTTTCTTCCAGGTGTGTTGCTAGTACTGGCATGCTAAGCCTTTGCAGTTCTTGCCCAGCCCAGCACTTGTATTTCCAATCAGTTTTCAAATGTGGGTTCACTTGCCCTCGCTGTTTTTTGTTGGTGTACAGTTTTGGTGTGTTGTAAAACATTTTGGCCAATGCCTCTTTCTTTGTAAAGTGGTTCTCTGTAATAAACACGTGACAGGAATAAATTTCTAACTTGTAAGATAGAATGTCGATGGCAGCGTTGAATGAAGTTACGATTTTGATACACGGTTCTCTTCAAATTGGGTCGTGGATATATCCATTGTAAATGGTCATTAAATCACCTGTCCATAGGAAAAGGTTTACCATTCACAGGCCCAGGCATGTCAGTTTGGTGGTCTCATACAATGTAAGAATGAAAGCCTTTTTTTTTTTGTCCTTACTGTGAGCATTTCGGTTTTAGTTGTACTCTTTTCCTGAAAGGTTTTTCACTGGGAGCCATTGAATGCCTACCTCAAATGGGTGACTAGCTTCAGTCTAAATTTAACCCATAATTGTATCGACTGACGTTGTGCATGTTCTGGTGATGTGGCCATGTTGTTGCTTTTGAAGCTTAAAACTTATGTTGAGGAAAGCCTTTTGTTGTTAAACCATTATGTTCAGGCTTCCTCACATCAGAATAATTGTAGAAAAGATGAAAAGGAAACTTCCAAGTCTGACCTTTTCTTGAGACCACATGGCCACTTCATCAATGCACACCTAGTCCAAGCAAAGTGGCATATGACGCATGACAAAGTTCCTGTGGCTTCTAGGGTTCACGACAGCAGGTGATCCGTTTGTGGGTGGCAAACTTCTATTTTCAGTCCCCCTTTCCCCCCTGTTTCTTCTCACACATGATTTAACTTTGGACACCTCTGTTCTTGAACAAAAGTGCTGTACTTCCCTTTTTTTACTATTACATTTCCACCACCTTTATTTTGACTGTATGTTTCACTTCAGCTCCCAGTGCGTCCTGATCATTAATTAGGTACACTGTGTCCCGGGGAGAGTGAAAGAAAAATGGTAGGCCTCTGATTGTTTTTGAACAAATCTTTGCGAACCATGTGTATCCCTTGCGTGGCAGCCCACGCCCCAGTGTACTGCAGCACACGCTTTTCGATGGTGTTCCAGATGAGAGGCGGTGTTTTGAAAGTAGCTTGATGAAAGCGTCACCTCGTCTCGTTTTCTTTTATTTTTATCTTTTTTTCCTGTCCATTGTGATTACCAGACCAGCTGCGTTTCTGCAAGGTAAACATCTTTTGAGGGTGACCAAACTTTGAGAATTGACGGTGAAGTTGAAGTGTGTCCATGGTGTGTTTTTCTAAAAGTTTTTTTTTAATGGATTTTCTTTTCTCACCGCTGTTTATGCAGAAATCCATAGTGACTGTTTTGCAATGACTTGTATTTTGGTCGGTTGTAATTGGCTGTGGTAGATCTGGGTCAGATTTCCCCCTCATATTTTTGTTGGCGTTGGTCACTGCACTAGTGCCACTCACTTGCCTACCACTTGACGTGGATCACACATCTGTGCTTTTTTGGTGGACTGGTTCCACGAAGAGTGTGTGTTAATTACTCGCTGCTGAACAAGGGGTTGTGCTGCACCAAGGGAGACACTGTGCCTTGTCATTTTTGCTGCTGGGACAGTCACAACAAAACCGCGCTGGAACAGCGGTGGCCGTAGTGGTCCGGTGGTTCTTTCACATTGCAGTCTTCTTTCTCTTGTCATCTGGGGCTTGTGTTGTATAATCCATTTCGCGTCTGATGTTAGCATATTGTGTACGTCGTTGTACCATACTGATCTTGTAAACGTTTGTGTTTGGATACTGTAGAAAAAAAAATAAATGACTTTGGAGTAAAAGTAGATGCAGTTTACTGTTTTCTTTCATGTGTGGCTTGCCGAAAGAGGCCTTCTGGAGCATTTGGTGCCCCGACTGGTGTGTAGGTGCATTCTCGAGCACCTCAGAAATACAGTCGAGGTAGCGTCGGGTCCATGAGTTAGTGTGACATATCCTCAATCAAAATCATTAGTCGGGCTGCAGTAGGATACAACTTAACAGCAGTTAGCAACAAGGGCAGACGGATTGCGTCAGTCGGTGTTGCTCCGCCAGCTAAACGCAGAAGCGAAAGGGCGCCCTGTTTGCCTTCCGTACCTGCTGAGCGTCTTCTCTTACCCCTGTATGCAGAGATGTAACTTGCATCGCGCCTGGACTTGGGGAAGTCGGCCCGAACTACGGAGCGGAGTTGAAAACGGCCTAGTCGGCCTTCGCGTTTAAAGTTGTAAGATGTAGGAACTTTATTCGCGTTTCATAGACGTTGGAACTGACCAGACCTCTACTCCTCCAGCCAACCACAGATGCAAACGAAATCGCCGTCATAAGATCTTTTCGACATGGCGCCGTGCATAGAGTTTCTTGCATTTCTAAAAGTTTTTTTAATGTAAGTAAGAAACTCTATGGCGCCGTGTTTATGTCTTCGGCACCTGCGGAGCGTCTACTGAGTCCTTTAATCGGTAACGCGTGAAACAGTTGAGCAACTCGAGTGGCGGAGCTTGTGGCGCGCCGGGTTTTCGCATTGCAAGCGCTTGGTTTCAGCTCAATAAAGAATTGCCCTTTTCATGTTCCACTCTAATAAACGAGCGAAGACATACAAATTTATGCACCTATCCATTATTGTTGTCACCCTCGCTTTATTTTGATAACACAGAAAGTTCAAAGAAGGAACTATTTGAGGCTTCGCGAAGACTTGAGTTGTATCCGACTATATAGATATTTCTTTCCCGTTTTTAAGTGCCAAAAATATTTGATGTGTCGCCGACGCATAACATTCGTTGGCGTTCCTTTCTATGTTCTCCTGTTCTTCCATCCTCTTCCCCTGTTCAGCCATGTTCTTCCTAAAATTGTTCCCCGCAGACACTTGAATGCTGATGCGAGAGAATGTCGACGAAAATTCAGCGTTTCAGTACGCGTACGTTTTTTTATATTTGGCGCGTTCACTGTCATATTTGACATTAACGCGTATGCTTACGGTCCGACCCTATCTGCGCGCACATACCCAACTCCAAGAGTTTAGGAAGAACATGGCAGCCGAGGCGCGCACCGAGGTTACTAGCCACTGTACCGAGGTCTCATATTCCGGGCAGGACAAATCGAGCCCCCTTCACAGGCCGAAGAGCGCCTGCTCTCCTTCCGTAATATATATGCTGTCGTACTACTGAGACTACCGGAGAGTATACACACCCCCCAGCCTCATCCCTAACCATAAAGCAGGCCGCACATCTTGCCTCTCCTTTCCCCATCCCGCATCACTGGCTGTAGCGGTGTCTTACGATGAGACCATCATGACCAGCTTTTCTGCTCTCGATCAGCGAGAGGTCATCTCCTGTGCGACGAAGAGGACTGCGCTTCAAGGCCTTTCCTTTGCTTTGTAAGGGTGGTGGTGGTGGTACGTGGTAGTGATTAGAGGGAAGGAGAAAGACGCCTATTTTTTGCAACCCAAAAAGGAGCACGGCGCAGTAGGAAGCCTACATGACATGACTGCTTTCAGCAGTCATGTAGGCCAGAGAACACCTATATACGCGTTTTTGTAGGCTCCCTACGGCGCAGCGTCTAAGGGTGTCTCGTCACAGTGAGGGAGCACGCACGTGCTCTGTAAGGGGCTTCGCCCCCGCATTCACACATCGGTAATAAATGTTTTTACCACCAGCAGGCTGTGTGCGAGCGGGAGCTACTTCAAAAAAGAAAAGAAAAAAAAGCGGTACGTCAAGGAATTCTAGTCGTGATCATTTAAATTGTGCTTGAGGAAGGAGCGGCCATATATGCGCTGCGTAAAAGCACTCTTCAACGTTCGGTCGTTGTTCTTGCGCTGTTTTAGACGAAAAAAATGCATTGGGTGTATTCACGCGCGCCTCTGTGCGAAAGAACAACCCAAGAGGTAATGTCACGTCGCATCTCTCGAAGGCAATACAAAATTACCATTCATAACTAGCGTTCGTGACGCTATTGCAGTTTCGTTTTCGGTTTTACGTATAGACCTGCAACTTTGCGCATATTGCGTGCTTTGGCGTTACAGGCAGCGCTAGTGGCGGTGGACTAGAGAAGCGTTGTCTTGCAGCGCCACTACGCGCTCCGCGGACATCTCGGGCAACATTCGCTTCGCTCGCCGCACTCCCTGCGTTCGTGCTGTTCAGCTGTCCGTGACGGGTTTGGGAAGGCGAAGCCGGGGATCGTCGGCTGTTGACGTCATGGTCGTGGTCCGTCGGGCCGTATCTGTTGTGTTTTGTTCGGTCCCGAAGAATGTGATGTGCACACCGGTGCTGTAGCCTGTGCCAGGCGCTGTGATCTTTGTGTGGAAACGTGTGTGTGTGTTTGCCTGTGTGCATCGCGTGCTTGTGTGCGCGCGTGTGCCATGCCGGGGTGTGCCGTCTCCTGAGGAGCAATGTTCCGCTGTATTCCACTGTTCCGTGGGTGCAACCGTCAAGTCGAGTACATCGACAAGAGACACAGTAACTTGTTCAATATACCGGACGATGTGCTGAGGTACGCGAGGACGTTAGAAGAGCTGCTTCTAGATGCCAATCACATTCGCGACCTACCGAGAGTAAGTAGCGCGCTGCCTGCATGCATGACGAGCTGTACGACAGCCCAGCTTTGGCTAGGCCTAACCGGCCGACTAGGCTTACGCCGCTGTTTTAGACGCGAATGCTTGCCTTTGCAGGGTCTTTTTCGGCTCACGAAGTTGCGGAGATTAAGTGTCAACGACAATGAAATCTCCCAGCTTCCAGCGGACATTGCCAACTTGATGAACCTGGTCGACTTGGATGTGAGCAAAAACGGTAAGCAGACATCATTACTGCTGCGTTCTGGGGATTTCTGCTGTAAGAAAGCTATGCAGGGTGCCTTAGCAAGTAAACGACTCAACAACTGGGAGGCACTGAGGTGTGCAGGTCAGGTAGTACTTTCCGCTGCCTTGCAATTCGAGAATGCTGCGAAGAGCAGACGGGAGTGCCGAGAAAAGCACGGAGAAAAGCCGAAAACGCAGTCACGTGGTGTCAGCTGAGCCGAGCTGCGTGACAGACAGGGTCGCAGGAATTCTGTGCATGCCGCTTTGAAAGGTTTCCTACGGAAACGCGGCGGTACACCTACGCTACAGGGCTGCATACCTTGCGGATGTATGACTCTCTTGCGTCTTGGATGGGCGGGACCTATGAACTTGACAGCAAGTTGCGGCTAGCGTCTGTATGCAAGACCGGCGATGTTCGGCCCCGCCCTTCTGAAATAATGTTGCACTGTTTCCACAACTTCGGTACTCCAGTTAATCTGTGATTATCTCTCGGTTAACGCTTTCTTGTGCGCAGCGCCCGGTAACCATTTGCTCCGAGCGAGTGACATCGGAGGAAATGGGCGAGGCTGGCTGCTTGCTCATAAGTGATTTGTGCGTCGTGCCTCGTCGTATCTTGCTGTTGCGTAAGAAGTCGGTCACGCCTCCTGGAGGCTACATTCCATCGCACCGTAACGCGCGTCCCTCTCCTCTTTTACCGTATTGCCCTCTGCGGTGTGTGTCTGTACGCTTGGCGTGCTTCCAGGACAAAAAAATGTTGTTTTCTATTCAGCCTGTGATTTGCAAAGTTCATGAGAATTGTACAACGCCTTGGACGCCGCTGATTGTGGTGTTTCGCTTAGGTGACGTTATAGCCTTACACTTTCCAATGAAAATCGTGTGCACACAACCAATATTAGTTGATTTGCAAGCACTGCTGAGGCTACGGATAAAAGGAGCTTCACGGTCCCAGTGTTGCCTTCTGCAAAGTATTTCGGGCCTGCTGTGGATATAGTAAGCAGTGGGTACCCCTAAAGATCAGTATGGTCATCATAATTAGAACATGTAGCTATACTTTACCATGGCATTCGCCTTGCTCTTTTTTCCCATCCAGTTTGCATTACACTTACACAGCTACCTCACAGTCCTGTGATGTGTTTCTACTCTCTCAGCAATACTTTGCTTCATGTGGTATTTTGCTGCTGTACCAGAATGGCAGACATTTACTGCACTGGGGAGGCTTTTTCTTTTTTCCCTTAAAATCTTGCTACTTGGCATGTAAGGTGGCGTACACATTTCGTTGCATTCACATGGTGCATGCTCTGGTGCTGGAAGTCACCCGATTTCAGTCGTCTCATTGCAGCTGTAGTCCTTGGAACCTCCGAAAATTTCCCATGACCTGCACAATTGCAAGTGTTGTTGTTAGATCCTCAGGGCACTGTGGTTACACCACATTCTATGAATTGCCTTACCTTTAAAAATGCCAGCAACCATTGCTGCCCCGTCAACTTCTGGTGACAGTAGTACAGTGGTTGGGGTTACTGCAGAAATAAATATGTTTGAACACCAGAAATATGGGCATGTCAGTTTCATAAAAGAGTCATCGATTTGAGGAAAATTCATGAGTGTGGAAAATAGCCACCTGTTTCAGTGCGGACAGCGAAACTAGTAAACGGCCCTAGCGAAACCATGCACTGTGCATGTGTTAAAAGAGAATGGCTGATATCATGGACCACCGACAAGTGGCAGCACATATTCTTGCAACTTTTTATAGGCATCTATTTGCTCAGTAGGAGAGTCCAGAACCATTAACTATAGATATTCTTGAGACAAGCTGAAATTTAGAAGAGCCTTTTAAATCTCTAATGATGTTAAGAAATGGTTATATGGGTATATTTTAACTTCTGCTGGATGCTCATACACTTTCTAAACCATGTAGGGTGATCTACAAGAGACATCTGCAATAAACTGCTTTTCTCGCCCATTGCTCATGTTAAATCTGCCATCTATGTTAGCAGCCGAACGATAACCTGAAGGAACAGAGATGTCCATGTTGCATAATTCACACTTTAAACAATCACTTTCTAGTTTTAAAGAGTCCCATTTTATTTTATTTTTCTGCTCAGTTTCATTGGGAAATACTAGTTGTAATTTGCAGTTAGCTGTTGTTAAAGGGTATAGTATGGATGTGAATATTTATAATTTTGGAATGAGTTGCACATTTATTGGCAGCTGTTTGAATGATTTTTAACATGTGACATCATTGACAGTGCGTAGTGCGATATACAGTTGAAGCAATGGTGCTACTACTATAGTTCTGGCCATTGTCTAGAGAAATAACAGTAACACATATTAGAATAAAAATAAAACTTTGAAGGAGCCATGCCTCTTCACACTTTACCATAACCACTTATGCTGAAATTTTGCTTAGGCACGTCATTATTCTGTGCATATTATTCTGTACTCATTGTGAATCGTAGAAAAATTTAGACTGAATAGAACATCAGTTTATCTGATGCTGTAATGGTGGCAACAAAAACAAAGCAAACCTACATAGTAATGCTAACTGGCTGAAAAACTACTACTTGAAATAATTCTAATAATTCATAACCGACGGGCTCTACTGAGACTTCAATTAACAAAATTCTTGATTCTTCGTGTGTGATGTGTGCTTTTATATATATATAGACTATGGATTTGTAAACTGCAGTGAAATTACATTCGCAGTTTGTCTGGAAAGTAATATGGCTGAATTTTCCTAAAAAGCTTATTCAGAGTTTTGACATGTCGGCTTCATAGTTCTAAATATGTGCACCTTCTCCATCGACACAGCTTTTCCAACAACTCTGCCAATCACTGAAAGCTCCTTGGAACGCAAAAGAGTGAATTCCCTTCAGTTCCCGAATTATGGCCACTTGAATGGCCGGACTGAGCTGTGGTGCTGTTATTTCATGACCTCTTTCAATGGGAGGGAGAAGTCCGAAGGAGCAACATCTGGGATGTAGGGTGTTTGGGGAAGCTGCGTGATGCCGTGTTTGATCAGGAAGCCTTTGACAGCAAAGACAATGTGGCTCGGTGCATTGACGTGATGTAGCCTGCATGATCCAGCGATTGCGGGTGACTCGATTTTGTAATCTTTCCGAGTTTAATTGTCCTGATATTATCTGCACCTTTAATCTGCTGTCAGAGTTCAAAAGATCTGGCACCGAGTTTTTGTCACCTTTGGCCGTTGAAGGATGTCCTGACCATTGGTCATCTTCAACTTCCTCTCTTCCCTCATGGAACTTTTTGTGCCACTCAAAAACGCACAGTCCACCGATGGTACCTCTCCCATAAGCAGTCATGATTATGTCATGGGTCTCGCTTGCAGTTTTGCCCAGTTTGATGCAAAAGTTCACTCTGTAAAACTGCCCTGGCAATGCACCTTGAAAGGGGCTTGCCTTGAACTTGATTTACACTCCTTAAAAGCTTTGGCATGACTGGCAACTGGTGTGCTTATAGCTATGACCACCTACCACTCAACCATAGCGGTACCCTCCCCTTCCTTGACCACATTATGGCCAGGAAAAAAGATTAGTTCTACTTTCTGTACATACCCTCTAATTTTTGTAATTTAAATGCTAGGATACAAACATTTGTCTGCTATAAGAGGAAAAATGTTCATGATTGAATCAAGCTGTTCATAATTTGATTGGCTTCTGGCAGTATTCAGTTCACACTGAGAAATTGTTGTTTTGACATATGTTTACTAAGAGGCAACACACATGTGTGTGTAATCATGCATTGCATCCCTTGCCTGTAATCTATGTTGCTGTTAATTTTATTCATATCAGTATTTTATGGAATGTAAATGTTAGAGCATTTTATGGAGTGCATGACTTTCAAGGATTTAATAGCGTTTTTTTTTTCCCCTTTTCTATGCCTCTGAAAAAAGTTGAGCAGTTGACTACCACCTGTAGCACTTGATTTTCACTGATGCAAAATGTTGCTTGATTTGAATAGTGTGGACAAATGATAGGCTTTATTCACAGTTGTAACTAATGTGCTCATGATATATAATTGCAGTTATGTGTGGCAAACATTCTTTAATGCTGAAAATGATGAATGAGCATGTTTCCAGGATGTGCCTGGGGGGAATTTCTTGTGAGGTAAAATTTTTGTGTAATAGCTGCTGGTTCTGAGTGTGTGCCTTCATGCTCCCTCCAGGCAGCTGATTATTGCAGTTAAGTGATAGATGCAAAGGCCTCTACCATCTTATGCATGACGACATAGGCTTGCTTGTTATATTTCTCGAAGATTTGCTAGAATAGTCTTACTGCTAGGTTAGCTGCCTCATCTAATTTGCAGCTTCTGCTGATATGCAACACATTGTAATAGTTTAAATGTTCCTATAGCGTTAGAAGTGCAAGAGATTTCTTGAAGCTTTGCTCAGTTGTTTTGTGTCATTGACATCGAAAATGCCATTCATGATCTGCCCTCACAATAAGGCTCACACACTAGATAGGAATTGACAGCATTGAAGGAAATAAAGAGCTGCAAGCAATGGTAAGCGAAAAATAAGGAGGAACCAGCTGGCGGTATAACTGCAGATTTTTGATTGAGTGTACTTTGCAAAGGAAAATTTATAAAGAAGCTTAGTCATTGCGTTGAGGTAGCTGACCGAATTGCTGTTACAGCAATGGACAGTGAACATTATGCGATGTTGAGCCATCACTTAGCCAATGCTGGTAGTGTTCAAGCAAGTACTGCTGAGCAAGTGACTGCTGACCAGTTATACCCCTGTCACACGAGGCAACTAAAGTGCACTTTGAGCGAGTGCACTTACGCTCACAAAGTGCACTTACGCTCACGCGCTGCTACACGAGAAAGAGAAGTGTGCTTTGGGAATGTGCATTCCCCTAGCGGACGTGGCTGCAAACTGCCCGAGGACAAGAATAGCGAGGTTTTTTTGTTGAAATATGATTTGCTTTAATACATTGCAGTGCTTCTAATAACGAAAACAATGTTTTAAACATACTACGGGCGCCGCATTGTGCATTAGCGTATTTGTTTACAAGCCACTGGTACCGAGGCTACACACTTCGTCGCCGCGAAGTGAGTTCGGCGAATGCACTTGCCTGCAAGTGCACTTTGCAGCGAGTGTCACTACACGTTCCCGTGTGACAGCGTGCGAATGACACTTGCGGCGAAGTGCACTTGCTCAAAGTGCACTTTAGTTGCCTCGTGTGACAGGGGTATTAACAGTGCCATCCACTTTGAAATGCGCTGTTTGTGTAAGATGGGACTGCTAGCAGCGAAGCAGTCCAAGCGCTTCAGTATGCTGACGGACAGCTGCTATTGATGGACTTGTCGCTGGTGCCCAACTCGCGTGCTCCAAATGGCAATCCATTTGGTGTCGATGAATTAAGTTAAAACATTTATCAATGGACGCAAATTTGAGGGACGTTCTACTGAGGCAGAACTAGCGTCTCGATTAAGCAGCCCTTGATTTCAGAACTCTTTCATTGTTTCGCATTTAGGGGTGTTTGAATGAGGCGTATCTCTGGGGAAATGCGTAAGGGCTCGGTTGGCAACAATTTGATTAGGGCTAGTTTGTGCAAATCTAGAACTGACATAATCAAAAGAAGAGGCGTGCAGGACACGGACACAAGAAGAGAAGTGAACACCACGAACGCCGTGGTGTTCACTTCTCTTCTAAGTGATCTATACTTAAGCAAGTTTGACTGCCGTTTAAAAGAGGCCTTAGGGGACCGCATCATTAGGGTATTTCGGTATGCGGACGATTACTTGGTACTTTGTAGTAAGGATGAATTTGAATCCGTCGTCACCTATGTAAGCGATCAATTTAAACTTAATGGAGATGGTTTAACGTTTACGAAAGAACTACCGGAGAAAAACGTAATACAATTTTTAGATATCTCGTTGTCATTTGAGCGGAATCACGTGTGTTGGCAGTATTCCCCTAGAGCATCTAAGCCGTTGCTAAATTTTGACTCCAAGCATTCGAAAGTAGTAAAAAACGGAATAGCCTTGTCCTGTTTAAAGTCAGCCCTAACGAAGTCGTGCGTGCACCGTTTGACCATTAGCTTTAATGCGCAGGTTGAGCGCCTCTTAGATGCAGGTTACCCTAGACTAGCCATAGCCACAGTAGCTGAGCGTCTTAAGAAGTCGATTTCGACCGGAACAAAAGCGGTAGCAGAGAGTAACATTAACAAGAAAAAGGTCGTGAGTATTCCTTACATCCACGCAGTTTCGCACCGGCTTAAGAAAGTGGGAAGTAAATATGGGGTTAATGTTGTGTTTACGGCTCCCAATAAGTTAGGAAGGGTTTGTGCTGCAGTGCATAGAAGAATTGAGCAGAAGGAAGGTAAGAAGCGAACCGATATCTGTCCGGTTAAGCACCTAGCCAAGAACAATTTCACCGACTGCCGCATGGGTGTAGTTTATAAGATTCCTTTTAGCTGCGGACGGTTTTATGTAGGGCTAACTGCGCGTTGTATTAATCAAAGATTAATTGAACACAGGAGGTCGCTATCAGGTGGGACGCCGTCCAATCTATCCTTGCACTGCCAGGTCTGTAGCTGCATGCCCGAGTTAGATAATACCGAGATCCTGTACAGGCATAAGAACGAAGATACGCTTTTATTGGTTGAGGCCTGGTATATCAGTATTAGTGGAAGTGCATGCGTGAGTCAACCGTCGATTAGCTTAAACAGGGAGGAGATAGAATGCCTTGGGAGTTGTCTATCGCGTAGGCGGGCACGTGTGACCGATTGACAGGTGGCGCTACCATTCCGAGCATGCGCAGATAAGCTGTGTGTCTTCTTTCTTTTTCGCCTCTGTGCTGTGCATCAGTTGCTAGTCGGCGTTCGTGGTGTTCACTTCTCTTCTTGTGTCCGTGTCCTGCACGCCTCTTCTTTTGATTATGGAATGTTACCAACTCGCTCAACTTTCCGTCCTTTAGAACTGACAGTAAGACAACAAATACAACGGGTGAGGAATTGAGCAAATGTCCACCTAGGGGGACATGTCGGCTTCTGCCCGACGTCGTCAGACAGAGAGTCCGACTTAATGCACGGTCTCCGAGATCCTAAGCCATTGGGCACTCTTCGTCACCGCATGTTCTCGAGCTCGAGCCAATCAGCGGCGGCCGAAATGGACAGTTCCACTGGGTGGGACAGTTACAGAACTGCTCCCCAGGGCAAGCGCTCGGCATTTGTCGCTATGGTCTTCTCCGGTTCCTTCCCAGCCCGCACGCGGCGGTGTGAAGCCCCCCAACGACAGTCGGCGCCGCTCGCACCAGGAAACGAGCTAGAAGGGACGATTAACTTTATTATTTTTTTTCTTCTCCTTTACGTCCTTCGCCGCCGTAGGGGGATTGTATGTACTACCTGCGTGTTTGTGTGCGCGTGCAGCGAGAGCTTATCGCTGCGACGGCGTCTTTTATTATTATTTGTTTGTTTCACGGGCATCGCGGATGTGTTTCCCGCAGAGGCGCGGTTCTTTCGAGCGCGTTTCTTATTTCTTCGCTCGCTCCTTGGTATCTGAGGGCGTGTTCACGTCGCATCCTACCTTCAACGCTGTCTGTTAGGTGAGACGACTTCGGCTGGTTAGCGAGAAAAAGTTTCGCCAGGTTTTGCCGGCTTGTGCACGCGCCCGCGGTGTTAGCGTTGGACTAGTTTCAAAGCTGGAGATACTGGCTGCCGTACTCATGTTTTATTTACAGAGGAAACCTGTCCGCATATTTATATATGTATGCCTCGGATTAGCATTTTTGTATGGCTGCCGAGACCTGAGTCACTGCAGAGTTTATCGGATCACTGTTGCTCAGCCAGAAAAGCTTGCGTACACGAGTGTGATGAGAACACAGCAGCAGTTGTATTAGAAGCTTTCTTTTTGTTAAAAAATTAAATCTCACTGTCATGTGCTGTCGAGTTGGAATGGGCGGCCTCGATTTCTCCTGGCTTACCTGTAGCTGAAGGATGTGGGTTCGATTGCGAGTCGCGGCGGCTCCGTTTCGACGGGGGCGGACTGAAATATATATATAAAATAACGCGCAAAAGTGTACTTAGATTTAGGGGCACGTTAAAGAACCCCAGGTGGTCGAAATTAAACCGGAGCCCCTCCCCCTTCATCTCTTAACTACTGCATTTCTCATAATAACAAAACACGTCGCAGGGCTAGCGGCCAAATATGTTGCATGATATATATATTTTTTGTGTGTTCTGTTGCCTAGTATTATATAACTTCCCACTCCTGCTATAGCCCTGAATAGGGCTGCAGTATGTATAAATAAATAAAATATTCAGTGCTACTTTTAGACGTAGACAGGACAGCGGGGGCTCGCCTTAGCCAGTGCAGTTGGATGATGATGATGATGACGAAAACATCTTTATTGAAGAAAAATAAAAATGGGGAGGGTCCCTAGTCCGGGACTCCTAGGTGCAGTTGGAGTTTTTTTTCTTCCTCAATGTCTTTTGTTAGTGGACACGCAGATAACCTGTAAGCAAGCGTGGTCCACACCGCGCTGTCTGGAACCCTATCTCTACCGTCTCAGTCGAGACATTCTCACTCACGTGAAGCCGAGATAAGTATGACGAAGCCTCGCATTTAGATATCCAAATAAAAAAAAAAGCAAACGGGCCCGACCTGTTTTTGTCATGGTGCTCGCGATGGCTGAATTATCTAGACGATCGTTATGTAGGAGCGCGGATTGGAGGATATAGCCGAATTCCACCGGAGTGACCAGACCGGCGGAACATGTATGCAGCGCGATCTTCGAAACAAAAAGAGAGCGAGAAGGCGCGTGTATAGTGTGCTAGCCACCCAAAGTGCGGCGTCCGCAGCAACCGTGTTGTCTCGCACGCGTGCTCTTCCGAAACAGACAAGGGCCGCATGCATTTCCTCGGTTGGCCACGCGTCACGGCCCTTGTCGCACCGCTTGTGTCCAGCCCGGAAGATAATCTGCTGGAAGGAACTGAGGGCGCTCGAAATCAGGCCCTCTCCCTCTATCTCTCTAAATATATCTCTGTATCTCTACCTCTCAAGGGCACTTGGTGGTGGTCTCTGGGCGGCACCAGCACGCTCCGACGGTCGCCGCTTCTCATTATACTTAAGATCAATATCCATCTCTAGTTCGCTCTCATTCCTGAAGTTTAAGAGGAGAAAGAAAACATGGATGTCACCATCCGCTATTCGAAGTCGACGTCGACTCCCCGGCGTTGAGACCTCGGTAGTTTTTAGCAGGTGGTGGCTTATTGTGCTTTCGGTATTGTATAATACCGTGCCGTCGTAGCCGGCGCATGGCCATTTCAGTACCGAAGAACCTGCGCTATTAGTTCTGCACGTACAGTAACATGATGAAAGGTATCAAGGTGCTTATAGATGTCATTCCCATTAAAATAACAATGCATACCACGAGGGAACGGTACTGGCGTGCTCACCGTGCGGTAGTTTTCCGCTGGCAAAAGGTGACGCCGTGCCGTCGTGGTCGGCACGGGGCTATTTAACTTGGCAAGGCCTGCGCAAGCTATATTCGATGCGTACGGTAACGTGATGAAATCATGAGAGCGGCTGTAAAGTGGCTATTATAGCTACGTGCCGACCAAGGCACGGTACGGTAGTGCCGTGTTTACCGCACAGCAAAGGCGGTGCTGCTAAATGTCGGGTATGTCTCGTTCCGAAGTGTGGTAGTTGTAGCTTGGAAGTATGCTTCAATTCCCCCACAGCGTTCACTGCATTTTTCACGCGCCCTTGACCCTCACTGTTACCCGAGGACGGTCGAAGTTGCGCTAGGGTAAAAAACACCGTTCGCATTTTTCTTTCGTTTTCCTTTCTTCTTTATACACACCCACACAGCCCGGTTCAGCCGTCTGGTTCGCTATGCGTTGAACATATTGCGTTTCGTTCGGTGTAAGGCCGTCCAAATATATAACGCGACACATATGCATACATTCGTGATGTTCTACTTGTTTAGTTTCCCCGACCGCTCGATGAAACGCACGTTCGTTCATTTTCATCTAGCAGCCGCGGTGTCTGTAAATCCCGCCTGAGTGGGAGAACATGAGTATACGCACCGGTGCCTCGTGAAATAGAGCCGAGATTACGCGTTCCCCGCATTGGAGCTCTCCTTTAGCAGCCCGATAGAATATGCGCTGGCGTGGGCCGAGCTAGCGCGCTCTTATAATGTATAAGCTGTATTGTAGATGAGTGGGTATATGCGAGGGAGAATGCGGGCGCCCTAATTAAAGGCGATCTTGTATAAATACCCACGTTTGTCGTGTCCGCGGACGAACTAGAGCGAGCTGTGGCACAGTGTAAACTCGTAAGGAAAATAATGAAGAAAAAAAAGAAAAACAGTTGGAGCACGCTTGAGCCTCGCCTTTAAGCCTGAACTCTATAGCGTCTTTGGTTCCCGCTCGCATCGCCTTCTCCTAACATAATTATGTTTTCTCGTAAGTTCGTATTACAGTCCGAGCTATCATGTGTGTAAGTGTCAGTGAAGTGGCAGTTTAAGATTTTTCTGACGGATTTTACCTTGAGAAATTGATTTTTTTTTTTTCCGCTAACGCAGCTGTGTCGTGGAAGAGGGCTTGCGTGGTCGGGTGCTTCGCGAAACACGGTGGCAGCTCGAGATTGTTAATTGCGTCGTGGACGCCGACGTCAGCACCTGATTTTCTGCGGCACGACCTCGGCGCTATCGCGTTAAACACACTAACAAGACAGCTCATATTCGGAATCGCATATAAGCTGCTCAATAGGTAGAGCTGTTACAAATGTCTGCGCATGCATGTAGTACATTCGTGAACAGTATGAAAGGGAAAACCACGCCCACGTGTGCTCCTGTTGCGCGCATATTGATTCCCCACTCCCCAGACACTGCGCCGTGCTCCCTATCGGGCTGCAGAAATAAGCGCCATTTCTAAAATAGACCACTACTACTTCATATCGGAATGTGACGTAATAACTTGCAAGAGACGCATTTCGTCTTGACCATTTCGTGTCACGAACAGGCTCGGCAACTGCGTATAACCGCTGTGGCACCACGAAGGTGGGGACCGATGACTGGCCGTGTAGTTTCCACTTCATATTGTACGCGACCGAGCTGCGAAGAACGGGACTTATGCTGGCATCCTGAGCGAAGGCACGCGCCGCGTCGGTGTTGGAACTCGAGAAGGCATCGGAAGGTTCGGGTGACCATGCAGCTGTACGCGTCCCTCTGCTCGTGGCAGCGAGATGCTTTTGTTAGCAGAGTGGCCTGATCGAGGCAACTTACATGTACACCCATTCCATTGATTAATAACGTGGATGGCACCTTTTTTTTTCCCCCCTGTCTTTTTTTTTTTTTTTTTTTTTTTGCGTGATGCTCCGCGAAAGCTCTCTCCCACGCCGTTTCGCGTCTGTCAGTTGCTTACTCGCTGTGAGCAAGCGTGCGTTGCCAGAAATACGCGCTGACGGCTGCACACAAATAGCCTCTTGAAAGTTCGCAGGTGTATAGCGATTGCTAATTAGTTATACACATGCACTGATGAGTCCGTCGGGAAGCGCTGAGTGAAAAGCCCGTCGTTCGCGGAGGCGGGGGCGTGCCGTGCCGTTCGCTGCGAGTTTCATAAGCACATCCAGCTCTGTTCGTCGTTTCTGTGTGTTGTGTAGGACCTCCGAGTGAGGCACTTACGTAAGTGGTGGGTTATACGCACTGATCCGGTGTCATATGCGTTATAGCTGTATTTAAGGAGATATCGTTTACACGTCGTTAAAATGAGTGACGGGCGAGCGACGGAGCATCATGAACAATAAATGACCGTTGCGGTCCTCCAACTGAATCTTAAAAAAAAAAAAAAAGAAATCATTTAATTGAAAGCTATTTCATTTCGCAGTCTTTGCCAGCTCGAGAATGAGTATGACAGAGAGAAAGGGGTTTCTAGTGCGGCGAGTTGTGCGTTTTACAAAATCAAGAACTCTGGCAAAAGAGGAAATGCGAGTGCGTATGTCAAGTATTCGCATTTCCGTTATGTGATGAAGCATCTTCTTCATGTAAACGTTCGTTCTTTTGTTTTGACATGGAACATTCTTGACTTCGCGAAAACTGTCGCCTTATTCCCCCCCACCCCCCCTCAAAAGAGAGAGGGAGTGATTCAAACATCGTTCATGCGCATTAGTGTTCGCATTCACGTTGCGCTAGAGGAGTTTCGTTGCGTCCTGACCGTACTAAGTGGTACAGCAGCGTGCAATTTCTCTGCCGATATGTATACGCTAATTTCGCATTGTGATCGCCACTGCAGCTCGCTTGTGGCTCTTCTTTTAGCGACTTCCGTACACTTCGAATCGGCCATACGAACGTGCTATATATATATATATATATATGGTGTGTGTGTGTGTGTGTGTGTGTGTGTGTGTGTGTGTGTGCAAACTGTTGGTTCGCGAGCGACGCGGGAATTTGGGAACTATACACACGCAAGTGGGCTGTGCTAAATATGCGTCACCCCTCCCCCAGAAAAAAAAAGAAAAAAAAGCACTGCCGAAGGTTTGTAGCAGCAGTTCTGGCCAGTTGGTAGGTCTACGTTATTCAACAGCGCGCACATGTGAAAACAAAGAGAATGAAACAGACGACACGAGCCTTTCTGCTGCCGTGCACAGCCTAATATGGCGGTGCTCCATGCCTCCTGTGAAAAGGTCGACACGCTGAACTGTCGAGTGCGGAATGTAGTTTTATCTTTCACTAAGCCGTGTTGAAATATGCCCCCTCTGACTCCTTGAGTATCTTTGTATATCGAGCTCGTTGCTGAAGTCTCGATTCCTTCGTTTTTTGTTCGTTTCTAAGGTATACTTTATTACTTTCTTTTTCCTGGGCGCAGTTGTTGAGCCAATCGACAAGAGGTGGAAAAATTTATCAACCACGCGCCCGGAGCATACGCATCGGCTTTTGAACAGCTGCCCATCAATCAGTTACGGTTTATCCGTTATATAATCTCGCTCTGTATTTTTTCTGTCATCGTTGTTTGCAGAGCGCGTGCTCACAGTTCTCCGGGGGTGTATATAGTATAGCGGGATGCATCGTGAGTTTCGATTGGCGCACATATTGCAGCACACCTGCCGTTCAGGCTGCGTGTGGGCGGTTTCATATAGGCTTTTTTTAATCTATACTGTTACCGTACTGCACTGAGGCCAATGCGAGTTTTTTTTTTTTATTTCGGCCGTATAGGTTACCGTACACGGATTGCCGTGCTGTCCTCAAGCGTCTACGGCAGTGGCAGCGCCGGTACACTCTTAGCATAGTAACCTTTAGTTTTCTTTAGAGATACACAAAAATGTGACAATATGCTCCTTTACTAAAGGAGAACGGTAACCTTTAGTTTACTTTAGAGGTACACAAAAAATGTGAAAATATGTTCCTTTACTTAAGGAGAACGGTAACCTTTAGTTTACTTTAGAGGTACACAAAGATGTGAAAATATGCTCCTTTACTAAAGGAGAACGGTAACCTTTAGTTTACTTTAGAGGTACACAAAAAATGTGAAAATATGTTCCTTTTCTAAAGGAGAGCGGTAACCTTTAGTTTACTTCAGAGGTACACGAAAAATGTGAAAATATGTGCCTTTACTTAAGGAGAACGGTAACCTTTAGTCTACTTTAGAGGTACACAAAAATGTGAAAATATGCTCCTTTACTAAAGGGTAGACCTTTAGTAAAGGAGAATATTTTCACATTTTCGTGTACCTATAAAATTAACTAAAGGTTACCGTGCTTAGAGTGTAGCGACATCTGGTGACGCTTTAGCCGACCGCAGCATGCTGGATATTTTTTATGTCGAAAGATATAAAAGCGGACTGCATGTACACGGTCACGCCGCTGCCTTTTCTTTAACATTAGTAGCTGAATAAAATACGGTTGGCTGTTAGATGTGCGTGTGTTGTCCATGTTTAAGTACGGTGCCAAAAGGTGGCGCCACCAACGTGCACGCTCACGCACACGTCTCCATTGCATTTAGTAAACTAAGGTTGCTTGTTTTATAATTGTTGTTATGTGTATACTTAACGTTCCGTGGGTTACTGTATACTGTTGAAGCGCAACAGGAACGTGCCATCGACAACTGGGGGCAGAGCTTCGCTAGATCACGCTAAAGTGCCTAGAAAAAAAAAATATCTAGGGACTTTACAAAAGTCTGTTTCAGAACTTCCGTGCAGCACTGTGGAAGCTACAGGCCTCTTCGGCCAATCCGGAGGGCGAACACATGTTAAACGTGTCCTTCCGCGCTTGTCATCTGCCAATGGCGGGCGCTACAGTGGCAGCCGCAGCCCTGGAAGGAGGAAGACGAAGCGGGTTGTGTGTGTCCGAGCAATGGCATTTCGTCTCGCCTCGGAAGAATTCTGCGCTGGATGGCTTCGTAGCTTTGGCTCTGCCGCACGGAACTCCAGAAACAGACTATGTGTCACGCTCGCTTTGCGTTACAGTGTCTGACTCTCGTAAGACGACATTTTATCAGTGCAGCTGTACCGACGATTTTGTTTTTCATTTGATCGGAGCTGCCATCTTAGGCTTTTGCGCAATCGATTTCTCAGATTTGAATGCCGTGTGCTCGTGACGTCAAATCGACAACGCCGTGAAATTACGCGTGTGTTCATACGGAAGCGTATAGGTCTACCGTAGTACCGTTAGTTTAGTTATTACAGTGACGATACAGCCACTTGACAGGCCAAGATGGCGGCACTGAAATGCCTCAGTGTTTACAGCACGGGCTTACTAAATGGGGCCTGTGCAGTAACTGAAAGTTACTTTCGGTCAATGAACATGTTTCAGCGGCAACAATGAGACAGGCTTAATACTGCTAGACCTCGCTGCTGTTCCCGTTATAGAGCTAGCCTCGCTTCGCTCGACGGCGTCTTGAAGATTGCGCCATTATACGCTCCTTCCCGCCGTGTAGACTGTATAGTTAGTGTGCCCGTTCTTGAACGTCTGAATACTCTCCCTTGCCAGCCGTACTTGTCTGGCTTGCCGGATCGTGGTATCGCGCTCGTGCATACGCACACCCGCCGGAGGGCCTGGCCTCTAGGGTGATTACAAGCGATTGTGAACGGCACGAAGGCTTTTTCTTTTAAAGGACTGCGGCGTTAATTATCGCTGGCTTCATGTCAGTACTGAGTGAAGTGCGCGCATTCTGGCCAAAGGCTTCCATCGTAAAGCATCAATTGGCGCGCCGAATACGCGATAAGAGAGAGAGAGAGAGACAGTAGACAAATCAGTCATCGGGCTATTTTCTGTTTCTTGAATATTGAAATGTTCGTTGCCAGCTCGTTAAGAATTTAAGGAGAAGGCTAATGCCCGTGTTTTCTTTTTTTTCTTTTTCTTGTACAGAATAAAGTGCACTAAATAACGAATACACGTCGCGCAGCACTTTCGGCTATTCACGCAGAGTGTGGCTACTTTATCGTGGTTTTAAAGGAACACTGAAGCGAATATGATTTTTCTCGTACTAGCAAATTACATTTTTTAATTTTTATTTTTACGATAACAAAAAGCACCACTCATGTGAAAGACCCTTGGTATGGTGGAAATCGTGCAAAATGAAAATACAGATGGCGATGCCACTTTGAAGTCTCCTAATACACGTGACGACGTCGTATCATAGATTTCGAGGGTGTCTGCTGAGGCCTTCGCTAGTATTTACGGTAAAATATGGCATGAAATATTTCCTAAGGAAGCCCGTGACTTAAGAAATGTAGCGTGATTCCGGAAAATCTTATTGAGCCAATGTGTTAAGATACGAAAAAAAAAAGGGGGTGGGGGTGGGGGGGGTGTTGCTTGGTAATTGTGACGTAATGTGTCTTAAGTGGGAAATTCAAAAACGGAACATTGACCTCCATTTTTCTCTCTAAATGTTGCATATAAGATGGCGAACCGACCAGTCCCTTAACAGTGGTTTGTCAGTCCAAACCACTGTAACGAAAGGAGGGAGTGGTTCAAGGGCTCGTTTGTTTTGTTACAAACAACCTAACGAAGCCAGCAGACAATCAAGCCAAGGAAACCATAGGGGAATCTGTAGTTTTAGCTGCGGTAGAGTAAATATGGAATAAGTGGAAACGAGTTACAGTGGACGAAGGACTACGCCTGCAGCCTTCGGTAGGGACCGAACATATACGACCTTCGGATTACGCGTACGACTCTCTCCCAAATGAGCTACAAAGTGTGTCACATTTCAGTGTTTTGGTGTGGTTATGGGCTCTGCCCTCTCTTCTTTCTTCTCTGTCCCTTTAATTCCCACACCCCCTGAGTGCTTCGGTTGAGGTGTCCTCACTGAGAGACAGTTACCGTGCACTCTTCACCCTATTTTCTTCACTTCCTTCACTAGAATCTCTCTCTGTCCCAGTGTTTTACGTTAGTGTCCGTTTGAAGCGTCGCCGTGTGCAGAGGACTAGCGTCGTGTTTATAAAATCTGCGCAGGCGCACACGCCAATTCTCTTTCGCCGCTACCTCGACCCTCGCTGGGGTTAACTGGGCAGCGTGACGAAGTTGGGCGTCGCCGGCAGGTCGTAGGCGTTGAACCTGGCGACGTAAATTGTTTCCTTTGCGCTTGAGCGTGCGCACCTCTTTCACGTCTGCTGCCACTACCTGCCGCGGGCCGGTCTGGTCCGCAGGGTCAACCCTCTTTCCTCCTCGGACGCAGTCTTGAGTGTGGTGTCCCTTTTTTTACTCGCCGCTTGAGTGCGCTGCCAGGTCGCCGGTGGCGTTCTTTTGCCGTATAAAAACTGAATTTTATAACTTCACGTGCTGAAACCACTTTGCTGAACTTGGCGCACGTCGTTATGGAAGGGCAGAACGATTAGCTGCTTTTGTCTACCTGATGTGTTTTGACATGTACCTAAAGCTATGAGTGAATGGGGCTTAAAGATTAAAGAATAAATAAATAAAATCAAGTTACCCCTTATTAACCCTTTCGGCCCTGGCGGTGTCAATTGACACCACAAAAAATCTTCGTCAAGGGGCCTTGGAAACAGAACTACAGCTGTCGATTTTAGTGACAATATGACACTTAGGAATCCCTACTGCCATCCACATGATTTCTTGCTGCATGTTTTTGTGCGGACAGCAAGGAAGAAGAAAATGCCGCCGCGAAACCCTTGCACGCGATGCGCCACGTGATGTCTAACTTTGAATTGTTCCATCTCAAAAAATATTTGGATCCACGCAATCCCATTTTTATATGTTGTTTGCTATAACTGCCTTAGTGCACAGCCGCCTGAAGTTTCGTTATGGTTAGCGACAATTTTCGGTAAAACCTCGTTTTCTCTATGTGCGATTTTGACACCATCAGGGCTCAACGGGTGCGAATGAAACCCATAGAGTTACGAGAGGCGCACTGTTTTTTGTTCGCTCAGTCTGTTTTATCGCATGTATGTTCGTGCCAATAGTGTTTCATGAAGAACATGAGAATGAAAATATATCCAGATAATTCGGTGTAGCTGCTAGCGCACTGCTTCCGAAGGTCGGTAAGGGAAGTATGGTGGATGTAAAGGGTGAACGCGATAAGGATAAGGAGGCCACGAGCCTTTGTCTGACCGCCCCCGTGGAAGAAAGAGTAGGCTGTGATTATAAGCACGGTATTTGAACACAGTGGATGAAAAATATTTATTATAGAGTCACAGTTTTCCTAGAGAATGTTTATGAAGTGTTCCAGCAGATTGCAAAACGGTGACATGCGGCAGGAGCAACCGCCGTTTCAAAGGCGCGCAAGAGGGAAGGATGAATCTTTTTGATGTTTCCTTGCATCCATCCATGTGCACTCGGCCTTATGTAAAACGCACACATAAACACATGCACGCATATGCTCATACAGCGCTGGCTACCGCCCCACCCCCTTACCTGACCCCAGTTCTGGAACCACGCGGTTGGGACCAACGGTCCATTTGTGTCTGTAATTACCAAAGAGACGCTTCACAGTGTTCAATGCTTGCACCTAGCAGAGATATGGCTTAAATAGGCCCTCATACCACTGTGAGTGTATAGCATCAACGTGTGTCATTTTACAACCATTGAGCCCTGATGTACGATTTTGACACCATAATGCTAACTCGCTTAATAGATTGCCCACGGGGTTCATGTTTGCAAGGGATGTTATTTAGCCCTTAGACACGTGAAAAATCACGTTAAATAAATTCTGCACTGAAAATAAAAAATCCAGGGCTGAAAGGGGTCTGTAAGAGTCAGGTCCATGCTCAGCTCTGCTCGAAGGTTGGAGCGGGGGAGTCGGTGGCAGTTTAAACAAAATGTCAGCTAAAGTTGCCATTTGAAATTCCCATATCAAGTATCGGTCATTCCCGGATTTTATCCAGTGATTAAAGGGGGTGGGGTGTTACCCATGCTGTCACGAAAACGCGCGGGGGGTGGTTATCTGTAAAGTATTTTTTTTCTTGTGTTGGGCGGGGGGGGGGGGGGGGGTATGGGACAAGGGGGGTGTTAGAGGCGTGTGTATACACCCCTGGGTCATTCATTCCTGAAGAGGATTTGGCGGTAGGATTTGAGGTCCGCATCGATACCAATCTCTAGAGTAACTAAAATCTGTGCGCCGGTTCCGACGGGACGAAGACAGTCATGTTCGGATCGGGCCCCTTGCGAAAAGTATGCGGGCCGCGCGCTTGAGACCCGTGGCCTGTAGCATTTTTTTAGGGGCGAAGCTCCTTAAAGCGGCACCCGTTCGTCCCTCGTCGTAGTCGTAGTCGTAGTCGTAGTGCGTAACCAGTCTTACGCTTTGACCTCCAAGGTGGTGCCGGTGGGAGATTTCTCCTGTGCGTTGTTGAATAATAAAAAAAAAAAAATTCGCAGCGTGCGCGTTAACTAAAAGCCGAATTCTTCTGTCTCTCATTCCCCATTAGCAGCCATTGGCATGTTCCAGTAGGAAACGTTAGTAGAAGTGTTAAAAGCCGACTTCTGCTGTCTCTCATTCCCAGTAGCAGCCATTGTTTACCTCCAAGGTAGTGCCTGATGAGATTTCTCCTGTGCGTGAATAAACAATAAAAATTTTGTTCAAAACGCCGTTGATTGATGAAATAAACCAACGAAAGACGCCAGATGTTTTCTAAAAGCAAGACGAAAAGACGCCAGATGTTTCTAAAGCAAAACGAAAAGACGCCAGCTGCTTAACGAAAGACGCCAGATGTTTCTAAAGCAAAACGAAAAGACGCCAGCTGCCCCGCCACGGTGGTCTAGTGGCTATGGTACTCGGCTGCAGATCCGAGGGTCGCGGGATCGAATCCCGGCTGCGGCGGCTGCATTTCGATGGAGGCGAAATGTTGAGGCCCGTGTACTGTGCGATGTCAGTGCACGTTAAAGAACCCCAGGTGGTCGAAATTTCCGGAGCCCTCCACTACGGCGTCTCTCATAATCAGAACTGGTTTTGGGACGTTAAACCCCACAAATCAATCATCAAATCAATCAAAGACGCCAGCTGCTTAACGAAAGACGCCAGGTAAAGCAATGGTTTTATAATCAAAACCATATCGCGATACAGGTTTGTAGTTGACGATGCTCGTTGCCGTCGGTGTGTGCTCGTATGGATAAGGATGCCGAAAGGCGGGCGCGCAGGGCAGCGGCGGCGCGCGCTCGCAGACAGGACCCTGAAGTGAGAGCCCGCGAGGCAGAAGCGAAACCTTTCATGCTCGTCGGTGACTTCAACGTTGACATTACAGACCACAACAAACATTGGTTGATGCATCACATGTCAGAAAAGTACGGACTCAAATGCATCTCCTTTGAAAACCCCAACCCAACCACCATCAGAGGCACCTGCATCGACATCGTGTTTGCCGACTTTCATCTGCAACCAGTGCAAGAACCACTTAGCTTACATTTCACCGACCACAAAGCGGTCATAATGAAAGGACAACGGAAACCAGCAATAAAAGTTTGATAAAACATTTAATCAATCGTTTCACGTCATTTTTATCGGGCGAATTAACGGAAGAAATTTCACGGTTTAACCGATGATTACTTCCAGGAGCTTCGCCCAATTTCATCATCATTCACCTCGTGGATCTGCCGTCAATTTTTTTCTTCTTCAATAAAGATAGCTGCGTGTGTTTTCACACCTGAGCTTCGCCAAATTATTTCATTAGGATCATTCTTTTTCTTCTAAATTTGTGTCGCCAATGATCGGTCAGCGCTTTTGTACGTATTCCCACTGGTCGCGGCGCCTTGGGTGAACCTCGGTTCGAACATTTAACAGGATCCATCCAAACGCGCCATTAGCTCCTTTGAATCGCCTCCCGTGCGTTTGCACGCCGTTAACCGCATCTACTTGCGTCGTGGAGGCCTGGGCGTTCGATTGAGCTGTTCTAACCGCGATCGGCCGTGTAAACTTCTTTCTAATCCGCATCGACTGCCACGTGTACGCGGTGTTAAATGGGTCGTGAAAAGAGGCCCACTGTTCTACACTGCAGCGCGCCACGCCCGTTAAAGATCAAAGGCGGCGGCCGTGATTGGGCGTCGCTAATGATCGAGCACCGCGTCGGGGGTCACACCTTGTTTGCTCGACGCAGGCGATTGATCGGTGTGCCCCGCTGGCCCCCGATGCGGTTATGATGAAAGTTTAATGCCCCCCCCCCCTTTTTTTTTTTCTTTTTCTCGACGTAGTTTCTCACACGTGTCGGTTATTGCTATGGGCCCACACGCGCGAACCGACCGCTGCCGATCGAAAGAAGCGGGCATGAAGCTGCGCCGATTACCTACACCTTCCCCCCGCGGTGGTGGTTGTTCTGTGGCTGTTTGAGGACATGACGTTCGGGTGTCTAGTATACTTGAAAACTGTCCTGGGCTTCCTCGCTTACGACCTGCCGTCGGCTGCCGGTGTGTGACAGAGTGGTCCAGTTGACAGGGGGCAAATCTGCTTTCTTTTATGTTTTTTTTTTTCTTTTTCGACACCGCCTAGGTTTTGCCGAATGTGGTCAGCAGTGCAGGCGACGTTGCAATGGCGCTTTCGCGAAACAACTTAAGCAGGAGAAAGAGGAGAGGCCGTCCAACTGCGCTTGTGCTGGTGACGCAGCAGATCCAGAGTGGCTCTGTTGGAATACACATCCAGCGACGTTTCGTTTTGCGGCATATATGGAATTCATCCTAGCTTCGATGCATCGCTTTTTCGTATTATTAAAAATTTTTTTGCAGCACTTTGTTCCTCTGTCAGGTGCGTTTCGTATAGTGCAAGATTGGTGCATCTTCTAATTCAACCGGTCTTATGGGGATTCAGAGATGCAAGCTGTCTTTCTGCGCGATTAGTTTGTCGTGCCTGACGTCTTGGAGGCTTCGCATGGGGCTCTCTGCGAACCTAAAAACGATAGAAAGCCGAGCTAGCTAGTGTGGAACCATAGTGATGGAAAGTAATGTACGCAGACGTGGATACAATGGCGTTTGTGCTGTCTGCATCTCTCCTGCCGATTCCTTGCGTGATTATTTAGCGTTTGTTCGCAGCACTGCTGCTCTTCCGAGCTCCAACTCGCCAAGACACTTCTCAGTGTCTTGGCTCTCGATTGTGCACCTAAGCGTACTACATATTTACCGTCCGTAATTAATCCGGAGGATAATGTAGGAACGTATTCATTCCGGGCGTAACATCAGTCACGTGGGCGTCGAAACGGTTGAAGCGCATTGTTGTCTGATATCGTGGAAAAATGAAAAAAAAAAAAAATACTACCACCAATGTGACCTGTACAGACCGTTGTAAAGTGCACTTCAAATCGCGTTGATTTGCGCGAAGATTGAGAATGAAGCGGCAAATTGCTAACGTATATGCCTCGACATGTTACATTTTGATATCTCTATTTGTAAGGGACTAATTTACGGCAAGGGGTGCGAAGAGGCGGGTGGTTCGGCACGTTCACGGAAAATGCTGCATATATATATAAAGTGCGTTAATCCGTGACCGCCGTGTTCGTGACATACCACGCGCGGTGATAGGTCGACTTCAATGGCACTTTTTCTTCATTTCGCTTCCTCGGCGAACAGCGCAGATTCGCTCACTGTTTGGCGTTAGTTACGTAAAACAAAATATCAAAGGAGTGTAGATCCACACACGTAAAGAAAACGGCATTTCGAAACTCAAATTGTTACGAAAGGCTTTCCCTTCGTGGCCAGCCGGCGGCAGCGTCGCCGTAAATCTCTCTCTACGACGATGCCCGCATCCGCACTGTGCTAGAATGTGCTGTATGTTCTCGACCACTCGCGAGGTTGTCGCGCCATTTCGCGTGGCGGCGCTATACGGCTTGCGGAATCGTTTGCGAAGGCGTTACAGCGACGAAAGTTTGCGTGCGAACGTGGCCATCTAGGTGTTGCTGCTCTCTCAACGGATGACACGTGTATAGCGCAATTCGCCGATGAAATACTTCGACGTGCGCGCGGGCGGTCGCGGCCGATTTCGCTGTCGCGACGCGACCCGAGCGCCGTTTGGCGCCGCTGCGCGCTCCCAACACGATAACGGCGAAGTCTTAGAAAGGGCGTAGTCGCATTTCGTATTTAGTTCTTCCACTTATGTTATTTTCGCGTTAAAGGAAGGCGCAGGGAGTGTAGATCACTTAGGAAAGAAATAGTTATTTCCTGTCTCAAGTGTTATGTACAGGTAGATTTCGATACATTTGTCGCTCAAGACGTTGCGCTGCCGAACTCTAGGCAGCGGGTTCGGCCGCATTTCGATGGAGGCGAAACGAAAGAGCTCTCTTGTATGTAGTTTACTTCGATTAAGGTGCTTGCTAAAGGGGTCGTGAAACGTTTTCTGGAGATGTTGTACTAAGTGCGTATTCGGGATCCCGACCCTCCGATAAATAATATGCATTGTTCCGTTGCGTTGCGTGGGTTGATTTAGAGCAATGAAAAACGCGGTTTCGGTTTCACTGCGCATGTTCCCCTCAACGTGGCAGTTGACGTCATGTTAGTCGCCACCAGGCCTCCGAGATTGGCCGCCCATCGAGGCCACGGGGACAGCCGCTCAGCCGACCGTAGCGCCAAACTCCCATTCAGTTACGACCCTGGCGAGTGGGGGCGGTAATTACGGCGGCGCAACGTCGCCATGGCAACAGAAGCAGACGAGCCTGGGCCGTCCGGCCCCCCTCCTCCTACCCCCCTTTTCTTCTCGCCCCTCCTATGCCGCACACGCTGTTTTTTTTGTTATGTCTGTTGGCGGAGCGTCAGTATCTTTTTTCTTGCACGAGCGTGCCTTGCGCACTCGCCCGTGCGTTGTGAGCCTTGCATTGTTGACTCGGCCCACGCGTTTCGTTGTATTCTATCATTTGTTTCACTGTATACTTTGCGTGCTTTACGGTAACCATTTGCGTTGATTTGTTGTCGAAGGGCATTTCACGCGTGTTTCATATCTTCGTTTGCTGAGCTTTTATAATGTATGTACAGGCACGTCACGTGAATATCTTGTTTTCAGTTACATTAAAGTGCACACAGAATGTTAAGTTCCCCTTGGAACACAGGAGACCCTTCGCCTCACTTTTTTGTCAATGAAAAGCAAGACATCTATATACGGGCTCGGAAATTAAGAGAAGTGAAGGATGCTTGAAATGCTCGCTACTACAAGGCAACGCAAATGGTGCAATGCACAGCCCCTAAAGCACAGTGACGTAAATAATAGAACACAATGAAACCCGCCAGCACTGTCATGCTCCAACTGCAGGCTCACCCATTGTCGTAAGGAGCTCCCGAAGAATCTTGCAGGGCTTTGTAAAGTATTTGTGCATCATAGCACGATCCACGAACGGCGTGAGTCATGAAACGTACAAGCGCACCAGCACACAGCGAGCGGTGGCCGCAAAACCTCCCACGAAACTTCACCAACGCTCGCAAAAGTTCAAAATGATCTCAACGGACTTCGGCGGCGGGCGCCGGGAGAAGGGCTGAGCGGGTTTGCGAGGAGGGGAGCTAACGGCGAGAGAGAGGGGAGCTAACGCGCCCCCAGAGCTCAGGTGGCGCAAGAGGATTTCCCGCAGGCCTCCGAGATTGGCGCGCCCTCGGAGGCCACGGGAAAACAAACCGTGCTGCAGCCTTGCTTCCGAATGGCGGCACCTCACGGTTTCTGAGTGTTTTCTTACTTTATAGCTTTCAAGTAAATCGATTCTTTTAGAGCAAACGCGAGTTCACCCAAACGTCACCGAATAGTACCATGCCAGTCCGTAGTGTCGCATGGTCGTTTCAGGAGCGCAAGAACGCGCCGAAATATTTTGTAATCGGCTTCTCGAATGCATATTGAAGCAGTGAAAATTACAACCGGGCGGTAATGCGCCGAGGTAGCGTCAGTGACGTCGAGGCCCGTATTCCGAGAGAGCAGCTTTAAATGTATACCTTGCGCGGTGTTTCGAAACCTGCATACTCCCCAATTAAGTGTCCCTGTTTCACGGCCTAGGAATGGATGATAGGTTTCTGCAACTTCGAGAGAGAGGTTATGGAAGAGGCGTTCTCCCACCTGCGGCCAACTTCAATGTAGCACGTGCCGGCGATCGCATCCCACGGCCATGTTGTTGCAACTGTACGTGCTGCGTTGTTCGACACGTACGCGTGTTGCTCAATGGCCACGGACGCGGACTTGACTTGCTAATCGTGCGCTTTCTTCTTATTCCGCTACTCGCGGCGGGGCGTTACCGTGTGTGTGTGAGAGAGAGAGATGTGGGTTTCCCGCATTCGTAGAGTTTTGACTCGACTTGCGTGGGCAGGTCACCGCCGTTGCATGTGCAACCGCGATGCTTTTGCAACCGCTACGGCCCCCAGTGGCGACATCTTTGCGTGTTTGTAGGTGATGTCTTGAGCGAATGCGTACCTCCTGCTCCGAGATCCTCGACAGTGTTCAGCAGCGTCTAGTAATGCAAAGAATTTTCTTGTCGACGTAACCTTCACGTGGTCAAGCTGGCCAGCATACTCGTAAAGCAGGCACACGGAAGTTTTCATATATCGCAACGAGAAAAAAAAAAAAAAAGGGGGGGGGGTATCTTTTAAAATGGATTGCGATTGAGTGAAAGTGGTGTTGCATTTGTTTTCCTATTTATATTTCTTGCCTCCTCACTCAGTGTTTACTTGAGGGTTAACGTTCCCATAGGTTTGAATCAAGTACACGAAATAATCTTGCGATTTCGCACAGTGCTTTAGTTCATTCACGCACAGCGTGCCCGCTTTGTTGTGGTTGTGCAATCTGACTCTAACGTGCACGTAGATAAGGTAATGGAGGCGTCTTGATCATCTTCTTCTCCCTACTGCGTTACAAATAGTGGACAGAAAAAGCGAGTCGTATATTATCCTCAAATATCTTGTCACAACTCAATCACTGAATTGGTATTGAATAGAAATGCCGCTTGTGGTAGCGTCGGATAACCCAATTATCCGGCACTAATCAGCCGTAGTCAGTATTTGCCAGCACTTAGCCAACACTAGCCACACTGCATATTAATTTAACGAGCATTAGTCATGGTTAACGCGCTGTGTCCCGTCAGTTGTGTCCCTCACCTTTTGGTTTTGTGCTATTTGCCGCTCTGTAAAAAGTAAGTTATGATTGCTAACGCGCGTTGCTAGTGTGCGAGTAGATACACTAGCCGAAGCGAAGTAACGGCACTGCGTTCGGGATCGGCTTCCTCTCTCAGTGTGTGTGTGTGCGTGCGTGCGTGCGTGCGTGTGTGTGTGTGTGTGTGTGTGTGTGTGTGTGTGTGTGTGTGTGTGTGGTGTGTGTGTGTGTGAGAGAGAGAAATTTCATATGGGTCATTACAATATGTGGGCAAAAGAGACTTACTGCATTATGGAGGGTATTTTGTTCTGAACATCTTGGGGAGCTTGTGTACTGTCAAGTGTTTCGCGCCCACGGCATTGCACCGAAGCTGAACTCGGCACCAGTAGGTGTCATCGGGTTTGGGGCTCGCGCGCCTTGACCATACCGAGCTTACAGGCGACTGCTCCGCGGGGGCGTCGGCAGTACGATCACGGAAGTGCGGCCATCGGATCCAAAATTAGCATCACTTTTCCAGCAAAGTGCAGTTTCCTGCGTATTGTTATGCGCAGCTGGAAGCATTATATGCCGTTCCGGATCGTTCATTTGAATACGCCGCGTTTGTGTAAAAGGACCGACTTCGGAGCCCACTCTTTAGCGTGCATGTCACGTGCGCGGCGAGCACCCGCAGAGAATCGATGTTGGATGCTTATACTGTGGCGGGCGATCGGCCCTCTTGCGCAGGCTCATAAGGAACTCTCGAGGCTGAGTCGCAGTCTGTGTGGGGTCAGCAAAACACGACTGAGCGAAAGTGACAAGCCGAGTGTTGTGGAGAGGCGATCAGCGATGGTTATCTTCGCTTGTGTTGTTGTCAGCTTTCGTCTTTGGGATCTGGACTGCCAAAGCTGTATAGTCAGCCGGATACGTTCGCAGCTAAACAGACACTTTCAATTAACGATGAAGTAAAACACGAGTGCAGCGATATAAGATAACCCTGCTTGAACGCGGGACGTTAACACTGTATTTTTTTCAAATGTTGAGATTAAGCAGAGCATGCGAAGCTTAGGGCGTTCTGGCAAATAACGATTTGGATAAATCAAGTCGCGAAGGCAGATAAGGGCTGCTAGGGGAAGCCAAAGGGCCCGTCGAGGGCGGTCAAGTGATGAGATGCTGCTGTCAGAATATTTTTTCATCATAGAACGCGTCCGGCTATCGCACAGCGCAGGTTTGACGCGGTGTCTCCGAAAGAGGCGTTTTGTCGTACACTTGCATGTAATGATGATGATGACAAAGGCACTTGGCTTGTACGCTCTCGTACAGTGGACACGAACGAGTTTGACCGCGTCGATATGCAGGCCTGCCTAATCGTGTTTGGGGAAAGCACTGTAAACGCCTCGTCAAAGCAGCGCTGTGCTCTTGTCGCACTGGCGTACGGGACACGTGTGTTATTGCGGGGGTCTCGGTCGTGTACCTTAGCCGTGGAAGGATGTATGCAGAATCATGCATGGACTCGAGCGCTCTTGGTGCATGGCCACCGTGATCACGCGCGCTGGCGGGTCTGCCGCACGTCTCAGACGCCCTGTCTGGGGAGTTTAGGAGGTTTTCAGGGACTCGTATCGCCTTCCGGGCAGGAGTCCGCAGGGCAGCAGGGAAGAGTACGACGAACGCTGGCAGAGAAACATGTACAACGTTTATTGACATGTTGGTGGCTAGCTGCTGAATAGCAAGCTTTCCCTAAAGCTTCGTCTAGGGAAGACTCGGTTGAGGGTGCACTTCCAATCCCGTGTCGAAGGTCCTGCTCGGTTGTCCTAGCGGGACCACGTGAAGGCAGCTGGACTCCCTTCGCGTGATACCGCGTCACCCCCTGCTGAGGCAATGGGGAAGTCCAGACCAGCACTCGCAACGGCTCTCGCCGGCGCCTCTTCGTTTCCGGCTCTCGGTACGTCAACGAGCTTTTGCTGGCGTTGCCCCGTTTCCGGCTTTCTGTCGCGACAAGATGGACAAGCACGCGCACCGCGCACGTGACACTTGGCGGCTGGGCCCCGCCACGGTGGTCTAGTGGCTATGGTACTCGGCTGCAGATCCGAGGGTCGCGGGATCGAATCCCGGCTGCGGCGGCTGCATTTCGATGGAGGCGAAATGATGAGGCCCGCGTGCTGTGTGATGTCAGTGCACGTTAAAGAACCCAGGTGGTCGAATTTCCGGAGCCCTCCACTACGGCGTCTCTCATAATCAGAGCTGGTTTTGGGACGTTAAACCCCACATAACAATAACAACAACTTGGCGGCTGGAAAAGCGGAAGTGCGCTGCGTTTGTTATTTGAAAACAAAAATAGTGTTCACTATCCGCTACAAATATTTTGTAATATGCAAATTATATGAACGTATATTCTGAACGTGTTCGCTTGACTGTAAAAGGAAGACATTAAGTGGATCCTCCTCTGTATTGCACTTCGTAAACCTTCTCAGAGATACACTGGTAAGCATACTGGGTAGACTATTACGCGGTTTTCGTTCCACCTTTTGGTGCCCGCTTTCTCCGCGTGGCGTTGTTTTTATCTTGCTTCGTTATTCTTAGGTGCTGGACATTTTGTTGCACACCGTAAACGTTCCAGAAGGTTCACTCATAAGCAAAATGTAGGTTCTCTGCTTTGTTTCGATTCCACCTTTAGGTCCTCCTATCTGTCGAATTTTTTTTTTATTTTCTTTATCCTTAGGCGCTGAAAGTTATGGTCAGTCTTGTCTTTTAGATGCTCATGAAGACGAAAAAAAAACAAAAAAACGAAGGTTTTCGCAAGTTCGTCTCTTTTTTCTCCCCCCGCGGCTCCTTCTCTCCTTGACCAACTGTACCCAAAGGCAGGGAAGCTTCGTCGCCCTCCTGTGCCGCTCGGCTACACCTCGAGAATTGAACTTATTCTTGCTGTCAGCGTTGTAAAATGTTGCGATCCTGCCAGCTTATCACAAAGAAGAAAAACAGAGGGAAACAATGCTGCAGTTCGATTACAATAGAATTGGACAGATGTTTCATTTACTTGTTCTATATTCATGTGTCCATATGTGTCTGTATTCAGCGTCTTTATGTTTGTTTTTCCTCAAAATTAGTATCACACGGACACCCATATTGAGTTCATTGGGTGAAGAGATTGTCAATCGTTAAAGAAAGAAAGAAAAGCTAGTGCATACGTAAGTTTACATGAATTAGGGATAGTTGTTCATTCGTGATCATCTAATAAGAACGCGCAAAGTGAAGGTATATAGCTGTCTTCAGTGTTCGTCCAACATATTGAGCGGTGTTGCTATAGGTGCCTGTGCTCTACATCAAGGGAATGCGTGTGTATTGTCGAGAGGGAAACCTAAAATATTGGTTCCTCTAATCGCTATTGCTTTCCCTCTGTCATCCGAGGAAAGTGGACCACGCAATCAATAGCGTTCGAGTTGCGCCGAATAAAGTCGACACCTCAAAACGTTTTCGAAAATCCCCTTATTACCGTGTTCGATGTCATATCGATGAGTCGGGGCAGTGCTGGTCGGGGCCACCGCTTCCGCGGCGACTGCCTGTGGCGTGCGGTCGATCATCACGCCTCGCTGTAACGGACAGGCCAACAAAACAACGTTGAAAACTCGCATATCTTTTCGTGACTTAACTTTTACATTTGCAGAACTTTGCGGAACCACCCAGAGAACGCCCACCCGTCCGTATAGGCTTTTAACGTTATATATAGAGAGGCACGAGCCGTGTGCTCGCTGTGTACTTTGTATACAGATATCACCGAGAAGACTGCTGGTGCAGAGCGATGCCTGTTCTCCTTGACCACACCCCAGCACGCTTTTACCGCTATATGGTCGCTACAGTTGTTCCTTTCTATACGAACGCTAATGCGCCTTTCGCTGTGCCCGGTTGGCTTTCTTCGATCGGTGGACGGCCGCGAACGCAGCATCTTTAGCGACATTCCCCTCTTCGCCCTTTATTCGCTCCTCTCTCTCTCCCTTCCCCTCTTTCTCTCACTTGCTTTAATATTTAACGCGCCGTTTGGCGTGTAGTCCGTTCCACCGTTTCGGCGCAGAAAGCGACAACGGCCGCCTGCTCGCGCTACGTTTGCCTATTAGTGTGCTCTGCATACGGTATACGTGCGTATATCTGCCCGCACGCATCGCTGCACATCCTTTACGCGCTACGGCCGTCGTAAAAAGGAAGGACTCCCCGGAGAAGCCGCGAAATGCAGTGCGAGACGCATGCCTCGGCGTGTGTGCGTTAGGTGAGATGAAACAAAAGAACGCAGCGCCGCCAGCTGTCCTCCCGCTATCTGGGTCGGCTCTGTCCTGTCGTGTTCTCTCCCCTTTAATCGCGTTAAGCCATGCTCGCGGGTGGAGGAGGATCTGCGGGGCCGATTAAGTATAAAAGAAGGCGGTCCGATACGATCGCCGCGGCTAGTGCACGCGCCTCCAGGGCTGTGCATAAAGCTGGTCACGCCATTCTCACGGGGCCACGGTCGTCCCCAGCCCGTCTATACTGGTCTTCTTTTACGATTGAGCTGTTATGCTGACGTGTATTTATTGTTTTGCTTTATTCTTGCTTCTATTTTGCCCTCCCCCCTCTTTCCCTCCCACATCTATCTCCCTTCTTTTTTTTCCCCCTTCCGCTGCCGCGTGCGGAGATCGAGAATAGAAAGAAGTTGTATAGTAAAGTGCACATAAAACAATACGGTGGCGCGCGTTTCTGACGAGCTGATAAGAAAAAAGCAGTGCCGTTGTATAATAATTACACACGGGGCCTTGCTTTGAAGATGTCCCGCAGTACAGCGCACGGGAAAGCAGCAGCGCCCCCTCGTTCCTCCCACTCCGCTCCTTGCTGTAGACTAAACTTAGCCTTTCGCTGAAAAAGTGTGCGCACACGCACACTCCAAAAAAAAAAAAACTTAACTCACTCACTCCACACACACACGCCACACGCCACTGTTGAGAAAGGGCGAAAGGGAGGGGAAGGAACAGTTTTGGGGGGCCTTCGGCGAACATCCTTGCCGGTCATTTTCTTCCTTCGTCCATCATCATTCTATAAAGAAAAAAAATCTCACGTTTTTCTGCGATCTGGCCGTCGTCTTTTCAATTTTCGGTAGGAATAATACTCTCCAATATCGTCTGCGCGCCCCGCTAGAGCGGGTTATGTTATATAGATCTATATATTTATGATTTATTTTTTTCCCTTTGCTTTCCACGTTTCAAGCGTGTCCTTAATTGCTTCTGGGCCCGGGATGCTATACGTGTCATCTGTATAGGAGGAAAGGTACAGATAATTTTTTTTCCTCGCCTCATCTATGTGTGTGCGCGCGCAGCACGAGACACCTCTTCGGTTGCAGCGCGATGGATGTTCTCTTTCTCTCTCTCATTTTCTTTTCTTTTTCGTCTCGTCGATGGTTGGAAGCCTTTTCATTATTTTATAAGCGGGTTTCATTCGTCAGTTTCCGGAGCGTTCGCTTCTATTTATTTGTGTATTTTTTCCGTCGTTTTCTGCCTATCGGTGCGATGTGGCCTGCGTTGCGGGAAATAACCGGCTGCTTTCGTTCGTGCTCGCTCCGATTTTTTTTTTTTCTGCTTCTTTCGTTTATAGCCTCCTCTCGCGCTGTGAATTTCGATGCTTGTTGAAGCGAGCTGGCTCGTGTCTTCTCGCGCGCGCGACAGAACTACACCGTTCCCCTCTCTATCTTCCTCTCGGCTGTTGAAATTAAGGCGCTGGTTCTGATCATCTATCCGAAACTTCTCCTTCAACCGCCCTCGCGATCTTCTTCCATCGCGTCGTGCTGTCGCTTTGCCCGCGTTGCCCTGAAAAGAATTATACCAGTCGTCCTCTTCTACTGCCTCGACGTTGGCGCGGTTATAATAACTTCGTAGGATTAAGGGAAAAAAATCGGTCAAGCCTCGCCGGAAGTAGGTCGACAGAGGAGAATGTCGTGGGGAGAGAGAGAGGGGAAGAAAGGTTGGGTAACATCTAATCGATTTTGTCCTTCGCGCTCGCGCTATAGGATTAGAACTGACGTGACTGGAAGAGGAGTCCCTTTATAGAGAGAGACCTTCGTTAGTGCCGTCGTGCTGATCAATATTTAAAGTGTGAGGCCAAAACTGTCTTCCCTCCTGAGGTATGGGCTCGCAGGTTGGCTGGTTCCGCGAAAGCGTTTCGAACGAAGGTTCGCTCCGAAACGCCATGTGGCCCGACGCTGGCCGGAGCATGCAGCAGTGTCTATGTCCAGCGCTGAGATACTGGTTTGAACGACGCAGGAACCATTTATGGTTTGAAAAATTCACCGGTCCCCCATGCATACCTGCCAAGTGTCCCGTATTACCTTGGAGGCTTCCCGATTTTGACAGTTTCTCACGGTTGTACGGATAACAGGAAAACCTCCCAGAAACTCAGCTGTGCATCGTTATATTTGCTTAAAGAATTTAAAATTGATGTCAAATATGTTATATCAGTGCAATGGAAAATGAAGGGTGCAGCGTTAAGGGGCAAGAAGAGAGCGGAGTGATTTTGGGAACAAACGCGTGTTAGGGACATCTTAGGGACATCATCAAAACGAAATGGGCGTGGGCAGGGCATGTAGTGCGAAGGCAAGATAGTCGTTCGTAATAAGGGTAACATAGTGGATGGATCCCTGTAAGCGTGTCAGGGGGCAGCAGAAGGTTAGGTGGGCAGATGAGATCAAGGAGGTTGCAGGGATAAAATGGTTGCCGCTAGCTGTGGACTGGGATAATTGGGGATGTCTGAGAGAGGCCTTTGCCCTGCTGTGGTCGTAGATAGGCTGATGATGAAGATACAGATGAGGCATTTGTCCTTTATATGCTTTTGCATCAGTCAAATGCTGCTAAGGTGCAGTGTATGAGGTCTTTGTCAAGCTGCCCAACAACAGCTTTTTCCGTTATCCTCGTAATATGTACTTTTCATGGAACTTCTACATGGAGCTGGCTGGCATGCACGTTAGCTGTCGGTGGCTAAATGCTTAGAGGAATGACTCATGGCCACATAATTGCCTGCTGGCGTTTCCAGGAACGTCATTGCGTGGCTTGCACTTGGGTTCAAAACATTTCGCCGTGCTGTCGACAAATTCGTCACTGGTGTCTGTTTTCTTGTATTATTAATCGGGTATACGTGGTCTTTCACTATCCAGTGCGTCACGCGTCAACGTTCTAGTTTGACGTAATGCATATTTAATGTAGGTGTGACGTATGTGCTTGGCATCGGATCGGCAGTTCTGATGGCGACATCACGCTCTGTTCAGCCGATGTCTATGCTACGTGATATATAGTCATGGTGGTGAATAGGCCGAAGGCGTGAAGACAGAATGAGTAGTAGACCCTTGGAATTGGCAACAAAAATGGGGAAAGCGTTTATTCAGCGTTTCAGCCGGAGACCGGCCTTCATCAGGAATCCTGATAAAGGCCGGTCTTCCCATTTTTGTTGCCAATTCCGAGGGTCTACTACTCATCTCTCTCTCTGTCTATATTTTGTGTGTGTGTGTGGGGGGGGGGGGGGGGTTACTTACATGGTGGCATATATCTAGTGGCGGCGACGGGATGTTCGCGCGAAGCTCTGTAGTTCTACTTGAATTCGGCGTCGCTGGATGCCGCCGCCACCGCGTTTCTCTCCTCACCCCGCCACCTCTCGTCGCCGAAATACCTTGCTTAGGCAAAATCAAATTTATTCTCTCAAGGAATCACGTAACACGTTTCACTTTCGTCTTTGATTGCGACGTGTTGCGCGTGGGAAAATGATCAGTATTCTTCTTCTTCTTCTATTATTATTATTATTATTATTATTATTATTATTATTAACGCAGTAAGCGTTGCGCATGACATGCCGCCTTCATTAACATCTACGAAGCCACGCAAGGTTGGCGACCATTGTTCACCTTCCCCGCGAATACACAGCAAAGTAAACGCTTGTCAGTGGGTTACGTAATTTCACTGGCCGCACAGCAGCGTGTAGTCTGACACCACCGTGTTCGCCTCTCCATTGTTTCCTCCGGGCGAGACGACGATCGCAAATTCGGCACGGTGAACGTCGCTGCTTGCGAGAACAGCGTTCGCATCGGTGGCGCGGAGCGGCATCTGTGAAACGAAGGAGATAAATCAAGAATGCGGTTAGGTGTAAAAAGACCAGAGGTAAAATGCGCCAAGTTCCTGTGTACACACGGGTGAGGTGAAGTGCACGCTTTGACCAAAGCCGTTTCAAACTGACCGACGCCTGTTCCACGTGCATGAGCCACCACACCGCGCGTTATGCAAACCGTGGAGTTTTCTATCATATCTGTGCAAACTCTGCCGGCGGCAGCTGTGGCTTGTTGTTCGATGCCGGCATAGCTGGTTGATGACTGCGGATATCGGCGCGTGTTGAAATTGCGCACATACCGCTATTCTTACATATAAAAAAAAAACACAGTTCTCACCTCTCTCTCTCCCCCTCCCCCCCCCCCCTTTTTTTTTTGCCCTATCATCCAAATGCTCTTCGTGACCAACGTCAATCGCTCACATAAGTTCATTGAGTGATTCTGTGGACCTTTCTATTTGAGTGTATACATGAATTATGATGCACGTGAATGCGAAGGCCTACACATTAAATCAAGCAAAGCACAAAACACGTGAAAGAAGGTAGCTCGTGTTTCTGTGTTATTTTCTTCTCTCTCTCACCTCGCATTTAACATGAATCGGGAGCCTAGTGCCCCTAAATTTCGACTATTCTACATCCATATTTCACTTGCGATCTTTTATACGTTCAATTCAAATGCGTAGTACTTGGCTACGCGTCAGCGCTTCGGTTTGCTCGCTGTTTAGTCTGGCTTTGTTTAGCTGAGGTTCCGCTCTGCTGAGCGCATGCACGTTCCCGTTGCCCCTGTTTGCTGGTCAGGCGTATCGTAAACGCTATTATTAGTATGTCAGCCACGTAGTACACTTAACGACGTCCCTGCGTGTCTGTGTCGAGCAAATCATTACAGCACTCCCCCCCACAGCTTACGCGAGGAGTCCGTAATTGCGCTTGTCAACGCTGTTCTGTTGCATTATCTAGCGATTGTCTTCGGCCTTCTCATGTTGCCTGTTTACTTTGGACTACTGGTTTCGATGCACATGGTGATAAACCGTACTCCTCCGTTTCCCCTTCCCTCCATCGTTTTGTTTTTGGTGAAAAACGAACGTCAGTTTATAACTTATTTCGCAGTTTCGTTGGCGTCTTGATTTCACATACAATCGGCAACCACATGAGAAAATATTTCCACCCTCGGCGTTGCCCTGCATTGCCACGCCCATTTAGCGTTAATAGCGCCGTTGTAGGTCCTGGCTAGTCGGTTACGCAGTGTTGTTTTGTTAAGCACAACAGTGGAAAGGAAGGACTTTTGTATCCGTCGTTCATTCCCGCTTTGTTGCTTGACGTACGTACATGTCGTTACAGCAGGAAGGTTTCCCATGCGCACGCCCCGAGACGTCGCGACCATCGGAACTTTCAAGTTCCACAAACTCGCTGGATCTGCACGACAGGTAGTAGTCGTCCTGCAGCGCGTGTGGTTCGCTGCGTGCGTTTGAACTGGTGCTATACAACGCGGTAAAGCGCTGACGCTGACCATCGGCCCATGACAGGATGCGTCACACGAAACGGTCGTGAACACGTTCTAATACGGTTGCTGCTCACATGCGTTCCCCACCGTCCTGCGGTGCTGTCGTCCGCCGCCATCGGGTGACGTAACGCTCGCAACAGGATGCCCTCGGTGAGTTTCGGGTCTCGCGAGGTGCTTTGGGATGTGTGTCTTTCACCCTCGCACCCCGACGGAACCCGTCGATTGTCGCGCGACCTCCGCATACTTCGGATGCCGCGGAAGAGAAACCTTTGTTCGGGACTGCGCCGTTGTGTTTCGAGCACTCCATGCGCGCCGGGACTCTGCTGCGTATGTGTACAGTACGCTCACAGAAACGTCGCTGTAGAGTCTCGCCAGCCGGCGAGCAAGGGCGCACGGCCGCAGGCGGGCTGCGACATACGCACACGGCCAGGGACCGCATCCAGTGCGCACGCAGGTGATGATGCGGCTGCGGCATTGTTCGGTCCCCGCATGCCGCTCTCGCCGGCGCTGCGGGTGCTCCGGCAGAGTGAAAGTGATTCGCACTGGTTTTTCCGTGCTGGGCTTGGAGGGGGCGGCGTCTGTGGTGCGCGAAAAATGGAAAGTATAGTGAAAAGTGAAGTGAAAAAAAAAAGTACTCAGCATTTGGCGAGGGGAGGAAGTGTACGCCATATCTTTTGGGGTCGGGCAGGTGGGGGTCCCCCGCCAGGTGGTCCGGCCGCCGCTCGTTGGAACGAAGGTATGAGGAAGAAGGACGAGGGAAAGTGAGGGGCAGGGGTGGGGGGGGGGGGGGTGCGACGCCAGGTGCGACGGCTCACGCCGAGCTCTGTGTGTGTTTGTGTACATTACGGAGGACCGTGTAGCAGCGGGAGAGGCAAGGTCCGCCGCGCGATCCGGGGGTCGCGCGTATCCCCCCTCCCCCTTTTCGTACCCTCCCGCTTCTCGTTGCCTGGCTTCCTTCCGCTAGCTGCTTTCTTTTTTTTTTTTTCTCCCCTCTTGCTGTACCGTTGTGTTTTGTTATGTAATGCTCGCTTTGCTCGCGGAAGAAGATGTGTGCCACGGACGGAACCTTGTGCGTCTACCTGCTGGCGCGTGTCGTACGCTGCATTGCGGGGGGACGCCTGCGTGCGCTAGCTGGCTTCGGCAGCCCCTCCCCGTTTAAAGGGGCTGCCGACGGACGCAGGCGGGAAGTCTGGGCAGGAGGACGCGGACTCGATCCGGTGTTGTACACGCCCGCTGGGAACCCTGCGGTAATCTTTTTTTTTTTTTTCTCCCCTCTTGCTGTACCGTTGTGTTTTGTTATGTACTGCTCGCTTTGCTCGCGGAAGAAGCATGTGTGCCACGGACGGAACCTTGTGCGTCTACCTGCTGGCGCGTGTTCGTACGCTGCATTGCGGGGGGACGCCTGCGTGCAGCTAGCTGGCTTCGGCACCCCTCCCCGTTTTAAAGGGCTGCTCGACGGACGCAGGCGGGAAGTCTGGGCAGGAGGACGCGGACCGATCCGGTGTGTACCGCCCGCTGGGAACCCTGCGTATCTCGGTCATGCCCCCTCGTCGGGCGAGAAGGACACGCCTGCTGGGGGAAAGAGGTTGCTGTCTGGCCCCGAAGCAGCGAACCTCCTCCCGCTGGCTGCGGGGACGCCGCCGCATCTGCGGTATTCCGATCGGTGACGTCATGTCGCTGTACATTTAGAGCGCATGCCGGTACCGCTGACGGGCCAACTTTCGCAGAGCCGGCTCCTTCCTTCCTTTTTTGCATTCGAGAAAGCGGCAGGAGACGTTGCCACATCCACGTGACGTCGGCTGGCCTCAGCGCGTTCTTCTTTTTTTTTTTCTTTCCGCGCGCGAGTTGAGCGATGAATCTGTGTTTACGCCTTCTCGAGCGAACTGCTTCTATATACTAGATGTCACACGCGCACGAAGGTGCTGATCCTTGCTTGAACCGTTTCTGGAGCGAATTCAACGTCATTTGTCGTCATCCTGCTCAGCCCGTCGTCGACTGCTAACTCGTGGACGACCGTGGGCCGCTCACAAGACGCAACCGAGGAAGAGCAAACGAGCGACACTCCGCGCCTACACAAAAGACGCGGCGGCCAGCGGCGACTCCTTTGACCCGTTCTTGTTCCCGCCGCTGCCAAGAGCTGGGCGCAAACCGTGTTGTTAGTGCATGGCTCGCGGGAGCCTCCCGCCGCCGCTAATGTTTTCAAAAGTTTATGTTTCGTAACCTTGGCAGTCACACGGGCAGGAAATGCGCCCGGGGCGTCGTTTACGAGCGAACGAGTTTTTTTCTTTTCTTTTTCCTTGCTTTTTTTTTTTCGAGCTAGCCCCAGGCAGCATGCAGGACGGGGTGACCTTGCGACGCTGGAAGAGGGTGGTCATTTGGGCGCCGCCTTGTGCGTGATTCCGCCGGCGGGACGGTGATGAGCAGCAACAAACGCGAGCGCTTGCGTGTAGCGATCCTCGCTCGTTGTGTCTCGTAGAAAACCGCGTATGCAGCAGCGCACGCGAGTCTCGGTTTAGAAGGGTGTGAAACGTGCGGAGACCGTCAATATAAAAGAAGGAAGTACGCAATAGTCAAATGAGATGCGTTCGCCATAAATAGAAGCGTGCACTCTCAGACATTGCCCTATATACAACTTACATATAATTAGCTCTCTTGTCCAGAGATGTGCACATCCTTGGTGTCATGGTGCGCTGCAATATCATATGCGCAGTTGTGATTTTGAGCGTGAAGCGGGTCTTCCCGCTGCTGTTGATGTCCCCTGTGTACCGACGGTATAGTGTCATTGCGACGAGACCATTGCGGAGTGCACTTTTCTTGGAGCACTGTAGTTACGAGTTACGACCACATTGGCTTAAAGCACGTCTGTTGCCAGTTGGTTGCAAACTGCGGATCGCAAGTGGTTTCAGCGGGAAAGCTGTTTTTGTACCCCACGTAGTTTCAAGCTGATTTGTGTACGTGTGTGCGCTCACTGCACATGTGCAATCGCGTTGGCTGGTCGTGTCAATCCGCAGGGTTAAGCGAACTATCCGGGTTAAAATAGGTACCACAGTCGTATGGCATTTCTTTTTCCACTTCGGATACCAAAATGAGTGAGTCTTCATCCTGCAAATTTTGGTTATCATTATTGTCCGAATTATTTTTTTCACGCCAAGGGGAAACGTTGAAAGGAAGTCTGCATATGCCTCGTGCTACTGTGTGCTAACCTTATTATTGCTGTTTATTATTACTCTCGAGTTCGACTTTGATCGTGTGTGGATGAGCGGCGTTAGAACTCCGGTGCTTGTCTCTTGAAGCCAGTGCCCGACGTTCATGGGGAGTGCTTTCCGCGAGAATATCAACGTGAAATTTCTGTTCTTGCGGAGGTTCTTGGTTGTTTTGTTTTCGCGAGTATAGTATTCCACACAGCCCGTTCCGCGAGGGGAACAGCTTTTAGTTGTCGCCATTCTGCATCGTGCTTGCTTTCGACCGCATTCGCGGGTGTATGCGTGCCCCAGTCTGGTCCGAGGATACGCGTTGAAGGTCGTCTACGCGCACTTACGCTATGCGCCGCCGTCTACATGGCGTTTCATGAATGGAGCGGCCGAAGTGGTGGCTAGTCTTGGTTACGTGCCAAGGCATGCTTGTTTTTACAGCTGCCGTCCGAGTCCGCGCGTGCGTGCTCGAAGTTCTTAAGCATGGCACGTGACGTCTATCACTGCGGCGTCGGAAACATTACGGATAGAGCATATGGACACTGCGTAAAAACTCGGTTGAACGCCGACGTGACTGACTAACCCATTTTACCGGTAATTCGAATAGACAACTTAGGCGTGTAGCTATTTTGACGATGTGCCAAGTGCGCCGCTACTAAAGAGCACACACACGTCCTTATCGTGTACGTATGCAGGACGGTTGATGTTTTGCAGGAGTGATGTGGTTTTTCCGAGACGGTCCCGTGAAGCTCTGACGTTTCTGGCGCTTCCGTGGGAAATTGTAATGGTCGATTAAGTTTGGTGATGTGCGCGTATACGTGTTGCTCCCCTCGCGACTGAGGACCTGCGCCGTATGGTTGCTCGACGTTTGCGTGGGTCATGGCAGAACACAAAATGAATCAGGCGGACAGCGGCGCTGTCACTCGCTGATCAGGGGTAACAGCCAGATAAAATTTCATTCCTCGTGATCCCGATCGCTTCAGTTCTCCCGCAGCTCTTGCAGTGCTCGCGGATAAGCCGGTTCACTGCGCAGAGAGTAGCAGTGACTTTCGCACTATTCTCACGCTGTACGCACGTATTCCTAGCTGTTTAGGTCACGCCGAGCTACCACGATCCTATCCGGAGAGTGCGGTACGGGATTATGTTTTAGAAATACGCGTACGGCGTCTCCCAAGCGTGGGCTGTCCCGTACAGCAGTTTGATTTGCCTGGCGCTGCATTGTGTGTGTACGATTTGCGAGTGGTGCGCGGCGCCCCCTGTGAAGAAGCATCGGCCGTTGCCTGCTGCAGAGTCGTCGCTCACGTTAATCTTGGTTTGTAGTCGGCACGAGCGTGGCCTGAATGTGGTTCCCACTCTGGTTTTGCGTGGGGGTCAGTCAGCCCCTCGCGTCTTTGCAACGTCGTCCCCCCTCTGTGCGGGAATAGCGTGCGCATGCAGAGAGAGCGCCCCCTGAACGAGCGAATCCCGTTATGTAGGGCGTCCGTCGAGGCATACGGGCTGGTCTTCTTGCCGAACTGGTTTGCCTTATTACTATTATTTCTTCCCCCGCGCGTCTCGTTTGATGCATCTCCCCAGCATTCGAGGGGGCTAGTTTCGCGGCACTGCATCTGCCGCGCAGACAGACAGCCGACGAGCGTGCTGCTATTCCCGAGACCGCACAACGAAACGCACTGCTACCGCAGCAGTGCCATTGCAACACTGCAGGTATAGTTTTTGCGTGTCTGGGAGCTAGCGCCGCATGCATGCGTGCTGCCAGAATAGAGCGAAACGTCCCGCAACCCGGTTTGGCGCTCGCTTCGGGCTTGGCCGGCCATTACGGGGCGCCAGCGGAGGGGGCGCCTCTTTGTTTTCCTCCCGTGTTGCGGGGCTGGCAGCCTTTTGATTCACCCCTCTTCCCAACTGGGGCACCGAGCAGAGAAGAAGAGCGAGCAGCAGCAGCGGCACCTGTTCCTTCTGGTGGCGTACTACGTGTATAACGGGTGCGCGAGTCTCCTCCCCGCGGCGGGTAGTTAGAGCGCTGTGGCAGCGGTCGCGTGCGGTCGCTGGCTTCCGTCCGGCTGACCGTGACGCCCCGGTGGCCCTTCCCCCGGCCCTCCGTGTCCCAGCGTCGTTTCTCTCCCGGGCGCGCTTTTATCGGCCGGCCAACAACTGGCCCTCCCCGTAGCGCGTGTTCGCGACATCTCGGCAGTGCTGCCGTACCTAGGTGCGGCCAGGTCTGCGCTACGCTACGGAGGACGGGGCTTGCCTAAATAGTTTTCAGTGCTCGCGGTTGTCTAGAGACGAACATTAGTGTGTCGCCAAAGAGGTTATAAGAAACGATTTATTACAACCTCCTTGTGTGACACTGACGAAGCCCAAGTACGCAAACTCGAACGAGACTCATTAAACGTTTGTTTTAATTAACCCCTTGCACAACGCCTCAGCGTGCTTGAGAACTTCGTGAAATTTGGAACGCTGTTCTCGTGAAATGCTATAGGGCTAATGCGGAGAGGAAGAGGCGCTACTTCTGCAGCTCTTGAAGGCAGCACGGCTCAGCGTCTTTGGGGACGGGACTGGTGGGGAGAGGTAGAGAGAGCGTCTTCCTCACCGTTCTCATCCGTCTACCCCCTACCCCTTTTCCGTGGCGCTGAGACGGGCTCCCTGGAGGGCTGCTTAAACTATGTACAGCACTGTGGAAGCTACGGGCTCTTTCGTGAAAGGGAAAATTAGCATCCCCTCGTTTTGTAGCAAAAGCTACAAGGAAATCCACACGGATTTCTCATAAATGAACGCTTCCTAGTTGCGGAAAAATTCGCCCTGGTCCGCGCTCTTTCGGCGAAACAGCAGGGCAAGCACGTGTTAAACGTATCCTTCCGCGCCATGGCATCTGCCGGTGGTGGGCGCTGCAGTGGCAGGAAAGAGGAGGAGAAAGGACGGAGCCCTACTGGCTGGAGTGGCTCGCGGGTGCTTGTTCGAAGGATGACATTTCGTCTCGCCTCGGAAGAATTCTGCGCCCGATCGCCTTGCGGCCTTGGCTCTGCTGCACGGAAATAGTGAAACAGGCACTGTAGTACCGTTTTTCCTTTCCGAAGAACTACCTCTTTCTCGAAAGTGCGGTGTCTCGGAAGTGCGGTGTTCACGGGAACACGATCGAACGAGGGAAACATGTCTGCGTAGACCCTCACGTCCGTCACTCGAACTGCGATATATATATAGGGACAGACAGACAGACAGACACAGCCCCGAAAACCAGCTTAGAGAGCGTATAGCAATGTACTCTTCGTCGGGCGAGTATATAGCGTGATAATCGGACGACGTAGAAATGAACATGCAACGGGGACTGAATAGGAATGACGCGGGCCATGTGCACCATAGCTTCGTGCCTCGTCGCACCCGTTATCTTTGTACTCTCACTTCTCCAGCTAAAGAGTGCTGCGCTGTTAATGTACAGGGCAACGCATTTACGTGGAACGTTTTCATTCATCACAGCGGCCGCCTGCCATAGGCCGCCGCATCCGCTCTGTACTAGATGAGGCTACACGTTTCACGGCGCAGTGCGAGTACAGCCCATTTCCCGTTCGACTGCGCAGCAGCACTCGTACAGCGAGTGCTTTCAAACAGGCCGCGATAAATCATCAATACTGACCAAGCACGAATGTGCATCCCGCGGGAGCATCGGTGTGGCCAATGTGACAGTAGTTGCGCGCGCGTTTGTGTGTGTGCGCGTGTGTGAAAGAGGGAGAGAGCAAAGGTAATTGTATATCTGTGAGGGGAAGGAGGCCACATATAAACAGTCAATCGAGTCTGCTTATGAATGTCGCAATCGACGCGCCTCTGACGTATATCTAATTGCGGAGTTCAGGACTCTTCCAAAAGTAGATGTGCTCCTCCTGCCTCAACGTAAGCAAATCCAACAAACGTGAAAGATTGTAATTTCACATTAACGAGTACACTAAGGTAAGCCCTAACGAGGTGTATTCTGCAAGAGTCCATTATAAATTGCCAGTCCGCCTCGTGTACTCTGCACGGAATATCACGCCAGCCCGTCAGAATTTCACTGTCACCGCATATGTGCAGGCTGCCGTTTGTACAGCTTAGAGTTGCTGCGAAAAATCCTGCGCTTGGTGGGGCATTTCTACATATGCTTGCATTGAGGCGAGGACGTATACAAATGTCGGACATCTGCATGCGCCTACGACACGTGTCGTATATAGTGTAGGTATATTCGCTTGTGATAAGTGCGCGTGGGAAGATGAGGAGGTCTTTGAACCGCGTGTTGCTGTCTTACAAAACAGCGGGGCTGCATACCCAATGTTTTCCTCCCTCCCCTCTCTCTCTCTCTCTCTCTCTCTCTCTCTCTCTCTCTCTCTATATATATATATATATATATATATATATATATATATATATATATATATATATATATATAGACCTATTCCACCGGGCCTACGTCACGAAGATGCGGTGGCGCTGTCGTCGGGAGTTTTGGTTTCGCATGGTAGGCATCCGCCGGCGCGCCTACCGTAGCAGCCGCTGCGTTTTCGCTGGTGCGGGCGCTTCTCACCGCCGTGAAATGAAGAAAAAAGTGTTCACCGATGACCTGCGCCGTGGGTTGGTTGCTGAGCAACGCACAAGATATGTGCGATAGGTTTTTATCGGTTTCCTGCTTATGTTTATCTTAAGAAAGGGAAGAACCTGTAATGCCCGCTGTTTGGCGCATCGGTTATGCGCCAAACATTTTCGTCACGACTAAGCATATGTGTAACTATTTAGCGTTAGTGCGGCTTGTTTCATCTGAGAGAAATAGCATTGTCACAAGTTTGTCAAATGTAATGCTCGACACCAAGTTTCTTGGCATAAGCAAAGTGCGGACACAGAGCGATATACCGCAAAGCGCGCACGACATTAGCTTAGCTCGATGTGCAGAAGTAATCGCGGTCGCCGTGTATTATTGACGTGGGGAAGTTATAGATACGTCATACGAATTTCATTCACTCAAGTGAAACAAATATATAAGAGCTTAATTCACGTAGCCGTGAGCGAAACACCGATTACAGCGATGCTTTTGCAAATCGCTTGCGGCTGCGATAGCATACACACGAGAAGTGTCTTTGGCAATGCTGTAGTGGTTATGATGCGCTTTAAATTTTTTTTTCGATTGTCAGACTGCTCGAATGAACTACACGCTTGAAATATGCCGCGTCGTTACAGGACTTCACGCCTTCACGATCGGAACTGAGCGTATGGGCAGAGCCGCAAGCCGCGGTTATGCGCCTTGCTGGCGGTTATTTGAGAGCCTTGTCCTTGGCACGTTATTGCTTTTTTTTTGTGTGTGTGTGCGTTATCACAGCCCTATTTACATATAGGTTATAGCGCCACCAATATCGCATGCGTGAGTACCTATTCCGTTGCAAGGATTTTGTGTAGGGATTAGAGGCTTTAGTCCGAAACACTATTTTAGCTGAGGCATCTTCAAGTCGTATTTAAACAAATCTCGCTGTTCCAAGTGGTTCATCCTTGCGCTAGTTACCGAATTAAAGCATACGCATTAAGCGATGCCGACGTGATAGCTCGCGATCGTTCGCATCATGTGGCAAGGTGCTTATCCTTTCAATCACTTTCTCACATCTTGTCATAGCTGGGCGTCGGCACATTCTTTTCTATATTCATGTAATGCTTCCTACAGAGCTAACGCGACTTCATCTCACGCGGCTGCCCCTCGCAAACTGTTGTAAACACGCCGCGACGTCGACACAAGCCCTCGTTATATCGCCGGTGCCTGCCACTGTTTACCAACATGGAATAGGTCTATATATATATATATATATATATATATATATATATATATATATATATATATATATATATATATATATATATATATATATATATGGGTTGCCGCGCGTGTTGCTGTCGCATTTATGAGATCGCTAAACGCTCGTTTGTGTAAGCGTGCAGTTTTCCACGGGCCTTGTCACCGCTTTTTTTTTTTTTTTTTTTGACCTCGTGTAGCGCAACGGCACCGTAGCTTTTTGTATGCTTGGCAGATTGACTTCTATTTTGGGCGAGATATTTCCCGCAGCCTTACCATAACGTTTCCCTTTTCTTTCTTTTTTTTTTTAAATCTTCGGTTCGTGCACTGTCCGCGTACACTTCGGCTCTGTCGTGGGTGCATGACAGTTTTTTGACATCCTCGGTCGCTCGCCTCGGGGCACTGTCGCGCAAAATGCGTGCCTGAAGTGCGTGCGTGTCCGACGGCAACGCACTGTGTCGCGTATGCAGTGCAGGGTCGTGGAGGTGTGTGTGTGTGTGCAGTGCTCGCCCCGCACAAGGGCGGCCCGTTCTTTTCGGCGCATCGGCGGATAGAGCGGCGGGCGCCGCTCGGTGAACTGTGACCTTTTGCGAGAGCATTGCGTGGCTTTCTTTCTTTTCTTTTCAGCGCGGGCTGTTCACCGCTGGGCTAGGAACAACGACCGTCGCGAGACCGTGGCGCAGGCACTGAGAGGCGCGTTCGTGCACACTCTCCGGATCAAGCGCTCCCCTTCTCTCTCTCGTTCTCTCCCCTTTTCGTGATAGCGGCGCCGCTTAGCGTTGTAGTGCGGCGCAGAACCGTTTATTCTCCTCTTATTTTCTCCTCTTATATGGGTACCTACCGGTCGCTCTGTTTCCGCTCTTTATGAACATTTTCCCAGCCGTTATTTTTCCTCCTCTTTTTTTTTTCTTTCTCCACTCCCGTGCGTATGAGCAACAGGTCTAGCCTCTGCCGTCGACCATGGCAACGGCCTTACTATCTTCCAGTCTTGCTCACTCCTCCTTTTTTCTTTCTTTTCGTGACGCGGGTTCCGCAGTGCGGTTCTGCGCGGCGAGCTAAAACGTGCACTGCTCCGCGCTGCTATACACTGCATAGCTCCGTGTGCTGTCTCGAGTGAATTGCGCTCTATAAGCTCCGAGCCGGCACACGTGCGCAGCACGCAAGCGACCGTGCACTCCGTCCTCGCTTTGCCGGTGGTGCGACATCGCACTCGTGAATGCGTGCAAATGGCGCTGACAGCGCTAAGGTCCTCCGCTGGCTTCTCGGATCCTGTCGCCCGTACGTAGTACGCGATAGCCTTGAGGCCGGCCCGCGGACCAGAACATCCAGGGTGTGAGCGAGGAAACGAACCGATGTCACGTGTTGTTGTTTTAACGCGATAGCGTTAGAGAGCTCGTTCCGCAGAAATACCGCCGTCGGTGTCGGCGTCTCCACGCGTCTCTTGTGAGCGAAAAATCTGCCGTGAGCGAAAAATAAAACAGCTCCAAAAATGGACAACTACGTCCATCTAGCGGAAGACATATCAAGAAATGTCTCGACTACCATGGCCTCCGAGATGGCGAGCGCGCCCGCCATCTCGGAGGCCATGCGACTACAGCAGAGCCTATATGCGGTCTCGTCGGATGCTCTGCATCCACTTTTTTAGCATTTCATTCTCACGACACCATTAAAGAAGTGAAGTGCTGCAATTGCCATTTCACCGACCATAAGGCGATGCTTGTTGCGGTTGGCCAGAAGAGGTCTCCAGAACAACAAATCGAACAGCTGCCAGATAGTTAACGCACGAAGGACGACAGAATGTGACCATTTACGAATGAAAGTGTCACGCCTACGCGCAGTTCATAATACAGGACCATGTGGCTACATCACTGTACAAAATTTTTCATGAAGTTGATATAAAAGTGCTAAATAGATCGAAAACCTCTGCCATTACTATGTCGCGCGCGCGCGTGTGTCTGTGCGTGTGTGTGTACAACACACATTAATAAGTATGCACTGAGTGGTTGAAGTGCACACTAAGGGCCGGATTTCGCTATCGCGTTCAACTCTTAAAGGCGAAGCTTAAGGGTCCCCCAATTTTTTTTTTGTCATCTTTTTTTCTGTAGCACGTATCCGCCCACCGGTTGTTTCGTTCTCTTTCTCCGCTCCGGGCTCGATTCCGCTTCGAGTGGTGGCGGGCTTCCCGCGTTAACCACATGGTTGCGCGCTGTTCTCTATGCAAGCCGTCCCTCGCAAGAAAATTGTAACGGCGGCCGCCTGCGTAGTGCCCGTTTCGGAGCTGCGCGTTAATTGACTCTCCGAATTCCGCAGAGCCATTTTCTTTTGTTCCTACGCTGCGGGAACCTTCGTGTGCGTCGTACATCCATCGGTAACATCGATCATAGCGTATATTCGCTGTGTGTATGTTAAAGGGGGAGAAAGGGAGGGGCCGTGACATTTCTCGAATCTGCAGAATGGGTTTACCACTGGCAAACAACGAATGGAGCAATAGTTTCGCACTTGGGAGCTCGCAAAGCTGAAGACGAAGCTTGCATGCTCTTCATGTATTCCCTATTGCGGTGTAAGCCGAGTTGCACCATTCTTGCACCAAACGCAGTGCCTAGTCCGGTCGCGCTACTGTTCATTCTGCATATGCCAGGGCGTTACGATGCCAGCGTCCTCATCCTGCTCACTCACTAAAAAAAAAAGGAAAAAATAATATACAATTTGTGGATCATGAGCGCCGTTGCTATGATGACCAAAATTCATATAATGTCCTTCCTTCCTCCATGGTGTCGCCTCTCTGGCCCCCGTTAAATGTTGCCTGTCTGTCTTACGCAACCTGCAGCAGAGCGGAACGCATTTAGTCTTTTTTTTTTTTTTTTGTCACGCCCATTTAGTGAAATAATCCGGTGATTTGTGCTCCATCATCCCCGAAGTGCGCCGTCTATTGAAATGCTGTGCGAGCCTGTAAAGCCTGCGTTAACGGCTGCCGACGCGTCTCGAGTCTGGAATACGGCGCAACTGTATACGGCCCAACTTTCTAATATCGCGTTAGCGTGGGCACGGCCGTATATAGTCTGTACGAAGGGTCGTTAGATATAGTTTACGACATCCGCGGTATAAACGTGTACGAAGCAAAGCAAGAATGGTGTCCCCCTTTTCGCTCTTATAGCGACATTGCACAAGGATTCGTGGCCCGTCCTTCCTCGAGAAGTTTGGGGGAAATTGCGGGTGTTAGCTATATCGGCGTCGCCGCGTTAATGGCGCGCGCGTCAATTCCCGCCACCAGTGACCGACCGCCTGGGCGCGGACTTCCCCCACTCCGCATTTTTCCGCATATAGCGTAGTGCATTACCGGGCAAATGTCCGTGGCACCTGTTACGTTTTTCTCTGCGGCTGCTGCTTCGACGGGCGTGAATGAGCGCTCCGACTGGATGGCATCGGGGCTCCATTTATTCAAACGAGAGCTGCCTAGCGGTGGTATGGAGCGTGTGATGCGTGCCTGCGTACTAAAGATCACGGCTGCCCCGTTCTACCGTGTAATTAGGAAATAGGGAATTTTAGCGTGTCCGGGTAAACTGGTATACGCAAAGGCATACCGGATAGCGTAGACTGTTGTTTGTCACAGTCAAGTGGCGCCAGCTACGGGTGATAAACAGAACAAGCAAAACCGCGTGATCTGTGCCCTCCGAGATTCCGGCAGCCACTCGCTATAATATATAGCGCTGGGGAAGGCAGAAAGTTAGGTGGGCAGATGAGATCGGTACGTCTGCGGGGATAGATTAGGCCCAGTTAGCACGGGACAGGGATAATTGGAGATCTATGGGAGAGGCCTTTGCCCTGCAGTGGGCGTAGGCAGGCTGGTGATGATGATGACACATGCTAAGCCTACAGCCTCGACAATTCAGTGTCGCGTTCAGAAGCGGTGTCGAGTTGTCACGGCTGCTTTAATGACCAGGCTTCATGATACAAAGCTTAAGCGAATCAAGCCTTCTATTAGGAACTCGAGGGCCACAGAGCGCGCGACGACCACTCCAAAGATTCGAAGCGGACGGCATACGCTCCCAGTGGTCGGCCATGTTCGCGCATGCGCTGTTTACACCCGGTGTTTCGCTCTACGCTAAGTGCTTTGCGTATTGCGGGTTACCGCAGAAGCTAAATTTCTATATTGTCCTGGCAGCCGTTGTGAGAACTCTCCTCGTATGTACTTTCTTGGGGCGCAAACTGCCAACACTTCATCGTTCACTGTACAATGTATTGCATGTAGACGGCATGGATGGATGGATGCTATGAGCTTCCCCTTTGTAACGGGGCGGTGACATGTGCGCCACCAGGCTCGTAAGAAGATTTAAGAACTTTTTTTTTTCTCTTTTAATTTTCCTCATGCCTTTTAAATTTACTTCAATCAAATCGATCATGCCATATCAAAAACGGAATTTCATATCCCAGTTCCCTGCCCCTTATGGCAGAAATTCCATATTTTTCCCCTATAATTATTTTTGTCCGGTCTCTAGTTTTCTGCCACCAGTATTCTAACCGTCTCTTACTTATTTCAATCGCGGCTATGTTCAGCTTCCCGTTGTTCGCCCTAAAACCCAAGGCTTCATGTAGGGTGGTGCCCAAACGTACACCTGGGTGGATATTTCCGCATACAATCAGAACATGCTCTGTCGTTTCCCTATCCTCCTCACAGCATGTGAGGAAGATAGGTGTCGAACGCGTCACCTCGCGGAAGAATGCGGCGGCGTGCACATAAAGAACGGCTGTCGCTTTTGTGACGGCGCGCAGGGCCGTCTCTTCATTTTCGTTTTCCATTTCCCGCGAAAATGTTATATATACGTTCTCTCACGAATCCCGCGTGGTGTACGCCGCGATTTCCCGCGCCTATTAGGGCAGAAGAAGGGGGAAGGAGCGAGGCGCTCGCTTCTATGTAATGGCGCAGCGGTGTATCTGGTGTATCGTGCGGCGTCCCTTTGTGCGCCTTCTTCTATATAATAGCCCGAGGCGGCGTCCCGCGCAAGATTTGATGGAGCTCCGTCGCCGGCCTGCCGTCTTATATGGCCTCCGCGCCTCTTGGAGGGGCTTTTTATGTGCTCAGCGCCTGGTCCTGTTTACGGCTTCGCGAGCGCGATTTCTCTCCGCGGTGTATGAGCAGCGCTAAACGCTCTCGCGAACGGTGATGAGGCTTTATGTACTATACTATGCGCTGACGAGCGGGTATATCGCTGTGGCATTTATACCGAATCCCCGCCTCTCCGAAATGACGCGCGCACATTTAATTGGTCGATAGGACGGAAAATTGGATTTGCTCTCGGCACGGCAGGTCGGGAATCACTTCGTCGAAGTGCTGTTGTGTATACGCGGTTGTTGCCAGGCGCGCCCCGCGCGAACCGTTCTCGGGGGCGCAGCGTTTGGGGCATGGCCTCTGTGATGGCGCTGCGACGCGGATCACGCAGTCGATAATTAGAAATTGGAGGGGGGGAGGGGACGCTCTCGCGGTTATCGCACCAGGGGACACACTTTCGCTAATGGCCCCCAGTTGACGCCAGCGAGCGTGTCTCAGTTTACTTTCGCCAAGATTCAAAAGAGCCCACGTGCGCGTTACGAGGATGCAGTCAGCATAGTATTGTGCAGCAGGGTCGTTTGCTGGACCAGGTGGTACATGTACGTGGTGTAAGGATTACAGCAGGCAAAGACGCGAGAACGAGCGTAAGGTAACCGCTGTTACATCATGGCC